>CM035839.1:452262465-452297024 GCA_020510985.1 Pholidichthys leucotaenia | reverse complement strand
CAGAAAGACTTAAAGCATAAAACTTTAACACCTAGTTTATGATGGGCAGAGAAAACATAGTGGAGGACCTCTTGTCCCAGTCCATACCTAACTCCACTCCAAATGGTGACCGAGAACCCCTGGAGTCAAAGCTGATACCACATGCTGCATGGGCCACTCCAAAATGCTATATCCCTGCAAGAGCTCCAGAAGCGTCTGAACAGGACCCGACATTGACCCAGCTGCGCACCTATATTCGTGAGGGCTGGTCAGCACAACATGCCAGGGAGAATTGGCACCCTTCCACACAGTCGAGGATGATTTATCATGCTGGAATTACATCTGCATAGCAAGAGGGCACTGCACAGTGTTTCCAGAGACACTAAAAGGCCGCATCCTGATCATGGTACACGAGGGCCACCTGGGCATCGTCAGAGTCAAACAGAAGTGTAGGGGAAAGTCTGGTGGCCAGGCATGGACAAGGATGTGGAGATCATGGTAAAAGATTGTATGCCCTGCCTAGCCAGTGAAAAAAATGGTGTGCCACCACCCAAACCCTGCAACCACTGCCATAGCCGTTGACCCCGTGGAAACATGTCAATTGGACATACGTATGCAGCAAACTGGCATAGTGCTCCCCCCGCACCAATGCTTTCTGCTAGTGGCCTACGATCTCCACTCAAAATGGCCTGACGTGGTGCCCACTGGCTCAGTAACTGCGACGTAGTCTCCAATTTCCTCACCTCCCTCTTCGCCCACTGGGGTGTGCCAGACACAATTACAACGGACTGCAATTCACCTCAGTGGACTTCACGACCTCTGTGGGGGATAGGAGCATAAGCACATAAGAACTGCCTTCTACACCCTCAGGCCTCATGGGGGAGTAGAGAGATTCAATTAGACCCTCAGAATGGTCTCAGGTCACACTTATCAGATGGGCTCCCATTTTTCAGCTGCACTACAGAGTACCTGCTGCACTACAGAGCGACGCCTCATGCCATGACGGGTAGCTCCCCGGACCTATTAATGCTGAGACGTGAGATGTGTCTTCCTCTGGACCGACTACGCCCCCCATCGGACAGCACCCCAATGGAGGGGCCCTCACCTAGGGGAAGGGTGGTCAAACAACAGCAACGCATGAAGCAAAGGTTTGACAAGAAACGCTGCGTGAAGTGGCTTGGGCTTGCAGTACTGGATTAGGTCCGGATCTGGCGCCCCAACCGCGCTCGCAACTTGCAGTCGTTTTGGACAACGCTAATCTTATGACACATGTGGAATGACAGAAGATTGCTGTCATGCGTCATATTAAGATAGGTTCCATTTTAGGGTCAAGCTCTACTCTTGTGAGTTTTAGACATCTCTTCTCATAGAATACTCTATACAGTCATATGAAAAACAATGTTATCATCTGTGCTGAGCAACTTTCAGAACATGTATAAAAGAGTGTCAGAACCGGACTGTCTTTGCACACTGTCTCAGTACTGTTGTGTCTGGAAATGAGGTGCGGACAGCGGGCGTGAGCTCAACTCTATTCACTATTCTATTAACTCAAATGTTTTCTATTGTATTACATTTCAAAGATTTTCATGAATTTGCAGCTTTTTTACTGTAAATTTGCTGCTTTTTTCTCATAAATTTAACACTTTTTTTCTCATAAATTTACAGTGTTTTATTGTCAATCTGCAACTTTTTTCATGTAAATTTGCAACTTTTTCTCAGAGATGTTCAAATTTTTTCTTGTAAATTTTCAACTTTTTGCCTCAAGATTTTGCTATTTTTTCTAAATAAATTCACTATTGTGATAAATCTGCAACTTTTTTCATAAATTTGCAGATTTTTCATTGTATTTTTCTATTGTTTTTCCTCATAAATTTGCAGCTTTTTACTTGTAAATCTGCAACTTTTTTCTCAGAAATTTTCAAATTTTTTCTGGTAAATCCGCTACTTTTTCCCCTCATGATTTTGCTGTTTTTTCCTTCATAAATTCACTACTTTTTTGTCATAAACTGGCAACTTTTCTCTTGTAAACTTGAGGACTTCTTCTAAATTTGCAACATTCACACGGACACTGGTTTAATTTTTATTCTGTGTAACTGATTAAATTTTCATTGTTCATCTCGACAATGGCTCAAGTTTTATAATGTTTCTGTTTTTAAGGGTTTGAACTCTTCTCTAAAACAAAGATAGAGGCACCTAAACACAACCTTGCATAGGGCCTCTACAGGGACACTGAAGAAGATTTTCCAAGAGTGTAGCAGGGTCTTCATCCAGTGAAAACATGATCTTAAGCATTTGATATACATTTTTAGATGGTTAAGGTTAAGTAAAAGGTGAAGCTTAGCATTATGAAAAGGTGAGCATCTGCTTTAGACACATTGCAACTATCACTCTGCCATGCCACTTCATTTAACAATCCCTACAGGTCACTTAATGTCAGAATATACATGGAAGCTGGTAATCACAACCATATATTAGTACAGGAACAAGTCCATGATTACAAAGTTCATCTAAGAATCGTGAAGACAAGTCAAACAGTGAGTTGTACAAAACGGTATCATCTGCATAAAAACAGACAGACCAAAATAGAAAGCAATACTTCAATGACTGAAGTGTTAAAGGTGGCCTGAGTGTTTTTTACCGTGACCAACCAATCATTTTCAGTGACAGAAACCTTGATTCTTCCTGTAGAAAACCTTTGCAGGCAACAGACCACACACACTTATCTATCTATACCTGCTGATACGGTCATAAGATCTCTTGTTTGTTTCTGCTTCACTTTTTTTTTTTTTGGACTTATGTTGCTGTGAATGTAGTCGACTACTCCTATTTAGGTTAACAACTTGTCCAGATGAAATAAAAGTTTACCAGCAGCTTCTCTGCTTTTATCAGTGAGTTAAAATAAATTCTCATTGTTTTTTTTTTTTTTGTTTTTTTTTTTTTTACTGTTGTTGCATTTGTTGTACCTGAAAATTGCTGATGCAACTGCTCTACATAAAGGGAAGCATCAGCCTTCATTAACCACAAAAAAGAGTGACTAACATTCTGAGGAACAAGCATAACATGCACCCAGACAGCTGAGTTCCTGTTCTCAGGACACATAAAAAGACGTCTGAGTTGCTCTGACGCTTCAGTCTGTGTTGGGATGATGGTGAACGTCTACTGTTGTCTGCTAGCGGTCCTTCTGGGCTGCCAGGTCACGACAGGTAAAAACTTTACTAAGTCCTCTAATATTATGGCCACTTTTTATTGTAACCCTTGCCTTATGTTAATTAGGTAAGGAAAATTATTAAGTGTAGACCAGTTGCTAGGTTCGTAAGGGTTACAATAGAGGAAAAATGAGTGTGGAATGCTTTCTGCCGAGACACTGTAACATCTGACGTTGTAGCATGCTAGCTCGCCGCTCAGCTTTACCATGTACAGACTGCACAATGTTTTCCTTCAATTTGCGCTTGAAATGATTCCAGACTTGTGATACTTTTGTCATTTTTTAAAAAAAATTCTTTATCTTTGCCAATCTGTCACTATTCTGCTCTGACATGGCACCATTAAAGAAATCTGTGTTTTGTTTAGGTAGCTTGACCGGAAGAAGGTTGCATTGGAAGAAAGTCATAGACTGGAAGTGCTACATTAAACAACACGTCGATGCATAATACGCCAGGCTTTTATTTGTGGACTTTTCCTCCGCCTTTAATACAATCCAACCTCATATCTTAGTTGAAAGGCTCCTGCAACAGTTTGATTTGAGCAATAATCTGGTGGGTTGGATTCTGGATTTCTTAACCAACAGGACACAGAGAGTAAGGGTCAATGGTACATTGTCTGACCTAAAGTGCTCTTCTACTGGCTCTCCTCAGGGGTGTGTGTTGTCACCACTACTCTTCATCCTGTACACAAACATGTGTCGGAGCAGACATGACAACAGACACATTATAAAGTATGCTGATGATTCAGTTATTGTCAGTCTCCTCCAGGATGGTGAGAGTGGCCACGGCCCAGTAGTTGATGATTTTGTTCACTGGTGTGAGGATTCCTACCTGCAGCTGAATACGACAAAAACTAAAGACATGATTATTGACTTTAGGAGGAAAACTCCCAGGCACAAAGTCACCGTACTAAAAGGCCAGACCACCAAATGTGTACAATCCTACAAATATCTTGGGACGATTATTGATAGTAATTTAAACTTTGAAGAGAACTGTGAAAGGGTGTGCAAAAAGGGTCAGCAACATTTGCATTGCTTGAGAAAACTTGCACGCTTCCAAATTGACCGAACCATAATGACAATGTTTTATCGGGCTTTTATTGAATCTGTTTTATCCTTTTCTTTAGTGTCATGGTTTGGTCAGATAAAACTGAAACAGAGGAAATCCTTGGATCAGGTAGTTAGATGGTCCAGTCATTTGCTTGGTGAGTCACAGCTGAGCCTGACATCCCTGTACACCAGACAAGTACAGAGGATGGCTACCTCCATTTTAAATGATGACTCCCACCCTTTGCATTGCAACTTTCAGCTTCTTCCCTCAAGACTTTGCTGTCCCAAAAAGTAAAACCCAGCGTTTCAAAAACAGCCCTTGTTCCTGCTGCTGTCAAAGAGTTGAACAAGCTGTAACAATATATTGCACATAATTTAGGTACCTATTTATTAACTCCATTTTATATTTACTTATTTTTGTAGGATGTTACTTGGGTTCTAAATATTTTATTGGGTTTAAGACCTTTGAGTTTTTAACCTCTTTGACTAGTTTTTAACATTTAATATGACTCTTCTCTCGTACCTCTGGTTTTTCTCCCATCTCTTTGTCTTTTTATACCCTGACTGATGGAGCCTTGAGTATTTTTATCATGTTTATAGTCAATTTCATTTGTGCCTGTGTTTGTGTCTATGTTGAATGTAATTTGTGGCTTGTAAATATGGATGTCACCAGACTGCAAAACAAATCTACCTATGGGTACAAATAAAGTAACCTGAACCTGAACCTGATTATTGATTTTAACTATGTTTATTCAGTATAACATAGAAAAAGATTAGGAAAAAAGGGCAAATTGGTGAGACTTGGCACAGGATGTTGGTTAATCTGACAGTATGTTTTTATGTTGACCCATTTAATTTATAGATTAAATGAGCAATGGTCCTCCAGTCCTCTCTGTTGCCAGTGCGTCTGATGGCATCCATCTTGAATGTTGTGCTACCAGCCATGTATACTCATTGCCAATGAAAACGCAACACAATATCTGTCTAAATATTTTTGGGTCCATCCTTTATGAGCTTTAGTAATAGTGTATGTATGACTCAAAATACGTCAAGAACTCATTTTCAGTGGTTGTACTCACTGTCACGACTGTCTTTGAGCTCTGGCTCTATCATCTTTTTGAGCTTGTTGTTTGTTTTGGATGCTCAGAAGTCAAAAATGGATAATTTTAAGGAGTGGTCATCGTTCCTATATAAAGATGAACAAAAATTCATAGCACTATGTTGTGAAATCTCCACAATGCCACAACTGTCATGTGATCAACGTAACTATGCTTTGAGCCTTTTGGAGGGCGAAATGTTGGCACGACAGGTGGTGCTTCGATGCAATGCATCAACTATTGTTCAGTTGCAACAACGCCAGGTCCAAACTGGGTCCGTGGCTGATAGACCATGTCCAGGACGAACGCGTGTCACCAACCCAGAGCAAGACCGGTACATCGTGCTACAGCACCTCCAAGATTGATTCCTCACAGCCACCCAGACAGCCCAGGAAATTCCAGGGAGATGCCAACCAAAGATTTCAGCCAATACTGTGAGAAGGTGCCTCGGGCGTCAGGACCTACAGGCCCGAAGACCCTTTTGAGGGATGATCCTGAAGTCAGAGCGACAACAAAATTGCCACAAGTGGGCTCGTCAGCACATGAAATGGACTCTACGGCAGTGAAACACTGTTCTTTTCTCTGACAAATCCCGATGTTGCCAGTCCAGGGTTAAGGTTAGGGTCAGCCGATGGGGCGGTGCTGGAGTCATGGCATTGCAGAAGAAGTGGCTAAATATCCCCCAGGACAACATTGATGGTTCGTGAGGTCCATTCTGAGGCGTATTACTGCCTGCATTAATGCAAATGGTTGCCATATTTCATATTGAACTTTGTTTTAAAGACAGATGTTTTGTTGTACTTTCATAAGTCTGGGTGCTTCTGTTTTGTTCAATTCTGTCACGACGCGCCATTCATCAGCGGCGCCACCTGCTCACGCACCTGACAATCATCAGCGGCGAGGGATAAAGGCCGTCTCGCCCGGAGGCTCGGCCTGAAGCCGTCAGACTTCGTCCCTCACCGTTGTGAGCATACTTCCCTTCAGCGTCACCATTTTGGTAAGAAGATCGCTTACCTCTTTTCTTCAGTCTTCTCCCCTGTGCACAGGTGGACTCCCCAGCGGCGGACATCTCCTCTCCATCGCCCAATCCTCGCTGCTGTACGGAGCTCTCCAGGTGGCTGTCTTCCGGGCTTCGCCCCCTTGTTGTGCCAGCTGTCCTGACCCACCAAGTAAGTCCTTCTCTCGCCATAAATCCCTCCTGTGTTGGTGTATGCCCGTCACCCTCTCCCTGTGCTCTCTCCATAGGGTTGCTCGGCTGTACGGTCACCTGCCTCTGTGCCTGGAGCAGACACCATCACCAACACATTTACATCCCGCAGACACGCACTCATTCACTCCTGCTGTTAATAAACTCTTTGAACTACTCTAAGCCTGTGTGTGTGCGTCTCCTGAGCCGTGCGTTATGTCAGTACGGCTTCAGCAGAGCGGCTCGGCGGACGGCGGGCTCGCACACCGGTTTACCACTCTCGAGGCTAGAGTGGATCAGATTGCTTATCAACAGCAGGTTATCCTAAATCAATTATTAAACTTAACTAACCGGTTGGGCCGCTTAGATCCTCAACAGCCGTTCCCCCCGGCTCGTCAGGGTGGCGCGGCTCCTGCTGTTCCAGCGGCCGTCCAGCCGGCTCCAGTGGCACCGGTTCGGCTCACACCGATTCCGACCCCCGCCCGCTTTAGCGGTAAGCTCGGCGGAGCGCGGGGGTTCATTATGCAGTGTGAGTCCGTGTTCCACCGTGTGCCCGGAGATTTTCCCTCGGATCACAGTCGGATTGGTTACATAGGGAATCTTCTGGAGGGGCGTGCGTTAACTTGGACCTACGCCGTAATGGCGAGGCCCAGTTATGCCACCCTCACCTATGACCAGTTCGTGAGGCGCTTTCTGGAGGTCTTTGACCATTCTCAAACCGAGACGGTCCAGGTCGATCGGCTTCTCGCTCTCCAGCAGGGAGGCCGGTCGGCAGCGGACTACTCGGTCGACTTCCGGGTAGCGGCGGAGGAATTGGGCTGGGAGGAACGCTCCCTCTGTGGCCTGTTCCTCCGCAGCCTCAATAGTGATCTGAGGGATGAACTGGCTGGACGGGATATCCCTGGGACGCTAGCGGAGCTGACATCCTTAGCGATAAGTTTGGATAACAGGTTGCGCGAGCGCTCCTCGGGGCGGAAGTCTTCTTCTTCTCGCCCTCGTGGAGTCTCGCCGCACCTGTTCCAAGCTCGCCCCCTGGCGGCGCCGCCAGCATCGTGCCCCGAGGAGTCGGAGCCGATGGTGACGGGCTGGACCAAGCTTTCCCCTGCGGAGAAACAACGCCGCCGTGAGTTGGGCCTCTGCATGTATTGCGGAGGTGACCAACACACTGTGGAGCGTTGCCCGCGGAAAGCCAGTCGGCGGGGTCCGCAAATCGCTGTAGGGAGCCTCGCGGATCCCAACCGGTTAGACACTCTCACTCAATTAAAGCTGCCCATCCGTTTTTGCCACAATCCCACTGGGCACCTCACCCACGCACTGGTGGATTCGGGCGCAGAGGGCAGCTTCATTTCACAAGGCCTGGCAACCCGATTGGGCATCCGCTGTCAGGCATTAAAACACCCCATCTCCCTGGTCCATCTCTCCCGTGCCTCCCTTGGGAGAGTTTCTCACCAAACCATGCCTGTCCCAGTCATCATCTCAGGGAACCACCGGGAGGAGATGGTATTTTACGTCCTGCCCAACTCTGTGTCACCCGTCATCCTGGGGTATCCCTGGCTACGCCTCCACAACCCTGTCCTGGACTGGAGGTCCGCTGGGGTATCGGCATGGAGTACCTTCTGTATGGGCACCTGCCTTCAGTCCGCTGCCTGCTCCCCATCCGCGGCTCCCCCTGTGGCGGATACAGCACCTCCGGACCTGTCACTGGTGCCTCCAGAATTTCACGACCTGGGTATGGTATTTAGCAAATCGAAAGCTATGTCTCTTCCCCCGCATCGACCATATGACTGTGCCATCAACCTCCGCCAGGGGGCTCCCCTGCCATCTGGTCGGCTCTACAGCCTGTCGGCGCCGGAGAAGGAGACCATGAATACATACCTGAAGGAATCACTGAGCGCTGGGATTATTCGCCCATCGTCGTCACCCGTGGGGGCAGGGTTTTTCTTTGTCGGGAAAAAGGACGGATCCCTCCGCCCCTGCATAGACTACCGAGCGCTAAATGACATCACTGAGAGGGACCGTTACACCCTGCCCCTCATGGACACTGCCTTTCACTCCCTCCAGGGGGCGACCTGGTTTACCAAGCTGGATTTACGCAGCGCTTACCACCTCGTCCGGATCCGGGAGGGAGATGAATGGAAGACAGCCTTCCGTACCCCGAACGGCCACTTTGAGTATCTCGTCATGCCGTTCGGGCTGACCAACGCTCCTGCCATCTTTCAGCGCCTCATTAATGACGTCCTCCGGGATTTCATCGGCCTTTTTGTGTTCGTCTACCTGGATGACATCCTTATCTTCTCCAGGTCCAGGGACGAGCACCAGGTCCATGTGAGGCGGGTCCTCCAAAGACTGCTGGAGAATCGTCTGTACGTGAAGGCTGAGAAATGCGAATTCTACGCTAGGACCACATCCTTCCTGGGATTCATCATCGCTCAAGATCAGGTGCTCCCAGACCCTGAGAAGGTGAAGGCGGTGGTGGAGTGGCCTACTCCCGCATCCCGGAAGCAGGTGCAACAGTTTGTTGGCTTCGCCAATTTTTACCGCCGCTTTGTCCCAAATTTCAGCTCGATCGTCGGACCGCTGACCCGCCTCACGTCCCTGAAGGTCCCGTTCCGGTGGACTGAAGAGGTCGCTGCTGCCTTTAGGGCGCTGAAGGCGGAGTTCTCCTCCTCCCGGGTCCTTCGCCAGGTCGACCCCGCGCTGCAGTGCATTGTGGAGGTGGACGCATCGGACACGGGAGTGGGAGCAGTGTTATCCCAGCGGTCACCTGACGATGGCGCCAAACGGCCGTGCGCCTTCTTCTCCCGGCGCCTGTCCCCGGCGGAGAGAAACTACGATGTGGGGGACAGAGAGCTCCTGGCCATTAAACTCGCCTTACAGGAGTGGCGCCACTGGCTAGAGGGGGCGGACCTGCCGTTTGTGGTCCTGACGGACCACAAGAACTTAGAGTACTTACGATCTGCCAAGCGCCTGAATGCCCGCCAGGTGCGCTGGTCTTTGTTCTTCGCCAGGTTCCGCTTCTCAATCACCTTCAGGCCGGGCTCCAAAAACGGCCTGCCTGACGCCCTCTCTAGGCAGTTCACCCCCGTGGAGGCTGAGGAGACGCCCCACACTATCCTGCCCAGGTCGTGCATCCTCGGTGCCATCTCTTGGGACATTGAAGACAAGATCCGGAAGGCGCAGGAGGTGGAACCTGATCCTGGCGGCGGACCGGAGGGAAGACTGTTCGTCCCATCTGCGGTCCGAGGAGAGGTCATCCACTGGCTCCACACCTCCCGGCTCACCTGTCATCCCGGCACCTCTCGGATGATCAGCCTCCTCCAACGGTCCTTTTGGTGGCCAGGCCTGCGGAGGGATGCAGCCTGCTACGCCCGGGCTTGCCCAATCTGTGCCACCAGCAAGTCGGGAAATGCCCCCCCAGCGGGTCTGCTCCAGCCTCTGCCCGTCCCCGGCAGGCCCTGGTCGCACATCGCACTGGACTTCGTCACCGGACTCCCCGTTTCCAACTCCTTTGACACCGTCCTGACCATCGTGGACCGTTTCTCCAAGGCGGCGCACTTCATCCCCCTGCGAGGTCTCCCTACTGCCCTGGAGACGGCGGGCCTCCTCGTCCAACACGTGGTCAGGCTGCACGGGATTCCGGTGGACGTGGTCTCGGACCGGGGTCCCCAATTTTCATCCGAGGTTTGGAGATCCTTTTGTAACGCCATCGGAGCCAAGGTGAGCATCTCCTCCGGCCATCACCCCCAGTCTAACGGGCAGTGTGAGAGGACCAATCAGGAGCTGGAGGCTGCGCTCCGCTGTGTTACTAGATCCAAGCCGACGTCCTGGAGCAACCATCTCGCCTGGGTGGAGTATGCCCACAACACCGCCCGCTCTTCTGCAACGGGGATGTCCCCCTTCAAGGCGTCCCTGGGTTACGACCCCCCGCTGTTTCCAGCGCAGGAGAACGAGGTAACTGTCCCCTCTGTTAGGGCGCACCTTAGGCAGTTCCGCTCCACCTGGGCTGCCGCGCGTCATGCGCTTTTACGCACAGCGGAGCGCAACAGGACCGTGGCGGACCGGCACAGAAGACCTGCCCCGGCGTACAGAGTTGGGCAACTCGTGTATGTGTCTACCCAGGACGTCACATTAAAAGGCGAGAGGAGGAAGCTGGCACAGCGATTCATGGGTCCCTTTCCCATCACCCGGATCATCAACCCGGTGGCTGTGCGCGTGGCTATTCCCCCCTCCCTCCGCATCCATTCCACTTTCCATGTGTCGAAGGTGAAACTGGCAGTCACTGACCCCCTTTGCCCTCCTCCTGCAGCGCAACCCGCGCCCCGGATGATTGGTGGCCATCCGGCCTGGTCCGTCTCCTCCATCCTGGACTCCCGGCGCCGAGGTCGTGGGTTGCAATACCCGGTGGACTGGGAGGGCTATGGGCCCGAGCATCGACAATGGGTGCCCCCGTCGTTTGTGTTGGACCCATCGCTCATCGCGGACTTCCACCGAGCGCACCCGGATAAGCCATCGCCAGGAGGCGCTGCTAGAGGGGGGAGTACTGTCACGCCGCGCCATTCATCAGCGGCGCCACCTGCTCACGCACCTGACAATCATCAGCGGCGAGGGATAAAGGCCGTCTCGCCCGGAGGCTCGGCCTGAAGCCGTCAGACTTCGTCCCTCACCGTTGTGAGCATACTTCCCTTCAGCGTCACCATTTTGGTAAGAAGATCGCTTACCTCTTTTCTTCAGTCTTCTCCCCTGTGCACAGGTGGATTCCCCAGCGGCGGACATCTCCTCTCCATCGCCCAATCCTCGCTGCTGTACGGAGCTCTCCAGGTGGCTGTCTTCCGGGCTTCGCCCCCTTGTTGTGCCAGCTGTCCTGACCCACCAAGTAAGTCCTTCTCTCGCCATAAATCCCTCCTGTGTTGGTGTATGCCCGTCACCCTCTCCCTGTGCTCTCTCCATAGGGTTGCTCGGCTGTACGGTCACCTGCCTCTGTGCCTGGAGCAGACACCATCACCAACACATTTACATCCCGCAGACACGCACTCATTCACTCCTGCTGTTAATAAACTCTTTGAACTACTCTAAGCCTGTGTGTGTGCGTCTCCTGAGCCGTGCGTTATGTCAAATTCTGAAAATTGTTGACAGAGATTTTTACTTGTCGATCTCTGATATTGTTTTGAAGATGTCTAAAATAATTTGCATCCTTTAATTGACGATTTCTATAAAAATTTGTAAAAATATCAAACTTTTCTAGAGTGTTGCGTTTTTATTGACAGTGAGTATGTCATGGTCTGAGCGCTGACTCTGTCCGCGCTCGGGTTGTCCGGTATTTCCCCGTTCTCATGTTAGGTTTACCGTATGGCCTCCGGGCTTTTATTCCGACAGCGTCTCAGCGGGGCTTCCGGCTGTCAGAGCTTAGCTGCGACCTCGTCAAACCATCATCAATCATTCGTCAAACCTCCGTCTAGATTCATGATTCTTTCTCCTTACAGTAAGTGTGTTTCCTTATAGTCTGTTTTTGTACCAAAGTGTTTGTTCGTGTTTTTGCCCCACGTGGCTGTTTATTTTGTCAACGTTGTTTTTGCAAACTCATCGGCTGGCTTTCGGCGTCTTATTGATGGCTCGTGAGGGCCATCGCTGACAGTAGGTCGCAGCCAGAACAAGACTCTGGTCACCAAGAGTTTGCATTGTTGGGCTTGTAGTTTCTTTCCTTTTTCTCATACCAGTGTGCTGGGAGATGGCATCACCGCTCAAGGGCTATGCGATGAACTTGGACTACGAGTTGGTTATGGCCCTCATTGATATTGATGGTATCCTCTCAAACGCTCGCAACAACTCCATTCCCAGCAGCATATGCTGATACCTGGACCTCGCTGAGGCAGCAATTAACCGCCATCCTTGCTATGCTGACCACCCTGAGACCACGACAAGGATGGCGGAGATTTCGGCACTCCGGGAGAAGATCCGCGGACTGGAGGGAAACTCCGGCAGGAAGCCAAAGGTGAGGCATCCCCGCTTCTCGCCTCAGAATCCAGTTCCTGTCCCCCATCCAGCCCAGGAGTCTACATCACTTGAGTGCCGTTCTCGCCTATAGCGGAGGATGATGTCAGCTGGGATTCCCTCAGAGGAGACGCTGTGGACTGCTGTGATCCTCCAGGACCATGTGGCTGCGGCTTGCTCTGCCTCCTATCCTTCTGAAGTCAAAAGACATGAGATGGCGGCAGTTAGGCTGGTGGAGCTCAGTCCGGAACTCCATAATTATCCTGAATACGCTGAATTGCTGGCTTCTGTCTCTGCACAGCAGCGGCGGTTTCCTGACATGACCTTCGCCTCGCCCTCTGCCGGTAGACGTCATCACAATGCCCGTGTTAAGCCTCAGCGAGATCCTTGTCTGGATCCTGTTCCGGGCCGCCGTAAAGACTTTGCCTCCCAGCCAGCTGTGGCTCCCGCATCATGATGGAAGGGAAAGACAGCAGCCTCTGCCTCCGGGTCATCTGTTCCGTCAGCTTCTCGTCCCCGGATGCCTGGGCTGCTCCGCCCTCCTTCTCGACGCTCTCTTCAGCTGCTGAGAACTCCACGAGTCCTGCTCCGGCTGTGCTCGTCATCGATCCTGTGCGAGTGGCTCCTCCTCGTCTTCCCGGGGGGGCCTTCCATCACCATTCATCGGGGGAAGGAAAGAACCAAGCCCACTGCAGCAGTTTCCATCGGCCCTCAGCGGATCAGGCAAGTGTCCTTTCATTCTTTTCCTTCACTGGGTGAATTGCCTTGTCTGACCTCTGGGGGGGAGTTCGGGGTTCACAGTCCCCCGAGTTTCCTCCACCTGCTGCAGTTATTAGTTGTGAACCTACTACCTCTGTGTCTCCTTCCCTCGGTGCCAGGACTACACCGCCGGATGAGGAAGGAGCCTGCGGCCTGGTTCCAGTCCCGCAGCCACGTTATGGGCAGAGGAGAAGGGCGGATTACCATTTGGAGCCTGCGCCGACAACTAAGCGTCCCCGGGTCTCCATGGAGGAACAGTCACGGATCCCCTGCCACCATGCCGTGCGGGCCTTTGGCGTGGACGTCAGCGTCAGGGAATCCCCAGACTGTAAAGACCATCATGCCAGCTGCAGATCCCGCCGCAGTCCAGTGGGAACCAGAGGTGGACCTTCAGTGCGCTGAACCCGGATTGTTGAAGTCCTGGGCTGCGGTAGAGCCCGAGATCAGGCAAGTGCTCTATTTTGTCTTCCTTTCTTCTATTCTGGAGCATTTTTGCCTGTCTCTCGGGGAGACGAGCCGGGCGCAGCCATCCACTACGTCCGAGCTTGTCTCGCTGGGCTTTGCTGCTGCCGGTGATTCTGATCCCGGTTTTCTTTTCTTCTTTTCTTCTCCCAGGGTCACCGGTGACGAGCCTGTTCCGGTCGTTGCCTTGGAGGTTCTGGGTTCATGTCTGGAGGGCATCCCTGGTGCTGCGCCAGCCCAATCGGGGTCCGTCGTTGGTGTAGTTCTGGCCCAGTCGGGGTCCGTCGTGGGTGCAACATTGACCCAATCGGGGTCCATTGTGGGTGCAGCACGGTCCCGCTTGGGTTCTAACAAGAGCACAGCACCAGTCCATGTGGGGTTCGGAGAAGTAGCTGCAGATCCTCCGCCGGTTGACGCCGGACTGGTCCCTCATCGTTTCCCTGATCCCTTTTCCCTCCACCTGGTGCCGCTGGGATTTCACTTATTCGACTCTGCTCTCCCTCGCTATCCCTCTCAATAGGGAGGCCGCCTCCAAGTTCTTCCCTGTGGTCCTGGTGGCTGGATGATGCGGGTCGGCCGCCTGGGAGACTGCTTTGCCCGTTTGGCGTTCTGGGTTGGCCACCCGAAAAACTGGACTTTTTGTTCACGACCTGGTCCGGCCACCAGAGGTACTGGTTCTCCGGGTCTGGGACTGGGGTAGACTGCCCGAACTTATCCCTTTTCCCCTGCCAGCGATCTGGACGCTGGACGCAGGTAGACCTCCCAAACTATTTGTTTTTGTGCTATTGTGCTCTGCCTGCCGTCATCCCTGTGTTTTTTTCTTCCCTCTCCTCTGAAATATTAGGGATGCTCTTGTGTTTTGTTGTATGAACTATATTGAACTGTATATCTCGCTGCTCTGTAGCGTGTTTTTTTTTTTTCCCCCCTCTGATATTATGGGGTACGCTGCATTTTGGCACCGATATTTGAGTTTTCCTGGTTCCTCTGTGGGTTGTGAGATTTTTTTTTTTTTTTTGCCTGTGATTTTATTGGACTGATTATGATGTGCTGTTTGTAGCCATTTTGAGTATTTTTTTTTCTTTGTGTCTCCTTCTCATGGGTTTTTGGGTGCAGTGTATGTGCCTGCATTTTGGCTTTGTATTTCCTACCATGCTCTGATTGTTATAGCCTGTCTTTTTTTTTCTCCTTCTCTCGATTATGATGTTTGTTGGTTCTTGCCATCCTGGCCTTTCCCCCTCCACCCTCTCTGGGGTGATCCTGTTGACCTTCTGGGTGGGTGGGGGCTTCGATGTTACATGGCACCTGGAATTCGCCTCATGAACGGGGAGTACTGTCATGGTCCGAACGCTGACTCTGTCCACGCTCGGGTTGTCCGGTATTTCCCCGTTCTCATCTCAGGTTTACTATATGGCCTCCGGGCTTTTATTTTGACAGCGTCTTGGCGGGGCTTCCAGCTGTCAGAGCTGAGCTCCACGGGGACAGCTGGATTCCATTCAGCTGATGACATCCTCATCAGCTGATTAATCCCTTAGCCCTATTTAAGGGAGCAGCTTAGGTTACTCCGGGCTGCGACCTCGTCAAACACTCGTCAATCACTTGTCAAACCTCCGTCTAGATTCATGATTCTTTCTCCTCACAGTAAGTGTGTTCAGGTTCAGGTTCAGGTTACCTTATTTGTACCCGTAGGTAGATTTGTTTTGCAGTCTGGTGACATCCATATTTACAAGCCACAATTACATTCAACATAAACACAAACACAGGCACACATGAAGCTGACTGTGTTTCCTCATAGTCTGTTTTTGTACCAAAGTGTTTGTTCGTGTTTTTGCCCCACGTGGCGGTTTATTTTGTCAATGTTGTCTTTTGTTAATAAACATGCAAACTCATCGGCTGGCTTTCAGCATCTTATTAATGGCTTGTGAGGGCCATCGCTGACAGAGTATAAGCTGTCCATCTGTGTATGTTTTACGCTGTTGTCCCTTCAGTCTTTTTCCTTTGATTTTACCACAGTGTTAACATTTCTCATCCATTTCTGACAATGTGATCAAAAAACTTATAATGTGTTTTATGGACTGTTGGTAAAAGTGCTCCATTTTCTGTTTGCTATTTGTACAACATTTGACTCTTTCTCGGACCAAGAAATATGGAAAATTCCTCTTGGAAACCACATTTCTGTTGCTTTGAGTCTTTTTGCCATTTCCGTGCTGACTGTCCTACATATACTGTAGACCATATGTGCTGTATACATACGGGGCGCTGTGGTGCAGGTGTAGTGTGGCTGACTACTGATCGGAGGGTCAGGGGTTCAATTCCCACTCTGTCTGCATGTCAAAGTGTCCTTGAGCAAGACACTGAACCCCCAGTTGCTCCCGCTGGGTGAGGCCAGCACCTGTGTATGGCAGCTCTGCTGCCATGAATGTGTGTGTGGATAGCAGGATCTGTAAAGCATTTTGGTCATCTAGAGATGAGAAAAAGTGCTATATAAGTGAATGTCATTTACCATTTATGTTTTCGGAACTTCAGTCTTTGTGTCGAACATGAAGTTCCTGTTGGTAAAGATTGGTTTTAGAATAGAACTTGATTGTCCAGCAAGTGGACATTTCAGGTTCAGGTTCAGGTTACTTTATTTGTACCCATAGGCAGATTTGTTTTGCAGTCTGGTGACATCCATATTTAGAAGCCACAAATTACATTCAACATAGACACAAACACAGGCACACATGAAGCTGACTATAAACATGATAAAAATACTCAAGGCTCCATCAATCAGGGTATAAAAAGACAAAGAGATGGGAGAAAAACCAGAGGTAAGAGAGAAGGGTCAATTAAAAAGTTAAAAACTAGTCAAAGAAGTTAAAAACTCAAAGGTCTAGAACCCAATAAAATATTTAGAACCCAAATAACATACCCAAATAACATCCTACAAAAATAATTTGTCTTTGGTTCACGACATACACATCACAATGCATACTAAAATCATGAAAACTTACAACCATCATCATAACATACATCTACAAAACAGGAAAGGATAATTCATAAACATGTTCACATCTCCTTATTTAGTAACCAAACTGCATTTGGCTCAAAGATCCCTTCTAAACATTTCTGCTTACTGAAGGAGCTCGGTATCATTGCCCTGAAGGGAGTAACTGAAACTCAGCATATAGAGGATGGTTGTCGTCACTGACAATAGACCGAGCCTTTCTGGAAACGGCACCAACATACAACTGTTGTAATGATGATTGTGCCCCCCCTATTAGTTTTCCAGACATTTTAACACTTCTGTCCAGTTTTCTTTTGTTTGCCAGCGTAATATTATCATACTGTGGAGAAAAAGGAATGAGTGAAGGCAACGAGCTGGATGACACAAGGCTTTATTTTAGTTTGGCACATCTAGCGTCACCACTGTGGGGAAAAAGGATGCAGGCGATCCCTGACAGTTCAGATTCCACAGCGTGGTGAAAGGGCTAGACGCTCCATCTCACGTCGAGGGTCGCCACTGTGGAGAAAAAAGGATGGGTGAAGGCAACGAGCTGGATGACACAAGGCTTTATTTTTCTCCAACAACATACAGCAAACACGCTTCATAGCTCGGCTGAGCTATTATGCTATCAAGGTCCCTGTACCTTCCTCTTTCATACTTTGCTGCATGGACAAAAAGAATGTGTGGCACATTAGCATTCAGATTGTCAGACAATGAACATCATGAACATAACATACACAGGCGCCGCTTCGACACCTTATTCTCTCCGCGGCTCCCGGTTACTCTTCCTCTCCCCGGGAGGTGTATAGACTAACTGTCTCGTTTGATACCTCCTGGAGACACTTCCTCCTTCAGTCATAATTGTCCTTTCCACCCTTTATCCCTCTGGTTGTGAGGAAACCCTACAACTGTGCCCCCCACAATACCAGACTGATATATTAAACACACCAATCAGAGCAACATAAACCCTTTGCAGAACATCTGAGCAGACTCCAAAGCCTCTCAGTTTTCTGATCAAAAATAATCTCTTGTTGCATTTCTTATAAATAAAAGCAACATTGTCTGTAAAACTGAACAGACATCGGCGGTACTTAAAGTTATCTACCTGTTAGAATTTGTAATTTCTTTGCTATCACCAGACATTCGGTCTTTTTCACATTCAACTCTAGTCCTTTTGCTTCTCTTGCAGTTGTGACCATATCAAGAAGAGTTTGACCTTGTACTGAGTCGGCTATCAGCACGGTATCAGCGACATATCGTGACATGTTGATATTTCTACCTCCAATTTTCACACCTTGACGATCATTGATTTCATGAAGAATTATCACAGTATACGTCCCTGTCTTACGTCTCTGTGAATCGACTGACTTTGAGTGCATTCACCATCAGTTCTGATAACTGTTGCTTGTTCCAGATATGAATTTCTAAGGATTCTGAGATCTTTGCCATCAGTGGGCAGTGGTGGCCTAATGGTTAGGGATGAGGACTGGTGAGTGAAGGGTTGTGGGTTCGATCCCTGAACCGGCAGGATTAGATCTGGGTGGGACAGATAACATAGCAGTGTTTGCCCGAACCTCCTTCACCCCACTGTGGTTCCCTTGAGCAAGGCCCTTAACCACAACTGCTCCAGTGGAGCTGCTCAGTGGCCACAGGTCAGTCTGTGGTTGGACTGGGCAGCTTCCTGGTGTGAATGTGAACAAGGCGTCCTTGAAAAAGAGAGGTTGCCTCTCAGTGGAACTGCCCTGTATCAATAAAGGCTAAATTGAAATAAATAAACATGCTGAGTCCATTTAATATTTCGTAAAAGTCTGACTTTGTCGAAAGTTTATTGAGTATTCTATAAAACACAGGTGAGCAATAGCTTTGTAAAATATGTTTTTACCCAGCCAGCATGTCCATGTGGGCCGCCACAAAGGTTAAACTGGGCTGTCTTATGGGTCCCATGTGGGTTTGTCCACGGATTCCATCTTGGCCCCATCTGTGTTTGCCCACATGGACTTTACCTGTTTAACTATTTTCAACTTATTTTCTCATAAATTTGCTATTTTCTTGTAAATTTGTGACTTCTTTCCCATAATTTGATTTTTTTTTCTTCAAAATTTAAACGTTTCTCATAAATCTGCAACTTTTTTATTGTAAAGTTGCAACTTTTTCTCCTGAATTTGTGATTTTTTTTTCCCTGTAAATTTGCTTTTTTTCCGTCATAAATTCATTTGGGGATTTTTTGCAAAATTGTGACTTTTTTTCCTGCAAATTTGGAAACTTTTTCTTGTAATTTTGGAACTTTCTTGTAGATTTGCCACTTTTTTTTTTTACTGTAATCTTGTAATGTTTTCTCATAAATGTGTTACTTTTTTCTTTGTAAATTTGTGTTTTTCCCATAAATGTGCAAAATTTTTTCTTGTAACCTTTTTAATGTAAACTTACAACTTTTCCTCATAAATTTGAGTCCTTTTTCTCATATATTTTCAATTTATTTATTAATATATTTGCTCCTTCTTTTGCTAATTTGGAACTTTTTCAATTTTTTTTTCCTCATAAATTTGTGACTTTTTTTTGTAAATTGCTGATTTTTTCTTTTAAGTTTGTAACTCTTTCCAAGTAATTTTACAGTTTTTTTTCTTGCACATTTGCAAATTTTTTCTTCTAAATTTTCACTTTTTTCTCATGAATTTGCAACTTTTTTCTAGTAAATATGTGAATTTTTCTCATAAATTTGCTACTTTTTTTCTCTTTTTTGTAAATTTGTCCCTTTTTCTCTAAGAATTTTTCACTTTTTTCTCATAAATCTGTGACTTTTCTTGTAATTTTGCCGATGACACCAGTGTTACTGAAACCTGCTCACCCATTTTAAACCCATGTGGGGCCCAGATGGTTTAAAACGGCTAAACAGGCAGACAGTGGTCCAAAACATTTCGTCAGACATGATAAACCCAACAGTTGCTGACATCTTGGAAAATAAATAATGAAAATTCAAAAATTTTAAGCACTGAAGACTTTTATATTGAATATAGGAATTTGAATATCGGTTACACAACCATACAGTACAGTACTGTATCTCTCAAAAATGAGTACACCCCTCACATTTTTGTAAATATTTTATTATATCTTTTCATGGGACAACACTGAAGATATGACACTTTGATATAATGTAAAGTAGTCAGTGTACAGCTTGTATAACAGTGTAAATTTGCTGTCCCCTCAAAATAACTCAGCACACAGCCATTAATGTCTAAACCGCTGGCAACAAAAGTGAGTACACCCCTAAGTGAAAATGTCCAAATTGTGCCCAAAGTGTCAATATTTTGTGTGGCCACCATTATTTTCCAGCACTGCCTTAACTTTCGTGGGCATGGAGTTCACTAGAGCTTCACAGGTTGCCACTGGAATCCTCTTCCACTCCTCCATGACAACATCACGGAGCTGGTGAATGTTAGAGACCTTGCGCTCCACCACCTTCCATTTGAGGATGCCCCACAGATGCTCAGTAGGGTTTAGGTCTGGAGACATGCTTAGCCAGTCTATTACCTTTACCCTCAGTTTCTTTAGCAAGGCAGTAGTGTGGTGTACCAATATGGCATTGGGTGTACCCTGGGTGTAGTTGGGTGATGGCCCCGCCTTTCCAGTTCCACTATTACCAGGGGTATAAAGGGCTAAGGCGGAAGAGCACTGTCTCTTTTGTGGTTGACCCCTTGGCCTGTACGGAGTACCTGTTATTGTTGTGGTTCTTATAATAAAGTTACTTTCACTGTACCTCCAGCCTGATTCTTATATGAGTGAGTTATGGACATAATATTTGGCAACGAGGAGAAAGGTATGGAAAGAGCTGTTTCCACATTTCGGACGTTTTTGGAGGTTCTGGGTGAGCCACCGGTCCCCTGGGCTAGGTGGTACATGGCTTTCCAGAATTATCTGGTAGCCCTTAACCTCGGTGAGCTCGAGAAACTGCGTGTGAGAGCTATACTGGTCCATAATCTTGGCATGGAGGGTCAGAGAATCCTCGGCACATTAGTTGGGGCCGATACTTTTGAAGACGTGGTCAGGCTAATGGCGCACTACTTTGGCACTCCGGAAAACATCATTGTCCAGAGAATTCCGTTTCAGCAGCGCCACCAGCGGCAGGAGAACCAGTGCAGTGCTACGTTGCAGACCTATGTCAGCGGGCGGGGGAGTGCCAATTTGGAGCCTTAAAGGAAGAGATGGTCCGTGATCAACTGGCAGAGCACGTTCTTTGTTCTGCAGCACGATCGAGGCTCCTGACTTACCTGGGTGAACTGATGTTAGCCACGGCAATTGAGATAGCACAGCAATTTGAGGCAGCATAGAAATTATCAAAAGACCTCGGTGAGAGAAGCATGTTGGGCCACAATGAACCACGTTTGAACGTGCTGGCTGTGGACTCGGACAGCAAAGACAGCATGAATGAAGAGGAATACGCTGTCACTGTAAAAATTAGGTCCGCCAAGATGTTATGGCTGTGGGTCCACCAGGCACTGGTACAAGGCAAGAGAGTGTGTGGCGAAGGGCAAACACTGTGGCAAGTGTGGTCTTCTGCAGCATTTCACCAGGGCCTGCAAAAATTTTGAGCAAGGGGACCCCCGCAGCAACTCCTAAGGTTGTTCATACTGTCTCCCCGAGCACAGATGGACAAATTTACTACAGCGTTTTGCTGGACGGCATGGAAGTGCTACTGATGATCAACACGGGAGCAGTAGCCTCAGTGTTGAACTGGTCCACTGTGAGGAGTCTGTTCCCACACTCCTGCGTAAGTGATCTGTCAATGCCTTACTTTGGCAATGGTGGAATCAAGTTGGCCATCGTGGGTTTGCTGGAACTGACAGCGAGGTACAAGTCACCAATGATGTCAAATGTCGAATTTGTGGTGACCGCCACTGGGTCGAACATCATGGGATGCGATATGTTCTACGGCCTGGGGTTCACGATCACCTGCGGCATCGGAGAAGAGTGGTCAGGCTGCGGATTATGGGACTGACCTGCTCCGCACATGGAGGATGACGTGGTTTGGGACAGTGACTGGCCTGGTATTCTGGGAGGTGAGCAGGACCAACACCGTGGAGCGCCATCTTGGGAGGGTTCCGATGCCAGTGTCCAAGTTACCCTGGATGTGGGAACTGGACGGCACAGCAAGAATGCCCGGGACAGCTGATGAAGCCAAGACGCTAGCTCCCTTGACTTCCGGAGTTTGTCCTGGTGATCCCGAGAAGCAAGGAGCTGCAGTGGCTGTGCCGGCGTTTGGGATGAATGAGAGTGGAGCAGGACTGGCTAGTGCGATTTCACGACACGCCAACCAACGACACTGGAGACCAAGGAAGTCTCCGGATCGGGTCAGTGACGAGGTTTGACCAAGGGCGGAAGCCCAGTCACGACATGGTGGTCATCTGAAGCCAAATCGAGCTCCTCCGCGCATCTGTGACGAGGTCCAGCCTAGGGGAAGAAGCTCAGCTGAGGGGCATCCCACAAGAAAAGGAAGCGGCGAGATGACCAGTCGTGGCTGTGGGTGATGGCTGCCCCGGAGGACGGCTACCTGAGACTGTCTGATGAATTGTGAAGACACCCTAACAAGCTGCGGTGAGTGGATGAGAAGAAACGCTGACTTGGCTCGTGCCCAGAGATGAAGAGGCGAAGGCACTCTGGGAGGGATCCGCCAGACGGAAATCGAGGGGGTGGGTCTCCCATTGGGACTGTGAGCTGACTGGGGGGAAGGGGGGGGGGCTATTGGCATGGTGTGGTGGAGTTGGTAATATGCCGTTTTACCCAAGAGTCACAAAGTTAATATGTACTGGTTGCATTTTGCCCTGCTTAAAAAAAAAATCCTCAACACTGTGTTATATTTACCTCTGCCAAGGAGGTAATGTTTTTACCAGGGTTTGTCTGTCTGTCTGTTACCAACATAACTCAAAAAGTTATGAACGGATTTTGATGAAATTTTCAGAAAAGGTGTGTAATGGCACGAGGAACAGACGATTAGATTTTGGTGATGATCTGAGAGTGCATACCTCCACCAAGGGCTTTATTTGTATTTGTGCAGCAGGATTACACAAAAACTACTGGATGGATTTGGATGAAATTTTCACCAGAGGTGGTTCTTGGGCTAGAGAGGAACCCATTATATTTTGGTGATGATCTGAGAATGCATACCTCAGCCAAGGCTCTTATCTTCTCACAGTGTGTTAGCACCAATACTCCAAAACTGATGGACAGACTTTGATGCAATTTTCACCACAGGTGGCTATAGGCCTACACACAAACCCATTATATTTTGGAGGTGATTCATGAGAAACGGAAGGAGCCTTGGCGGAGGTATGAGTGCTTTTCTAGTTGGTATATATTTTGTTTGTGTGAATTGCCCAAGTTGTGGAGTGAGTGTGTTGGGGTGGGGGCTGGGAACGAATTATGACTGTACATATTAACTGTTGATGTTATGTGTTCTTAGTGTTATGAGAGTTTTGACTATATCCATGTTCTGGGATTGTTTTAGTTTTTAGGAACACGGACATTTTATTTTCATGGACCCTAATTTCAAAGACGGCAGAATAACCCGTCTAGTAAGGTGGGTCGACAGTCTACCTGGCCCTCTCTAGTTTGTTTGTGTTTTGTGAATGGATAGGAGGGTCTAATTAGCATGTCTGACATTTTTCTACGGGGGGGGGGGGGTGTACCAATCTGGCACTGGATGTACCCTGGGTGTAGTTGGGGTGATGGCCCTGCCTTTTCCATCACCAGAGGTATAAAGGGCTAAGGCGGAAGAGCACTGTCTCTTTCTCCGTCGACCCCTTGGCCTTGTTATGGTTCTTATAATAAAGTTACGTTCACTACACCTCCAGCCTGATTCTTGTATGAGTGAGTTATGGACATACAGTAAAAAGTCGTCGTCTTGGAGGTGTGTTTGGGGTTGTTATCATGTTGGAATACTGCCCTGCGGCCCAGTTTCCAAAGGGAGGAGACAGTACATGTTGGCATTCATGGATCCATCAATGAACTACAGCTCCCCAGTGCTGGCAGCACTCATGCAGCCCCAAACTATGACACTCCCACCACCATGCTTGACTGTAGGCAAGACACACTTGTCTTTGTACTCCTCACCTGGTTGCTGCCACACACACTTGACACCAAGTGAATCAAATCAGTTTATGTTGGTCTCATCAGACCACAGGACATGGTTCCAGTAATCCATGTACTTGCTTGTCTTCAGCAAACTGTTTGTGGGCTTTCTTGTGCATCATCTTTAAAAGGGGCTTCCTTCTGGGATGACAGCCATGCAGTTTGATGCAGTGTGCAGCGCATGGTCTGAGCACTGACAGGCTGACCCCCCATCCCTTCAACCGCTGCAGCAATGCTGGCAGCACTCATGCGTCTATTTTCAAAAGACAACCTTTGGATATGACGTTGAGCACGTGCACTCAACTTCTTTGATCAACCATGGCGAGGCCTGTTCTGAGTGGAACCTGTCCTGTTAAACCGCTGTATGATCTTGGCCACTGTGCTGCAGCTCAGTTTCATGGTGTTGGCAATCTTCTTATAGCCTAGGCCATCTTTATGTAGAGCAACAATTCTTTTTTTCAGATCCTCAGAAAGTTCTTTGCCATGAGGTGCCATGTTGAAGAACTTCCAGTGACCAGTATGAGAGAGTGTGAGAGCGATAACACCAAATTTAACACACCTGCTCCCCATTCACACCTGAGACCTTGTAAACACTAATGAGTCACATGACACCGGGAAGGGAAAATGTCTAACTGGGCACAATTTGGACATTTTCGCTGAGGGGTGTACGCACTTTTTTTGCCAGCGGTTTAGACATTAATGGCTGTGTGTTTTTATATATTTATTTATATTTATAAATTTGATATTTTTATTGTAATTTTGCAACTTTTTTCTCATACATTTTAAATGTTTTTTCACAAATTTGCAGTGTTTTATTGTCAATCTGCAACTATTTTTGCCTTCATAAATTCACTACTTTTTTGTCATAAATTGGCAACTTTTTTCTTGTAAACTTGAGACTTTCTTCTTCTAAATTTGCAGCATTCACATGGACCCTGGTTTAATTTTTATTCAGTGTAACTGATTAAATTTTCATTGTTCATCTAGACAATGGCTCAAGGTTTTATAATGTTTCTGTTTTTAAGGGTTTGAACTCTGCTGTATAACAAAGATAGTTATTTTGAGGGGACAGCAGTTATACAAGCTGTACACTGACTACTTTACATTGTATCAAAGTGTCATATCTTCAGCGCTGTCCCATGAAAAGATATAATAAAATATTTACAAAAATGTGAGGGGTGTACTCACTTTTGTGAGATACTAGAAAAGATTGATATAGCCTTTGGATCTTGAAAGTTAAGTGTTAGTACCCTAAAGCGGAACTCAGGCACAAAACCGACAGGTTGTGGTTGTTTCCTCTCATGTCTCAGATCTAAACCATCCTAACCAAACACCAACAGCTGTGTGCTTGGAAATAAAACCAGCACAGAGGAGGTGCAGAATTAGACAATAGTTCACTTTTTACATCAGTTGAAACCTACAAGCTCAACTTTTAGATACCCGCAGAAACACATTTATGCACAGATAGGTCAATGCACAACAATCTAACAAAAAAAACCCCAACCCAGCAAACAGGAAAGATCAGATGAAGAAAACATCGTCATCAAAATGCAAAGGTGCTGCAACAATTGCAAATAGAGAAATAAAGTGACAAACCACAAAAGCCAGTCACTATTGTGCAGTAAAAGTGAGAGACCTTTGTGGGCTGTTTTTGTGTCCTCAGACTCACTTCCACTGTGTTGTATTGGCAGCACTTTTCTCCACTTGGAAGCCTTGTGACTTTTGCAGCACTGGTCCATTTCTATGTTGATGATGTATTCTTAATTTGGTTTTTGCTGTGTGTATTTGCAGTTGTTCTTTTCAGCTGCAGTGCATTGAGCTCGGTGGGCTGTCGTACTTATTAGCCTAGCTAGGCTTAATGGTGAAGCTTGTGACTGTTTAAGGAGCTAGAAAAAGGGGTCATTGACTGAAAAATGGTGTTTTGTAGGTTTTAACCTTCTGAAAGGTGTCTGCTGGTCATGTGATTATCAAAAAATATCAAAATACTCACTTCTCTTAAAAAAATACACAGCCTGTATATCGTTTTTCACTGCAAAAAGTAAAACTGACTGTTGTGGATTTGCCATGGGAGATCACTTCCATAATAAACCCAGCCCAGCACTTCTTTGATCCTCACCCGCTGCTGTATTATTGGCCAGCCTAGCTGTCAATCATGTGGACAACAGTAAGCTAACATGGTAGCTTAAGTAGCATGGGTTATTATTATTTACTTTAGATTTTCATGGTTGTTGTTGATGTGTATGGATTGAGTGTTGTTCGTAGTTTTTATGTGGGTGGGGGCATGTGCAGTTTCTTTGTGTTTTTTATGCAATGACAATAAAGGCTCTATCTCTATCTATCTATTTTAGTCACACTAGTAGACATCACTGTTTCCACCTGGGTCACTAATCCACAGTTGATAATATATCTTGTGCTGTTCTGGTTTATTTTGTTATATTTTAGCTAGGAGGTCTGTTGACATTGGTCATGTAACTGACAGGCCACCTAGCATTAGCTTAGCTGCTGATCTGGTCGGTTTGGCTCGCTATTTTCTTTAAATTCTATAAACTATCTAAAACTGTTAAAAAGAGTTTTCTTGGTCACAAATGTAAGGAGTTTTACAGAAATTCTCCACTCCTGCAACGGCAGATTGTGTGGCCGACCCAACCCGTGTTTGGCTCACAATACATCCAAGCTAAATGCTAGGAGCTAGCTAGTCAATGTTAACAATAGTGATATAAAAGGGAGGGTGGAGTTGAATCCAGTCTGAAAATTTAAAGGTACAGACACTTAAACAGGTCGTTTTCAGAAAGACTGGAAAAATGAAAAACAAATTTGCTTCAGTAATTAAAGAGTATATGAAGAGTGTTCAGGAGGTAAAGAGGGAGTCAGACAGGATCATGAGTTTGAAGCTGGGACAGATGGTTGTGGATTTTGCTAAAATAATGGAAACAGCTGTGGTGAATTATATTTCAAGAAGAGAGAGTAACATAGGGTGACTTACAGGAGTGGAGGAAGGTGCACACAGGTGGACTACATCTTATGCAGCAGGAGAAATATGAACGAGATGGGAGACTGCCAGGTTGTGGCAGGGGAGAATGTAGCTAGACAACATTGGATGGTAGTCTGTCGGTCCGAGCCGGGCATATCCACTGACAGATGTCATGCGTCTAGATTCCAAATACTCCTATTTTCTTAATGTCTCTGACTATCCCACTTTTCTTTGTCAACCTGAACAAAATATATCACAAATATTTCATGAAGATATATGTGAGCTGTTAAAATGTAGAAAAAATGCAATCATTGAAAGCTGTTTTCTGTGTGATCAGTATCCTGTCTAAAAGGACATCCAAGCACACACTCATGCACTGCGCATATTTGTATAGAGCGTTAAATTTTGTAAATCTTGATTTTCAGACTTGAGGAGCAGCATGAGCATAATTAATGTTCAGATAACCTAATCTATGTTATTCTGAAGGGTGATTATGGCTTTCTACAGATGTGCGCAAAATTGTTGGTACCCCTCTGTTAATGAAAGAAAAACCCACAATGGCCACAGAAATAACTTGAATCTGACAAAAGTAGTAATAAATAAAAATTCTATGAAAATTAACCAATGAAAATCAGACAATGCTTTTGAATTGTGGTTCAACAGAATTATTTTAAAAAACAAACTCATGAGACAGGCCTGGACAAAAATGATGGTATCCCTAGAAAAGATTGAAAATAATGTGGCCATAGGGACATGTTCGACCAAGATGTGTCCTCTAATTAACATCACAGGTGTCTACAAACATGTGATCAGTCAGTTGGCCTATTTAAAGGGTGACAAGTAGTCACTGTGCTGTTTGGTGACGTGGTGTGTACTACACTAAACATGGACCAGAGGAAGCAAAGGAGAGAGTTGTCTCAGGAGATTAGAAAGAAAATTATAGACAAGCATGTTAAAGGTAAAGGCTATAAGACCATCTCCAAGCAGCTTGATGTTCCTGTGACTACAGTTGCACATATTATTCAGAAGTTTAAGATCCACGGGACTGTAGCCAACCTCCCTGGACGTGGCTGCAGGAGGACACGGATAATCCGAATGGTAACAAAAGAGCCCAGAACAACCTCTAAACACATTCAAGGTGAACTCCAAGGTCAAGGTACATCAGTGTCAGAACACACCATCCGTCGTTGTTTGAGCCAAAGTGGACTTCATGGGAGACGACCAAGGAGGACACCACTGTTGAAAACAAATCATAAAAAAGCCAGACTGGAATTTGCCAAACTGCATGTTGACAAGCCACAAAGCTTCCGGGAGAATGTCCTATGGACAGACGAGACAAAACTGGAATTTTTTGGCAAGGCACATCAGCCCTATGTTCACAGACGCAAAAATGAAGCATACCAAGGAAAGAACACTTGTCCCTACTGTGAAACATGGAGGATGGTCTGTTATGTTGTGGGGCTGCTTTGCTGCATCTGGCACAGGGTGTCTTGAATCTGTGCAGGGTAGAGTGAAATCTCAAGACTATCAAGGTATTCTAGAGAGAAATGTGCTGCCCAGTGTCAGACAGCTTGGTCTCAGTCGCAGGTCATGGGTCCTGCAACAGGATAATGACCCAAAACACAGCTAAAAACACCCAAGAATGGCTAAGATAAGATAAGATAAGCCTTTATTAGTCCCACAATGGGGAAATTCCAGGATTGCAACAGCACAGGGATAGCAACACTCAGAGCAACAACCAGAAGACAAGAAAAAAAAAAGTGAAAAAGGCTAAGAGTGAAACATTGGACTATTCTAAAGTGGTCTTCTATGAGCTTTGATCTAAATCCTATTGAACATCTGTGGAAGGAGCTGAAACATGCTGTCTGGAGAAGGCACCCTTCAAACCTAAGACAACTGGAGCAGTTTGCTCATGAGGAGTGGGCCAGAATACCTGCTGAGAGGTGCAGAAGTCTCATTGACAATTACAGAAATTGTTTGATTGCAGTGATTGCCTCAAAAGGTTGTGCAACAAAATATTAAGTTAAGGGTACCATCATTTTTGTCCAGGCCTGTTTCATGAGTTTGTTTTTTTTAAATAATTCTGTTGAACCACAATTCAAAAGCATTGTCTGATTTTCATTGGTTAATTTTCATAGAATTTTTATTTATTACCACTTTTGTCAGTTTCAAGTTATTTCTGTGACCATTGTGGGTTTTTCTTTCATTAACAGAGGGGTACCAACAATTTTGTCCACGTCTGTATGTAAAAAGTAACACGTAAAAATTTACCACCCCCTTACTCTGAGACAGACAGAAACCTACATCAAATTTAGAAAAACTGATGAAGCTACTGAGTCTGACTTTGGTCTGTGGGGGGAAACTCTTACAGGCACACTGAGCAAAACTGAAACTTTCTGTCTGGGTTCTCATCACCACCACCATGCCGCATGTTAGTGTTTGACAAATGTCAGCAGAAAAAAGCTGACCCTGTGGTGACACTAAACGCAGCAGGGAGACATTCCTCTGGGACATTCTTCTGGAGCTTTCCTCACACCCAGCAATGAGCTTGGAGGAAGCAGAGGACAATTGACACACGACCAAAAGAACCACAGGAGACAGTCAGACAGGACTGAATGCATACATCTTTGTGCCAACCAGTGTCATGCTAATCATGTGTATTGACCAATGGTATTAGATGACAATTGATATGCTAATGTGTCATGCATTCTCTCTGTCTGTATGACAGTATAAAAGAGCGGCTCTTCCTCATCTCTCTCTCTTAACTCTTACACTCTCAACCCATCACGACTAACCAGGCCCCAGCGGCCACGCTGGAGCCAGTAGGCTGTACTCATGTTAGAGGGTAAATAAAGAATCTGTGCTGACCTACGCTCGTGCTTCACCTCCACATCCTTTCCTTCGCACCCTCTACAACCCAACATTTAAAGTCACATTTAAAGTCAGCGAGTGGCAACTCCTGTGGCTGGAAAATAATGTATAGAAATTTAAGGAGATGACACATCAGGCTTTGTTAATCATAGAAATATAGTTTCAGTTGACAGTGTTGAAGACAGTCAGTTGTACATAATGTAATCACTTGAGGAATTTTTGTTGCTGCAGTATGAACGCTACATTTTTCTGAGGCCAAACACAACCTTAAACTGAGTGATTTCATGGTTGTAATCCTGATTTTGATAAATAAGGTGACATAATTGCCATTCGTGGATCACACCTAGAGGGGTTTGAGTGCTCTATAACGATCCCAGGAGCTATGCTGTCAGGGGCAACTTGCCCCGGGTGGGGTCTCCCATGACAAGTGGGTCCAGGGAGAAGGGCCAGATACCATCACAAATGTCTGCAAACACCATACAAACAATTTTTGGACCATTTCTTAAGGTCTTATGAAATGTCTTATGAAACCTAAGGTCCTTAGGTTCATAAGACCTTCTTAAGGTCTTATGAAACCTAACACCGATATAAAGGAGCGACTCTGTCCCCGGTTCGTCTCAGTGACCCGGCATCAGCCCGGTAGATGACAGCTGAGCCTCCCGCGCAGATTCTTAGAATCTTGTGATTGGGGCTCGCCGGAGGAACTAACCGAGGCAACAGTTGGACGGGAGCCGGATCGGAGTTCAACTACAGCGGCAGGAGGAGACGGGGACCAGTGGAGGAGCAGCCGGGGCCCCAGCTGGATAAGAGCCGGATTGGAGCTCAGTTACAGCGGTGAGGCTCAGCGGAGGAACTACTGAGGAAGACGGCGGTAGGTGGTGGGGCTCAGCGGAGTAACTCCCGGACCCCAGCTGGACAGGAGCAGGATCGGAGCTCAACTACAGCGGCGGTGGGCAGCGGGGCTCCGTGGAGGAGCTGCCGGCACCCCGGCTGGACAGGAGCTCAATTGCAGGGGCGGTAAGCAGCAGGACTAGCAGCGGAGGGGGCTAGCTGAGGCCCCAGCTGGATTCGAGGACGGTCGGATCAGATACCGGCGACACCAGCAGAGATAGTTTTATTATCAACAGGTCAGTAAAAATGCCACCAAAGAAGAAGGAAATGGAAGCGATCAAAAAATCTCTGAACTTCTTGTCAGAAGAACTGACCAAAGTGGCCAATCAACAGCTTAAACTATTAGGGCTAATGGCGGAAATCCGAGAACTGAAATTAACAATTAAGGAAAAAGACAAAAAAATTGCAGACTTGGAGCGATGCATCGAGGATCTTGAACAATATTCTCATATGGATGATCTAATTATAAGTGGACTAGACATTAAATACCAATCATATGCCAATGTTACAGCAGGAATGAGAGGTGAGGAGGCTCCCCTAAGCAAATCAGTCTCCCTGGAAAACAAGGTGTTTCAGTTTCTTGAAAGCAGAAACATAAATGTTGAAGTAAATGCAATTTCAGGCTGTCATACGTTACCCAGAAAAGATAATAAAACAAAGAAATCAATTGTGATGCGCTTTGTGAACAGAAGGGTACAGAATGACATACTGAGGCAGGCCAGAAAGCTACGGGGAACAGAAGTTTACCTAAATGAACATTTAACAAAGGCTAATGCTGAAATAGCACGGCGAGCACGGATGCTGAAAAGACAAAATAAGATACAGGCAACATGGACAAGAAACTGTAGAGTTTGGATCAAACTAAATGGAACACCTGAGGAAGCAAAGGCCATAATAATTAGAGATCTCACTGACTTAAATAAATATAGATGAACACTGATTAAGAAAATTAAGAGACTATGATAATCCATGTCCACACACATGGCAAGAATAGTTCTTTTGTGACATATCATGTCAATGTACTTAAAAAAAACCTAAACAAAACAAAAAACTTATGAATGACCTGAGTAGACATCAGTTATCCCCAGTTGGACGAAGTCATTTGACAGAGAGTGAGGAAATTCAAACTCTGAAAATATGCCACTATGCTGAACATAAACTACAAGAGATGGAGAATGATACTGATCCTGATAACAACTTTTTCAATAATATTCATAATCGTTACCTCTGCCAAGGAGGTTATGTTTTCATCTGCGTTTGTTTGTTTGTTTGTTAGCAACATAACTCAAAAAGTTATGGACGGATTTTCATGAAATTTTCACAGATTGTCAGAAATGGGGTATCCTACAGATGATTAGATTTTGGTGGTGATCCGGATCACCGTCCAGAAGAAAACCGCCATTACGGAAAATGCATTTTTAGTGAATAACTACTCAACCACTAATCCTATCATTGTGAATCCAATTGCTAGTCATATGTTTTCATGGTCAAGGAATCTGAAAACGTACACACAAACACTGTATGGGGGGAACTGTGGTGCTTGGCGGAGGTCTGCGCTCTCCAAGTGCTTTTCTAGTTGTGAATATTATACTGAAAAGCAATTCAAAAGTCAAGTACAATTAGATGGTAAACTGTCAATAATACACTTCAACAGCAGAAGTCTTAACAAAAACTTTCCACAGATTCAGGACTATTTAAAACAGCTAGACAGAAAATTTACAGCTATTCTCTGAAACTTGGCTTAATGAAGAGCAGGCTCCTCTGATGGCAATAGAGGGATATTAGATGTTTCATATAAACAGATCTCAAAAAAAGGGTGGTGGTGTTGCACTGTATATTGATGACCTGTATAGGTGTAAACTTGTAAATGGAATGTCTTTTGCACTACCAGGGATTCTGGAATGTGTTACTGTTGAGATTGACCAAGAGAAAACAAAAAATCTAACTATAAGTTGTATATATAGAATGCCAAGAACTTCAATTGAGACATTCAGAGATAAATTAGTCGAGCTGTACAATAATATTACTAGTAAGAAAATGGTTGTAATTTGTGGAGATTTCAATATTGATTTACTAAATCCATTTCAACAAAATGTAATTACCAAGTTCATGAATTCTATGTATAGTATGAGTCTATATCCCACAATAACACATCCCAGTAGAATCACAGTTCACACTGCTACACTTATTGATAACATGTTTGTTAATGTTATTGATAAGAAAATAAAAAGTGGATTATTGATCAATGATATAAGTGACCATTTGCCAGTCTTTGCACTTATACATGGGCACACGGGGGCCAATACAGAAAAAAATTTAAAATCTTTCAGATACAAATCACAAACTGCAATTAGTTCTTTTAAAGAAGATTTGCTAAAGCAAGACTGGACAAAAGTCTATGTATCAGATGTAAATGAAGCCTATGACACATTTATGAACATTGTAACCACTCTTTATGAAAAAAAAATTGTCCATTAGTAAAGATAAAGCTTAAACAGAAATTTGTCGACAAGCCGTGGTTAACTAAAGGATTATAAAAGGTGTATAAAAAGAAAAATTCATTATATAAAGCTTTTCTAAAGAAAAGGACAAAAGAAGCAGAGCAGCGGTATAAAACATACAAAAATAAGTTAACATATATAATGAGATGTAGTAAAAGAGACTATTACAGTAAAGAACTGGAGAAAAACAGAGACAATATTAAAAATACATGGACAATAGTTAACAATGTTCTTGGAAATAAAAACAGAAATACAAGCTACCCAACCAATCTTTCAAAAAAAAAAAAAAAAAAAAAACGACTCAGAGTGTGAATGCAGTTTCACCTGCAGATGAATTTAACAACTTTTTTATTAACATTGGTCTTAATTTGGCTCGAGAAATACCCATTACGGCACCTACAGACTACATCAGCTTCACGGACTACATCAGCTTCTGTGTAGACAACACCGTACCCACCAAGACCATACAGTGTTGCTCGAACAACAAACCCTGGATCAACCCTGAGATAAAAACACTTCTGAGAGAGAAGAAGAGGATCTTCAGGTCGGGGAACAGAGAGATGCTGAAGTCCGTACAGAGGGAGCTGAGGAGGAAGATCAGAGAAGGCAAGGACAGATTCAGGAAGAAGATGGAGGACAAGCTGCAACAGAGCAACATCGGTGGGGTCTGGAGAAACCTTAAAACCATCTCTGGGCTCCAGAATACCTCCCCCCAGGCCACGGGGGGAAGGGAGTGGGCAAACAATCTGAACCTGTTTTTTAATAGGTTTGACCAACCACCCTCCCGCCCCCGACTGCACAACAACCACTGCTGCCTCTGAAGACATCGAGTCCGGCTGCCCACACCCCACTCCACCATCACCCCCGACTCCCAACACACAGCCCCTCAACCTGACCCTCACTAAGACCCAGGTGAGGACGGAGCTGAGGAAGATCAAGGCGAGGAAGGCGTAGGGACCGGACGGCATCAGTGCAAAGCTCCTCAAGTCCTGTGCAGACCAGCTGTGTGGGATTGTGGAGCACATCTTCAACCTGAGTCTGAAGCTGGGGAGGGTACCACAGTTATGGAAAACATCTTGTGTGGTACCTGTACCAAAGACTTCCCACCCCAAAGATCTGAACAGCTACAGACCAGTGGCCCTGACGTCCCACATGATGAAGACCCTGGAGAGACTGCTCCTTGCTCACCTCCGCCCCCTGGTGGGACCAGCGATGGATCCACTCCAGTTCACCTACCAGCATGGCATTGGGGTGGAGGATGCGGTGATCTCTCCTCCTTCACCATTCTCTGTCCCACCTGGAGAAGCCCGGGAATGCGGTGAGGATCATGTTCTTTGACTTCTCCAGTGCTTTCAACACCATCCAACCGATGATCCTGAAGGACAAGCTGCTGTGCGCAGGGATGGACCAGCACCTGTCATCATGGATCCTGGACTACCTCACTAACCGACCACAGTCTGTGAGAACCCGGGACTGTGTGTCCGAAAATTATTGTGG
>CM035839.1:452216154-452262443 GCA_020510985.1 Pholidichthys leucotaenia | reverse complement strand
TGATTTCATGAAGAATTATCACAGTATACGTCCCTGTCTTACGTCTCTGTGAATCGACTGACTTTGAGTGCATTCACCATCAGTTCTGATAACTGTTGCTTGTCCAGATATGAATTTCTAAGGATTCTGAGATCTTTGCCATCAGTGGGCAGTGGTGGCCTAATGGTTAGGGATGAGGACTGGTGAGTGAAGGGTTGTGGGTTCGATCCCTGAACCGGCAGGATTAGATCTGGGTGGGACAGATAACATAGCAGTGTTTGCCCGAACCTCCTTCACCCCACTGTGGTTCCCTTGAGCAAGGCCCTTAACCACAACTGCTCCAGTGGAGCTGCTCAGTGGCCACAGGTCAGTCTGTGGTTGGACTGGGCAGCTTCCTGGTGTGAATGTGAACAAGGCGTCCTTGAAAAAGAGAGGTTGCCTCTCAGTGGAACTGCCCTGTATCAATAAAGGCTAAATTGAAATAAATAAACATGCTGAGTCCATTTAATATTTCGTAAAAGTCTGACTTTGTCGAAAGTTTATTGAGTATTCTATAAAACACAGGTGAGCAATAGCTTTGTAAAATATGTTTTTTACCCAGCCAGCATGTCCATGTGGGCCGCCACAAAGGTTAAACTGGGCTGTCTTATGGGTCCCATGTGGGTTTGTCCACGGATTCCATCTTGGCCCCATCTGTGTTTGCCCACATGGACTTTACCTGTTTAACTATTTTCAACTTATTTTCTCATAAATTTGCTATTTTCTTGTAAATTTGTGACTTCTTTCCCATAATTTGATTTTTTTTTTCTCAAAATTTAAACGTTTCTCATAAATCTGCAACTTTTTTATTGTAAAGTTGCAACTTTTTCTCCTGAATTTGTGATTTTTTTTTTCCCTGTAAATTTGCTTTTTTTCCGTCATAAATTCATTTGGGGATTTTTTGCAAAATTGTGACTTTTTTTCCTGCAAATTTGCAAACTTTTTCTTGTAATTTTGGAACTTTCTTGTAGATTTGCCACTTTTTTTTTTTTACTGTAATCTTGTAATGTTTTCTCATAAATGTGTTACTTTTTTCTTTGTAAATTTGTGTTTTTCCCATAAATGTGCAAAATTTTTTCTTGTAACCTTTTTAATGTAAACTTACAACTTTTCCTCATAAATTTGAGTCCTTTTTCTCATATATTTTCAATTTATTTATTAATATATTTGCTCCTTCTTTTGCTAATTTGGAACTTTTTCAATTTTTTTTTCCTCATAAATTTGTGACTTTTTTTTGTAAATTGCTGATTTTTTCTTTTAAGTTTGTAACTCTTTCCAAGTAATTTTACAGTTTTTTTTCTTGCACATTTGCAAATTTTTTCTTCTAAATTTTCACTTTTTTCTCATGAATTTGCAACTTTTTTCTAGTAAATATGTGAATTTTTCTCATAAATTTGCTACTTTTTTTCTCTTTTTTGTAAATTTGTCCCTTTTTCTCTAAGAATTTTTCACTTTTTTCTCATAAATCTGTGACTTTTCTTGTAATTTTGCCGATGACACCAGTGTTACTGAAACCTGCTCACCCATTTTAAACCCATGTGGGGCCCAGATGGTTTAAAACGGCTAAACAGGCAGACAGTGGTCCAAAACATTTCGTCAGACATGATAAACCCAACAGTTGCTGACATCTTGGAAAATAAATAATGAAAATTCAAAAATTTTAAGCACTGAAGACTTTTATATTGAATATAGGAATTTGAATATCGGTTACACAACCATACAGTACAGTACTGTATCTCTCAAAAATGAGTACACCCCTCACATTTTTGTAAATATTTTATTATATCTTTTCATGGGACAACACTGAAGATATGACACTTTGATATAATGTAAAGTAGTCAGTGTACAGCTTGTATAACAGTGTAAATTTGCTGTCCCCTCAAAATAACTCAGCACACAGCCATTAATGTCTAAACCGCTGGCAACAAAAGTGAGTACACCCCTAAGTGAAAATGTCCAAATTGTGCCCAAAGTGTCAATATTTTGTGTGGCCACCATTATTTTCCAGCACTGCCTTAACTTTCGTGGGCATGGAGTTCACTAGAGCTTCACAGGTTGCCACTGGAATCCTCTTCCACTACTCCATGACAACATCACGGAGCTGGTGAATGTTAGAGACCTTGCGCTCCACCACCTTCCATTTGAGGATGCCCCACAGATGCTCAGTAGGGTTTAGGTCTGGAGACATGCTTAGCCAGTCTATTACCTTTACCCTCAGTTTCTTTAGCAAGGCAGTAGTGTGGTGTACCAATATGGCATTGGGTGTACCCTGGGTGTAGTTGGGTGATGGCCCCGCCTTTCCAGTTCCACTATTACCAGGGGTATAAAGGGCTAAGGCGGAAGAGCACTGTCTCTTTTGTGGTTGACCCCTTGGCCTGTACGGAGTACCTGTTATTGTTGTGGTTCTTATAATAAAGTTACTTTCACTGCACCTCCAGCCTGATTCTTATATGAGTGAGTTATGGACATAATATTTGGCAACGAGGAGAAAGGTATGGAAAGAGCTGTTTCCACATTTCGGACGTTTTTGGAGGTTTTGGGTGAGCCACCGGTCCCCTGGGCTAGGTGGTACATGGCTTTCCAGAATTATCTGGTAGCCCTTAACCTCGGTGAGCTCGAGAAACTGCGTGTGAGAGCTATACTGGTCCATAATCTTGGCATGGAGGGTCAGAGAATCCTCGGCACATTAGTTGGGGCCGATACTTTTGAAGACGTGGTCAGGCTAATGGCGCACTACTTTGGCACTCCGGAAAACATCATTGTCCAGAGAATTCCGTTTCAGCAGCGCCACCAGCGGCAGGAGAACCAGTGCAGTGCTACGTTGCAGACCTATGTCAGCGGGCGGGGGAGTGCCAATTTGGAGCCTTAAAGGAAGAGATGGTCCGTGATCAACTGGCAGAGCACGTTCTTTGTTCTGCAGCACGATCGAGGCTCCTGACTTACCTGGGTGAACTGATGTTAGCCACGGCAATTGAGATAGCACAGCAATTTGAGGCAGCATAGAAATTATCAAAAGACCTCGGTGAGAGAAGCATGTTGGGCCACAATGAACCACGTTTGAACGTGCTGGCTGTGGACTCGGACAGCAAAGACAGCATGAATGAAGAGGAATACGCTGTCACTGTAAAAATTAGGTCCGCCAAGATGTTATGGCTGTGGGTCCACCAGGCACTGGTACAAGGCAAGAGAGTGTGTGGCGAAGGGCAAACACTGTGGCAAGTGTGGTCTTCTGCAGCATTTCACCAGGGCCTGCAAAAATTTTGAGCAAGGGGACCCCCGCAGCAACTCCTAAGGTTGTTCATACTGTCTCCCCGAGCACAGATGGACAAATTTACTACAGCGTTTTGCTGGACGGCATGGAAGTGCTACTGATGATCAACACGGGAGCAGTAGCCTCAGTGTTGAACTGGTCCACTGTGAGGAGTCTGTTCCCACACTCCTGCGTAAGTGATCTGTCAATGCCTTACTTTGGCAATGGTGGAATCAAGTTGGCCATCGTGGGTTTGCTGGAACTGACAGCGAGGTACAAGTCACCAATGATGTCAAATGTCGAATTTGTGGTGACCGCCACTGGGTCGAACATCATGGGATGCGATATGTTCTACGGCCTGGGGTTCACGATCACCTGCGGCATCGGAGAAGAGTGGTCAGGCTGCGGATTATGGGACTGACCTGCTCCGCACATGGAGGATGACGTGGTTTGGGACAGTGACTGGCCTGGTATTCTGGGAGGTGAGCAGGACCAACACCGTGGAGCGCCATCTTGGGAGGGTTCCGATGCCAGTGTCCAAGTTACCCTGGATGTGGGAACTGGACGGCACAGCAAGAATGCCCGGGACAGCTGATGAAGCCAAGACGCTAGCTCCCTTGACTTCCGGAGTTTGTCCTGGTGATCCCGAGAAGCAAGGAGCTGCAGTGGCTGTGCCGGCGTTTGGGATGAATGAGAGTGGAGCAGGACTGGCTAGTGCGATTTCACGACACGCCAACCAACGACACTGGAGACCAAGGAAGTCTCCGGATCGGGTCAGTGACGAGGTTTGACCAAGGGCGGAAGCCCAGTCACGACATGGTGGTCATCTGAAGCCAAATCGAGCTCCTCCGCGCATCTGTGACGAGGTCCAGCCTAGGGGAAGAAGCTCAGCTGAGGGGCATCCCACAAGAAAAGGAAGCGGCGAGATGACCAGTCGTGGCTGTGGGTGATGGCTGCCCCGGAGGACGGCTACCTGAGACTGTCTGATGAATTGTGAAGACACCCTAACAAGCTGCGGTGAGTGGATGAGAAGAAACGCTGACTTGGCTCGTGCCCAGAGATGAAGAGGCGAAGGCACTCTGGGAGGGATCCGCCAGACGGAAATCGAGGGGGTGGGTCTCCCATTGGGACTGTGAGCTGACTGGGGGGAAGGGGGGGGGCTATTGGCATGGTGTGGTGGAGTTGGTAATATGCCGTTTTACCCAAGAGTCACAAAGTTAATATGTACTGGTTGCATTTTGCCCTGCTTAAAAAAAAAATCCTCAACACTGTGTTATATTTACCTCTGCCAAGGAGGTAATGTTTTTACCAGGGTTTGTCTGTCTGTCTGTTACCAACATAACTCAAAAAGTTATGAACGGATTTTGATGAAATTTTCAGAAAAGGTGTGTAATGGCACGAGGAACAGACGATTAGATTTTGGTGATGATCTGAGAGTGCATACCTCCACCAAGGGCTTTATTTGTATTTGTGCAGCAGGATTACACAAAAACTACTGGATGGATTTGGATGAAATTTTCACCAGAGGTGGTTCTTGGGCTAGAGAGGAACCCATTATATTTTGGTGATGATCTGAGAATGCATACCTCAGCCAAGGCTCTTATCTTCTCACAGTGTGTTAGCACCAATACTCCAAAACTGATGGACAGACTTTGATGCAATTTTCACCACAGGTGGCTATAGGCCTACACACAAACCCATTATATTTTGGAGGTGATTCATGAGAAACGGAAGGAGCCTTGGCGGAGGTATGAGTGCTTTTCTAGTTGGTATATATTTTGTTTGTGTGAATTGCCCAAGTTGTGGAGTGAGTGTGTTGGGGTGGGGGCTGGGAACGAATTATGACTGTACATATTAACTGTTGATGTTATGTGTTCTTAGTGTTATGAGAGTTTTGACTATATCCATGTTCTGGGATTGTTTTAGTTTTTAGGAACACGGACATTTTATTTTCATGGACCCTAATTTCAAAGACGGCAGAATAACCCGTCTAGTAAGGTGGGTCGACAGTCTACCTGGCCCTCTCTAGTTTGTTTGTGTTTTGTGAATGGATAGGAGGGTCTAATTAGCATGTCTGACATTTTTCTACGGGGGGGGGGGGTGTACCAATCTGGCACTGGATGTACCCTGGGTGTAGTTGGGGTGATGGCCCTGCCTTTTCCATCACCAGAGGTATAAAGGGCTAAGGCGGAAGAGCACTGTCTCTTTCTCCGTCGACCCCTTGGCCTTGTTATGGTTCTTATAATAAAGTTACGTTCACTACACCTCCAGCCTGATTCTTGTATGAGTGAGTTATGGACATACAGTAAAAAGTCGTCGTCTTGGAGGTGTGTTTGGGGTTGTTATCATGTTGGAATACTGCCCTGCGGCCCAGTTTCCAAAGGGAGGAGACAGTACATGTTGGCATTCATGGATCCATCAATGAACTACAGCTCCCCAGTGCTGGCAGCACTCATGCAGCCCCAAACTATGACACTCCCACCACCATGCTTGACTGTAGGCAAGACACACTTGTCTTTGTACTCCTCACCTGGTTGCTGCCACACACACTTGACACCAAGTGAATCAAATCAGTTTATGTTGGTCTCATCAGACCACAGGACATGGTTCCAGTAATCCATGTACTTGCTTGTCTTCAGCAAACTGTTTGTGGGCTTTCTTGTGCATCATCTTTAAAAGGGGCTTCCTTCTGGGATGACAGCCATGCAGTTTGATGCAGTGTGCAGCGCATGGTCTGAGCACTGACAGGCTGACCCCCCATCCCTTCAACCGCTGCAGCAATGCTGGCAGCACTCATGCGTCTATTTTCAAAAGACAACCTTTGGATATGACGTTGAGCACGTGCACTCAACTTCTTTGATCAACCATGGCGAGGCCTGTTCTGAGTGGAACCTGTCCTGTTAAACCGCTGTATGATCTTGGCCACTGTGCTGCAGCTCAGTTTCATGGTGTTGGCAATCTTCTTATAGCCTAGGCCATCTTTATGTAGAGCAACAATTCTTTTTTTCAGATCCTCAGAAAGTTCTTTGCCATGAGGTGCCATGTTGAAGAACTTCCAGTGACCAGTATGAGAGAGTGTGAGAGCGATAACACCAAATTTAACACACCTGCTCCCCATTCACACCTGAGACCTTGTAAACACTAATGAGTCACATGACACCGGGAAGGGAAAATGTCTAACTGGGCACAATTTGGACATTTTCGCTGAGGGGTGTACGCACTTTTTTTGCCAGCGGTTTAGACATTAATGGCTGTGTGTTTTTATATATTTATTTATATTTATAAATTTGATATTTTTATTGTAATTTTGCAACTTTTTTCTCATACATTTTAAATGTTTTTTCACAAATTTGCAGTGTTTTATTGTCAATCTGCAACTATTTTTGCCTTCATAAATTCACTACTTTTTTGTCATAAATTGGCAACTTTTTTCTTGTAAACTTGAGACTTTCTTCTTCTAAATTTGCAGCATTCACATGGACCCTGGTTTAATTTTTATTCAGTGTAACTGATTAAATTTTCATTGTTCATCTAGACAATGGCTCAAGGTTTTATAATGTTTCTGTTTTTAAGGGTTTGAACTCTGCTGTATAACAAAGATAGTTATTTTGAGGGGACAGCAGTTATACAAGCTGTACACTGACTACTTTACATTGTATCAAAGTGTCATATCTTCAGCGCTGTCCCATGAAAAGATATAATAAAATATTTACAAAAATGTGAGGGGTGTACTCACTTTTGTGAGATACTAGAAAAGATTGATATAGCCTTTGGATCTTGAAAGTTAAGTGTTAGTACCCTAAAGCGGAACTCAGGCACAAAACCGACAGGTTGTGGTTGTTTCCTCTCATGTCTCAGATCTAAACCATCCTAACCAAACACCAACAGCTGTGTGCTTGGAAATAAAACCAGCACAGAGGAGGTGCAGAATTAGACAATAGTTCACTTTTTACATCAGTTGAAACCTACAAGCTCAACTTTTAGATACCCGCAGAAACACATTTATGCACAGATAGGTCAATGCACAACAATCTAACAAAAAAAAACCCCAACCCAGCAAACAGGAAAGATCAGATGAAGAAAACATCGTCATCAAAATGCAAAGGTGCTGCAACAATTGCAAATAGAGAAATAAAGTGACAAACCACAAAAGCCAGTCACTATTGTGCAGTAAAAGTGAGAGACCTTTGTGGGCTGTTTTTGTGTCCTCAGACTCACTTCCACTGTGTTGTATTGGCAGCACTTTTCTCCACTTGGAAGCCTTGTGACTTTTGCAGCACTGGTCCATTTCTATGTTGATGATGTATTCTTAATTTGGTTTTTGCTGTGTGTATTTGCAGTTGTTCTTTTCAGCTGCAGTGCATTGAGCTCGGTGGGCTGTCGTACTTATTAGCCTAGCTAGGCTTAATGGTGAAGCTTGTGACTGTTTAAGGAGCTAGAAAAAGGGGTCATTGACTGAAAAATGGTGTTTTGTAGGTTTTAACCTTCTGAAAGGTGTCTGCTGGTCATGTGATTATCAAAAAATATCAAAATACTCACTTCTCTTAAAAAAATACACAGCCTGTATATCGTTTTTCACTGCAAAAAGTAAAACTGACTGTTGTGGATTTGCCATGGGAGATCACTTCCATAATAAACCCAGCCCAGCACTTCTTTGATCCTCACCCGCTGCTGTATTATTGGCCAGCCTAGCTGTCAATCATGTGGACAACAGTAAGCTAACATGGTAGCTTAAGTAGCATGGGTTATTATTATTTACTTTAGATTTTCATGGTTGTTGTTGATGTGTATGGATTGAGTGTTGTTCGTAGTTTTTATGTGGGTGGGGGCATGTGCAGTTTCTTTGTGTTTTTTATGCAATGACAATAAAGGCTCTATCTCTATCTATCTATCTATTTTAGTCACACTAGTAGACATCACTGTTTCACCTGGGTCACTAATCCACAGTTGATAATATATCTTGTGCTGTTCTGGTTTATTTTGTTATATTTTAGCTAGGAGGTCTGTTGACATTGGTCACGTAACTGACAGGCCACCTAGCATTAGCTTAGCTGCTGATCTGGTCGGTTTGGCTCGCTATTTTCTTTAAATTCTATAAACTATCTAAAACTGTTAAAAAGAGTTTTCTTGGTCACAAATGTAAGGCCCCCTCATGGATCGTCACCTTATCGTGGTGGGGGGGTATGCGTGCCCCAGTGATCCCAGGAGCTATGTTGTCCGGGGCAATTTGCCTCTGATAGGGTCTCCCAAGACAAACTGGTCCTGGGTGAAGGGCCAGACGAAGAACGATCCAACAGACTCTCATGATAAATTGTATATCAAGGATTCAGTGTACCCCGCCCGGTATGGGGTTACCGGGGCCCCACCCTGGAGCCAGGCCTGGGGGAGGGGCTCGAAGGCTAGCGTCTGGTGGCCGGGTTTCCACCCATGGGACCCGGCCGGGCTCAGCCCGAAGGAGTTACATGGGTCCGCCCTCCAGTAGGTTCACCACCTGCAGGAGGGATCATGGAAGTCCGGTGCTATGTGGATTAGGTGGCAGTCAAAGGCGGAGACCTTGGCGGACTGATCCCAAGCTTTCTAAACTGGCTTTTGGTACGTGGAATGTCACCTCTCTGGGGGGGAAGGAGCCTGAGCTGGTGTACGAGATTGAGCGATACCGGCTAGATATAGTCGGCCTCACCTCAACACACAGCTCCGGTTCCGGAACCAGTCTCCTGGAGAGGGGCTGGAGCTTGGCCTTTTCTGGAGTTGCCCCGGGCGAGAGGCGACGAGCAGGGGTAGGTATTCTTGTATCGCCCCACCTTGCTGCCTCTATATTGGAGTTTTCCCCGGTGGACGAAAGGGTTGCTTCCCTGCGCCTTCGGGTTGGGAAACGGGTCCTGACCATCATTTGTGCCTATGCACCAAATGATGTTTCAGAGTACCCACCCTTTTTGGAGTCTGTGACTGGGGTGCTGGAGGGTGCTCCTCCTGGAGACTCCATTGTCCTACTGGGGGACTTCAATGCGCACGTGGGCAACGACAGTGAAACCTGGAGGGGGGTGATTGGGAGGAACGGCCTGCCCGATCTGAACCCGAGTGGTGTTCAGTTATTGGACTTCTGTGCTAACCACAGTCTGTCTATAACGAACACCATGTTCAAGCATAAGGGTGTCCATATGTGCACCTGGCACCAGGACACCCTAGGCCGCAGGTCGATGATCGATTTTGTTATCGTATCATCAGACCTGCGACCGTATGTCTTGGACACCCGAGTAAAGAGAGGTGCAGAGCTGTCAACTGATCACCACCTGGTGGTGAGTTGGATCCGATGGCAGGGGAGGAAGCCATTCAGACCTGGTAGACCCAAACGTATAGTGAGGGTGTGCTGGGAGCGTCTGGCTGAGGCCCCTGTCCGGGAGGTCTTCAACTCCCACCTCCGGAAGAACTTCAACCACATTCCGAGGGAGTCTGGAGACATGGAGTCTGAATGGGCCATGTTCTCCACCTCTGTTGTTGAAGCGGCAGCCCAGAGCTGCGGCCGCAAGGTGGTCGGTGCATCTCGTGGTGGCAACCCCCGAACCAAGTGGTGGACACCAGTGGTGAGGGGGGCCATTAAGCTGAAGAAGGAGTCCTATCAAGCTTGGTTGGCTTGTGGGACTCCCGAAGCAGCTGAGGTGTACCGGCAGGCCAAGCGGAGTGCAGCTCGGGTGGTTGCTGAAGCAAAAACCCGGGTATGGGAGGAGTTCGGTGAGGCCATGGAACAAGACTTTCGGTCGGCTTCAAAGAGATTCTGGCAAACTGTTCGGCGGCTCAGGAGGGGAAAGCAGCTCCCCGTCCACACTGTGTATGGTGCGGATGGGACACTGTTGACTTCAACTGGGGATATCGTCGGGCGGTGGAAGGAATACTTCGAGGATCTCCTCAATCCCACTGATACGCCTTCCACAGAGGAAGCAGGGTTTGGGGACGAGGGGGATGACTCGCCTATCACAGGGGCTGAGGTCGCCAAGGTGGTTAAAAATCTCCTTGGTGGCCGGGCCCCGGGGGTGGACGAGATTCGCCCCGAGTACCTCAAGGCCCTGGATGTTGTTGGGTTGTCATGGTTGACACGCCTCTGCAACATTGCGTGGAGGTCGGGGGCAGTGCCTTTGGCATGGCAAACCGGGGTGGTGGTTCCTCTCTTCAAAAAAGGGGACCGGAGGGTGTGCTCCAACTTTAGAGGGATCACACTCCTCAGCCTCCCTGGGAAGGTCTATGCCAAGGTACTGGAGAGGAGAGTCCGGCCGTTGGTCGAACCTCGGATTCAGGAGGAGCAATGTGGTTTTCGTCCTGGCCGTGGCACATCGGACCAGCTCTTTACCCTCTCGAGAATTCTTGAGGGTTCGTGGGAGTTTGCCCAACCAGTTTACATGTGTTTTGTGGACTTGGAGAAGGCATTTGACCGCGTCCCTCGTGGATTTTTGTGGGGGGTGCTTCGGGAGTATGGGGTATCGGGCTTGTTGTTACGAGCTATTCGGTCTCTGTACGACCGTTGTGAGAGTTTAGTTCGCATTGCCAACACTCGGTCGGAGTCATTCCCAGTGAGAGTTGGACTCCGCCAGGGCTGCCCTTTGTCACCGGTCCTGTTCATAATTTTTATGGACAGGATTTCTAGGCGCAGCCAGGGAATGGAGGGTGTCATGCTTGGTGACCACAGGATCTCATCTCTGTTGTTTGCAGATGATGTTGTCCTGTTGGCTTCATCCAGCAATGACCTACAGCTCTTGCTGGGACGGTTTGCCGCTGAGTGTGAAGCGGCTGGGATGAGAATCAGCACCTCCAAGTCCGAGTCCATGGTCCTCAGCCGGAAAAAGGTGGATTGTCCTCTCCGGGTTGGGGACAGGCTCCTGCCCCAAGTGGAGGAGTTTAAGTATCTTGGGGTCTTGTTCACGAGTGAGGGGAAAATGGAGCGAGAGATCGACAGACGGATTGGAGCAGCATCTGCAGTGATGCGGACGTTGTACCGGTCTGTTGTGGTGAAGAGGGAGCTTAGTTCTAAGGCAAAGCTGTCGATTTACCAGTCAATCTACGTTCCTACTCTCACCTATGGTCACGAGCTTTGGGTAATGACCGAAAGAACGAGATCGCGGATACAAGCGGCTGAAATGAGCTTTCTCCGTAGGATTGCTGGACTCACCCTCAGAGATAGGGTGAGGAGCTCAGTCATCCGGGAGAGGCTCAGAGTAGAACCGCTGCTCCTCCACATTGAAAGGAGTCAGTTGAGGTGGTATGGGCATCTGATTAGGATGCCTCCTGGACGCCTCCCACTTGAGGTGTTTCAGGCACGTCCCACTGGGAGGAGACCCCGGGGCAGACCCAGGACTCGGTGGAGAGACTATGTCTCCCAGCTAGTCTGGGAACGCCTTGGTATCCCCTCTGAAGAGCTGGAGCAGGTGGCTGGGGAGAGGGAAGTCTGGGCTTCTCTGCTTGAACTGCTGCCTCCGCGACCCGGACCTCCGGAAAAGCGGTAGAAGATGGATGGATGGATGGATGGACAAATGTAAGGAGTTTTACAGAAATTCTCCACTCCTGCAACGGCAGATTGTGTGGCCGACCCAACCCGTGTTTGGCTCACAATACATCCAAGCTAAATGCTAGGAGCTAGCTAGTCAATGTTAACAATAGTGATATAAAAGGGAGGGTGGAGTTGAATCCAGTCTGAAAATTTAAAGGTACAGACACTTAAACAGGTCGTTTTCAGAAAGACTGGAAAAATGAAAAACAAATTTGCTTCAGTAATTAAAGAGTATATGAAGAGTGTTCAGGAGGTAAAGAGGGAGTCAGACAGGATCATGAGTTTGAAGCTGGGACAGATGGTTGTGGATTTTGCTAAAATAATGGAAACAGCTGTGGTGAATTATATTTCAAGAAGAGAGAGTAACATAGGGTGACTTACAGGAGTGGAGGAAGGTGCACACAGGTGGACTACATCTTATGCAGCAGGAGAAATGTGAAAGAGATGGGAGACTGCCAGGTTGTGGCAGGGGAGAATGTAGCTAGACAACATTGGATAGTAGTCTGTCGGTCCGAGCCGGGCATATCCACTGACAGATGTCATGCGTCTAGATTCCAAATACTCCTATTTTCTTAATGTCTCTGACTATCCCACTTTTCTTTGTCAACCTGAACAAAATATATCACAAATATTTCATGAAGATATATGTGAGCTGTTAAAATGTAGAAAAAATGCAATCATTGAAAGCTGTTTTCTGTGTGATCAGTATCCTGTCTAAAAGGACATCCAAGCACACACTCATGCACTGCGCATATTTGTATAGAGCGTTAAATTTTGTAAATCTTGATTTTCAGACTTGAGGAGCAGCATGAGCATAATTAATGTTCAGATAACCTAATCTATGTTATTCTGAAGGGTGATTATGGCTTTCTACAGATGTGCGCAAAATTGTTGGTACCCCTCTGTTAATGAAAGAAAAACCCACAATGGCCACAGAAATAACTTGAATCTGACAAAAGTAGTAATAAATAAAAATTCTATGAAAATTAACCAATGAAAATCAGACAATGCTTTTGAATTGTGGTTCAACAGAATTATTTTAAAAAACAAACACATGAGACAGGCCTGGACAAAAATGATGGTATCCCTAGAAAAGATTGAAAATAATGTGACCATAGGGACATGTTCGACCAAGATGTGTCCTCTAATTAACATCACAGGTGTCTACAAACATGTGATCAGTCAGTTGGCCTATTTAAAGGGTGACAAGTAGTCACTGTGCTGTTTGGTGACGTGGTGTGTACTACACTAAACATGGACCAGAGGAAGCAAAGGAGAGAGTTGTCTCAGGAGATTAGAAAGAAAATTATAGACAAGCATGTTAAAGGTAAAGGCTATAAGACCATCTCCAAGCAGCTTGATGTTCCTGTGACTACAGTTGCACATATTATTCAGAAGTTTAAGATCCACGGGACTGTAGCCAACCTCCCTGGACGTGGCTGCAGGAGGACACGGATAATCCGAATGGTAACAAAAGAGCCCAGAACAACCTCTAAACACATTCAAGGTGAACTCCAAGGTCAAGGTACATCAGTGTCAGAACACACCATCCGTCGTTGTTTGAGCCAAAGTGGACTTCATGGGAGACGACCAAGGAGGACACCACTGTTGAAAACAAATCATAAAAAAGCCAGACTGGAATTTGCCAAACTGCATGTTGACAAGCCACAAAGCTTCCGGGAGAATGTCCTATGGACAGACGAGACAAAACTGGAATTTTTTGGCAAGGCACATCAGCCCTATGTTCACAGACGCAAAAATGAAGCATACCAAGGAAAGAACACTTGTCCCTACTGTGAAACATGGAGGATGGTCTGTTATGTTGTGGGGCTGCTTTGCTGCATCTGGCACAGGGTGTCTTGAATCTGTGCAGGGTAGAATGAAATCTCAAGACTATCAAGGTATTCTAGAGAGAAATGTGCTGCCCAGTGTCAGACAGCTTGGTCTCAGTCGCAGGTCATGGGTCCTGCAACAGGATAATGACCCAAAACACAGCTAAAAACACCCAAGAATGGCTAAGATAAGATAAGATAAGCCTTTATTAGTCCCACAATGGGGAAATTCCAGGATTGCAACAGCACAGGGATAGCAACACTCAGAGCAACAATCAGAAGACAAGAAAAAAAAAAGTGAAAAAGGCTAAGAGTGAAACATTGGACTATTCTAAAGTGGTCTTCTATGAGCTTTGATCTAAATCCTATTGAACATCTGTGGAAGGAGCTGAAACATGCTGTCTGGAGAAGGCACCCTTCAAACCTAAGACAACTGGAGCAGTTTGCTCATGAGGAGTGGGCCAGAATACCTGCTGAGAGGTGCAGAAGTCTCATTGACAATTACAGAAATTGTTTGATTGCAGTGATTGCCTCAAAAGGTTGTGCAACAAAATATTAAGTTAAGGGTACCATCATTTTTGTCCAGGCCTGTTTCATGAGTTTGTTTTTTTAAAATAATTCTGTTGAACCACAATTCAAAAGCATTGTCTGATTTTCATTGGTTAATTTTCATAGAATTTTTATTTATTACCACTTTTGTCAGTTTCAAGTTATTTCTGTGACCATTGTGGGTTTTTCTTTCATTAACAGAGGGGTACCAACAATTTTGTCCACGTCTGTATGTAAAAAGTAACACGTAAAAATTTACCACCCCCTTACTCTGAGACAGACAGAAACCTACATCAAATTTAGAAAAACTGATGAAGCTACTGAGTCTGACTTTGGTCTGTGGGGGGAAACTCTTACAGGCACACTGAGCAAAACTGAAACTTTCTGTCTGGGTTCTCATCACCACCACCATGCCGCATGTTAGTGTTTGACAAATGTCAGCAGAAAAAAGCTGACCCTGTGGTGACACTAAACGCAGCAGGGAGACATTCCTCTGGGACATTCTTCTGGAGCTTTCCTCACACCCAGCAATGAGCTTGGAGGAAGCAGAGGACAATTGACACACGACCAAAAGAACCACAGGAGACAGTCAGACAGGACTGAATGCATACATCTTTGTGCCAACCAGTGTCATGCTAATCATGTGTATTGACCAATGGTATTAGATGACAATTGATATGCTAATGTGTCATGCATTCTCTCTGTCTGTATGACAGTATAAAAGAGCGGCTCTTCCTCATCTCTCTCTCTTAACGCTTACACTCTCAACCCATCACGACTAACCAGGCCCCAGCGGCCACGCTGGAGCCAGTAGGCTGTACTCATGTTAGAGGGTAAATAAAGAATCTGTGCTGACCTACGCTCGTGCTTCACCTCCACATCCTTTCCTTCGCACCCTCTACAACCCAACATTTAAAGTCACATTTAAAGTCAGCGAGTGGCAACTCCTGTGGCTGGAAAATAATGTATAGAAATTTAAGGAGATGACACATCAGGCTTTGTTAATCATAGAAATATAGTTTCAGTTGACAGTGTTGAAGACAGTCAGTTGTACATAATGTAATCACTTGAGGAATTTTTGTTGCTGCAGTATGAACGCTACATTTTTCTGAGGCCAAACACAACCTTAAACTGAGTGATTTCATGGTTGTAATCCTGATTTTGATAAATAAGGTGACATAATTGCCATTCGTGGATCACACCTAGAGGGGTTTGAGTGCTCTATAACGATCCCAGGAGCTATGCTGTCAGGGGCAACTTGCCCCGGGTGGGGTCTCCCATGACAAGTGGGTCCAGGGAGAAGGGCCAGATACCATCACAAATGTCTGCAAACACCATACAAACAATTTTTGGACCATTTCTTAAGGTCTTATGAAATGTCTTATGAAACCTAAGGTCCTTAGGTTCATAAGACCTTCTTAAGGTCTTATGAAACCTAACACCGATATAAAGGAGCGACTCTGTCCCCGGTTCGTCTCAGTGACCCGGCATCAGCCCGGTAGATGACAGCTGAGCCTCCCGCGCAGATTCTTAGAATCTTGTGATTGGGGCTCGCCGGAGGAACTAACCGAGGCAACAGTTGGACGGGAGCCGGATCGGAGTTCAACTACAGCGGCAGGAGGAGACGGGGACCAGTGGAGGAGCAGCCGGGGCCCCAGCTGGATAAGAGCCGGATTGGAGCTCAGTTACAGCAGTGGGGCTCGGCGGAGGAACTACTGAGGAAGACGGCGGTAGGTGGTGGGGCTCAGCGGAGTAACTCCCGGACCCCAGCTGGACAGGAGCAGGATCGGAGCTCAACTACAGCGGCGGTGGGCAGCGGGGCTCCGTGGAGGAGCTGCCGGCACCCCGGCTGGACAGGAGCTCAATTGCAGGGGCGGTAAGCAGCAGGACTAGCAGCGGAGGGGGCTAGCTGAGGCCCCAGCTGGATTCGAGGACGGTCGGATCAGATACCGGCGACACCAGCAGAGATAGTTTTATTATCAACAGGTCAGTAAAAATGCCACCAAAGAAGAAGGAAATGGAAGCGATCAAAAAATCTCTGAACTTCTTGTCAGAAGAACTGACCAAAGTGGCCAATCAACAGCTTAAACTATTAGGGCTAATGGCGGAAATCCGAGAACTGAAATTAACAATTAAGGAAAAAGACAAAAAAATTGCAGACTTGGAGCGATGCATCGAGGATCTTGAACAATATTCTCATATGGATGATCTAATTATAAGTGGACTAGACATTAAATACCAATCATATGCCAATGGTACAGCAGGAATGAGAGGTGAGGAGGCTCCCCTAAGCAAATCAGTCTCCCTGGAAAACAAGGTGCTTCAGTTTCTTGAAAGCAGAAACATAAATGTTGAAGTAAATGCAATTTCAGGCTGTCATACGTTACCCAGAAAAGATAATAAAACAAAGAAATCAATTGTGATGCGCTTTGTGAACAGAAGGGTACAGAATGACATACTGAGGCAGGCCAGAAAGCTACGGGGAACAGAAGTTTACCTAAATGAACATTTAACAAAGGCTAATGCTGAAATAGCACGGCGAGCACGGATGCTGAAAAGACAAAATAAGATACAGGCAACATGGACAAGAAACTGTAGAGTTTGGATCAAACTAAATGGAACACCTGAGGAAGCAAAGGCCATAATAATTAGAGATCTCACTGACTTAAATAAATATAGATGAACACTGATTAAGAAAATTAAGAGACTATGATAATCCATGTCCACACACATGGCAAGAATAGTTCTTTTGTGACATATCATGTCAATGTACTTAAAAAAAAACTAAACAAAACAAAACAACTTATGAATGACCTGAGTAGACATCAGTTATCCCCAGTTGGACGAAGTCATTTGACAGAGAGTGAGGAAATTCAAACTCTGAAAATATGCCACTATGCTGAACATAAACTACAAGAGATGGAGAATGATACTGATCCTGATAACAACTTTTTCAATAATATTCATAATCGTTACCTCTGCCAAGGAGGTTATGTTTTCATCTGCGTTTGTTTGTTTGTTTGTTAGCAACATAACTCAAAAAGTTATGGACGGATTTTCATGAAATTTTCACAGACTGTCAGAAATGGGGTATCCTACAGATGATTAGATTTTGGTGGTGATCCGGATCACCGTCCAGAAGAAAACCGCCATTACGGAAAATGCATTTTTAGTGAATAACTACTCAACCACTAATCCTATCATTGTGAATCCAATTGCTAGTCATATGTTTTCATGGTCAAGGAATCTGAAAACGTACACACAAACACTGTATGGGGGGAACTGTGGTGCTTGGCGGAGGTCTGCGCTCTCCAAGTGCTTTTCTAGTTGTGAATATTATACTGAAAAGCAATTCAAAAGTCAAGTACAATTAGATGGTAAACTGTCAATAATACACTTCAACAGCAGAAGTCTTAACAAAAACTTTCCACAGATTCAGGACTATTTAAAACAGCTAGACAGAAAATTTACAGCTATTCTCTGAAACTTGGCTTAATGAAGAGCAGGCTCCTCTGATGGCAATAGAGGGATATTAGATGTTTCATATAAACAGATCTCAAAAAAAGGGTGGTGGTGTTGCACTGTATATTGATGACCTGTATAGGTGTAAACTTGTAAATGGAATGTCTTTTGCACTACCAGGGATTCTGGAATGTGTTACTGTTGAGATTGACCAAGAGAAAACAAAAAATCTAACTATAAGTTGTATATATAGAATGCCAAGAACTTCAATTGAGACATTCAGAGATAAATTAGTCGAGCTGTACAATAATATTACTAGTAAGAAAATGGTTGTAATTTGTGGAGATTTCAATATTGATTTACTAAATCCATTTCAACAAAATGTAATTACCAAGTTCATGAATTCTATGTATAGTATGAGTCTATATCCCACAATAACACATCCCAGTAGAATCACAGTTCACACTGCTACACTTATTGATAACATGTTTGTTAATGTTATTGATAAGAAAATAAAAAGTGGATTATTGATCAATGATATAAGTGACCATTTGCCAGTCTTTGCACTTATACATGGGCACACGGGGGCCAATACAGAAAAAAATTTAAAATCTTTCAGATACAAATCACAAAATGCAATTAGTTCTTTTAAAGAAGATTTGCTGAAGCAAGACTGGACAAAAGTCTATGTATCAGATGTAAATGAAGCCTATGACACATTTATGAACATTGTAACCACTCTTTATGAAAAAAAATTGTCCATTAGTAAAGATAAAGCTTAAACAGAAATTTGTCGACAAGCCGTGGTTAACTAAAGGATTATAAAAGGTGTATAAAAAGAAAAATTCATTATATAAAGCTTTTCTAAAGAAAAGGACAAAAGAAGCAGAGCAGCGGTATAAAACATACAAAAATAAGTTAACATATATAATGAGATGTAGTAAAAGAGACTATTACAGTAAAGAACTGGAGAAAAACAGAGACAATATTAAAAATACATGGACAATAGTTAACAATGTTCTTGGAAATAAAAACAGAAATACAAGCTACCCAACCAATCTTTCAAAAAAAAAAAAAAAAAAAAAACGACTCAGAGTGTGAATGCAGTTTCACCTGCAGATGAATTTAACAACTTTTTTATTAACATTGGTCTTAATTTGGCTCGAGAAATACCCATTACGGCACCTACAGACTACATCAGCTTCACGGACTACATCAGCTTCTGTGTAGACAACACCGTACCCACCAAGACCATACAGTGTTGCTCGAACAACAAACCCTGGATCAACCCTGAGATAAAAACACTTCTGAGAGAGAAGAAGAGGATCTTCAGGTCGGGGAATAGAGAGATGCTGAAGTCCGTACAGAGGGAGCTGAGGAGGAAGATCAGAGAAGGCAAGGACAGATTCAGGAAGAAGATGGAGGACAAGCTGCAACAGAGCAACATCGGTGAGGTCTGGAGAAACCTTAAAACCATCTCTGGGCTCCAGAATACCTCCCCCCAGGCCACGGGGGGCAGGGAGTGGGCAAACAATCTGAACCTGTTTTTTAATAGGTTTGACCAACCACCCTCCCGCCCCCGACTGCACAACAACCACTGCTGCCTCTGAAGACATCGAGTCCGGCTGCCCACACCCCACTCCACCATCACCCCCCACTCCCAACACACAGCCCCTCAACCTGACCCTCACTAAGACCCAGGTGAGGACGGAGCTGAGGAAGATCAAGGCGAGGAAGGCGTAGGGACCGGACGGCATCAGTGCAAAGCTCCTCAAGTCCTGTGCAGACCAGCTGTGTGGGATTGTGGAGCACATCTTCAACCTGAGTCTGAAGCTGGGGAGGGTACCACAGTTATGGAAAACATCTTGTGTGGTACCTGTACCAAAGACTTCCCACCCCAAAGATCTGAACAGCTACAGACCAGTGGCCCTGACGTCCCACATGATGAAGACCCTGGAGAGACTGCTCCTTGCTCACCTCCGCCCCCTGGTGGGACCAGCGATGGATCCACTCCAGTTCACCTACCAGCATGGCATTGGGGTGGAGGATGCGGTGATCTCTCCTCCTTCACCATTCTCTGTCCCACCTGGAGAAGCCCGGGAATGCGGTGAGGATCATGTTCTTTGACTTCTCCAGTGCTTTCAACACCATCCAACCGATGATCCTGAAGGACAAGCTGCTGTGCGCAGAGATGGACCAGCACCTGTCATCATGGATCCTGGACTACCTCACTAACCGACCACAGTCTGTGAGAACCCGGGACTGTGTGTCCGACACGATCATCGGTAGCACGGGGGCCCCCCAGGGAACGGTTTTGGCTCCCTTCCTGTTCACCCTTTATACTGCGGACTTCTCACACAACACAACACACTGCTATCTACAGAAGTTCTCTGACAACTCGGTGATCGTTGGCCTCATCTCCAATGGAGATGAGGCTGAGTACAGAGGACTTATCCAGGACTTCGTGGACTGGTGCCATAGGAACTGCCTCCAGATCAACGTGAGGAAAACTAAGGAGCTGGTGGTGGACTTCCGCAAGCAAGGACAACCCCTCACAGCACCAGTAAATATACAGGGAACAGACATCGAGATGGTGACATCCTACAAGTACCTGGGTGTTCATCTGAACAATAAACTAGATTGGTCACACAACACTGACACACTCTACAAGAAGGGACAGCACAGGCTGTTCCTGCTGAGGAGACTCAGGTCTTTTGGTGTACAAGGGGCGCTGCTGAAGACATTCTACGATACCGTGGTGGCATCAGCCATCACTTTTGGAGTGGTCTGCTGGGGCAGTGGTGTTACAGCAGCCGATAGGAAGAGACTGAACAAACTGATCAAGAAAGCTAGCTCTGTCCTGGGGCAACGCCTTGACCCAGTGGAGGAGATAGGAGAGACAAGGATGGTAGCTAAACTGTCATCTCTGCTGGAGTCCGAGTCCCACCCTATGCAGGACATACTGAACGCACTGAGGAGCTCATTTAGCAGCAGACTACATCATCCTAGGTGCACAACCGAGAGGTTTCGCAGGTCCTTCCTACCTACAGCTGTCAGACTGTATAACCTAAGCAGGGCTGCTCGCAGAGATAGCAAAAAAACGTGACAACCTAATAGTGTTGAATGCAAAAGACACAATAGACTTACACAATGGTCCCCTCCGGTATACAATTAGGAAAATACCGGTCGCCACGGAGAGTGACAATATGTATGGGTACTTAATCATACCATGTAGGATAACTAAGTAGACGGTTATGCTGTTCATTCCATCTAGCTACAATGCTCTGCACTGTGTGTGTTTATATATTTATATATTTATTCCATCTAGCTACAATGCTCCGCACTGTGTGTGTTTATATATTCATATATTTATTCCATCTAGCTACAATGCTCCACACTGTGTGTGTTATGGTCCCCTCCGGTATACAACTAGGAAAATACCGGTCGCTACGGAGAGTGACAATATGTATGGGTACATAATCATACCATGTGTGGGCGACACACATTGTGGGCTCACATTTCCACAGAGACATGACTGCATGCGTATTGAGGGTGTCACGTCTGGAAGGACAAAGGACTCGAATCTGCAGAAGATAACGAGGAGGTGTGAGATTGGTCTTTTTGTCCCACAGCAGATGCCCCGGAGAGATTTCCGGTTCATCAAGAAATGAGAGACAATGGTGAAGGTTCAAAGGGATGCTTTGTGACTGTATGTTTACTGAAAACACCATGTGACTTGAATTCTGATGCTGGAAACATATAAAAGGGTGATGAGATATGATTCTTTCTCTTTCCTGCTTTGAGAATGCTAGACGATGTGTTCTGTCAATAAAGCTGATTTAAGAACTAAACTCAGCCTCATCATTCGAGCACATCCTCTACACCATGTAGGATAACTAAGTAGACGGTTATGCTGTTCATTCCATCTAGCTACAATGCTCTGCACTGTGTGTTTATATATTTATATATTTATATGTACATATGTATACTCGCTGCTCTTGTTTTTTGTTGTCTTCTGATTGTTGCTCTGAGTGTTGCTATCCCTGTGCTGTTGCAATCCTGGAATTTCCCCATTGTGGGACTAATAAAGGCTTATCTTATCTTATCTTATCTTACAGGTGATACAATAAGCAAAAACTGCAATAAAAGACTCCATTTTCATAAAGAACACAGACGAGAGAGAGGTCATTGAAATTGTTAAATCGTTTAAAAGTAAAACATCTACGGATTGTGATGATATTGACATGCTCTTAGTCAAAACTATTATTGAATGCTTAGTGAAGCCACTGACTTATATCTGTAACCTGTCTCTCCAAACAGGTATATTTCCCAATGCAATGAAAATAGCTAAAGTAATTCCGATATACAAGACGGGTGACAGAGGGGAATTTTCAGACTATAGACCAATTTCACTATTGCCGCAATTTTCCACGATACTTGAAAAAATATTCTGTGAGAGAAGTGACAACTTCATAATGAAGAATAATTTATTGTGTGTGCAGCAATATGGGTTCGGACACAAGAGGACAACTGCATTTGCTCTAATGGAATTTATATAAAAATATCAACTGCCATTGAAAATAAAGAGTATTCAGTTGGGGTATTCCTGGATCTTAAAAAAGCATTTGATACAGTGGATCATAATTTATTATTAAAGAAACTACAAAATTGTGGTATTGGGGGGTAGCACTGTCCTGGTTATGTAGTTACTTAAAGAATAGATATCAGTATGTATGTGTTGGTAACCAAAACTCAGTTACTGAAGGTTACTTGTGGAGTCCCACAGGGTTCCATTTTGGGGCCACTGTTATTCAATATGTATATAAATGATATATGTAAAGTTTCGGAAAAAATGGATTTAATATTGTTTGCCGATGACACTAATTTATTATGCAGTGGAAGCAATTTGGAACAACCTTTGGATACACTCGGAAAGGAATTAGGAAAGCTTAAATTAAATCACCCTTATTGTCATTCAACCGTACAACTAATCATGTACAGTAGGACAAGATTGTGTTTTACCTATCTACAGTGTCAATCACACACACCCTAAGTGCAGAATCAGAGGGCCGCTGCCATGCAAGGCACCGCCACAGATTTCCTTCCTCCATTCCATTATTGCTGAGCACCAAGCTGGACGGCAGAAAGTTCCACTTTTATATGGTCTTCGGCATGACCCGGCCGGGATTTGAACCCCTGCCTCTCGGGTGTGGGGCGGATGCTTTACCAACTGAGCCACCACTCCGGTCAAACTGTGGTTTGATTCAAACAAATTAACGCTCAATTTAAGGAAGACAAATTTCTCCGGTTTCCTCCCACATGCCAAAAACATGCAAGTTAGGTTAATTGGCATCAAAACTGGGGATTCTAAATTGTCCTTAGGCATGACTGTGAGAGTGAATGGTTGTCTGTCTCTCTGTGTTGGCCCTGCGATGGACTGGCGATCTGTCCAGGGTGTACCCTGCCTCGAGTCTTGCCCAAAAGATGCTGGGATAGGCTCCAGCCCCTCCGCAACCTGAAAAGGATTAAGCGGAAGAAGATGAATGAATGAATGAATGAAAATTTATAGTTTTTAACAACCATCACAACAACTTAGTATCTTAACTCAGTGTAAATGGTGTCGAGATTGAAAGGGTATCCAAAACTAAATTTCTTGGAGTAATAATTGATAATAAATTGTGTTGGAAGTCACATATTAATTATATTAAAGGTAAAATATCCAAATCAATTGCAATACTACACAGAGTGAAATATTTGCTGAATCAACCCACATTATATACTTTGTATCATTCATTAGTACTCCCATACATGACATATTGTACTGAAGTATGGGGAAATACATATAAAACAAACATATATCCAGTCTTTATGCTTCAGAAGAGAGCTATTAGAATAATAAACAAAGCTGCTTACAGGGAACCAACAAACCCACTTTTTCTTAAATTAAAAGCTCTCATGTTGAAAGATCTGGTTGACTTTAAAACTGCAGTAATAATGTTTAAAGTGAAGAATCTATCACTGCCCGCAAATATCCAAAAGTTGTTCCAAATCAGGGAGAAACAATATCATTTCAGAGGAACATGTATATTTCAAAAACCTTCAGTGAGAACTACCACCAAGCAACACTGTGTTTCAGTGCAAGGAGTCAGATTGTGGAACACTTTTGGAGCGGAATTAAAATCATGTACAACGCTTGGACAATTTTTTTTCCCACAATATTTTTTATTGAACCTTTTTTTTACAAACATAACACAAACAATCAAACACTAACACTAAAGTTAAAAAAAAATGTATTAAAAACACCAACAACCACTAACAAAGGTAGGTCTTCAACAATGCTCCTCTGTTTAGTCTAGGCAATCCATTACATAAGTATACATATTATACATTCACCAGTTTGGAATTTACAAGGTCCACACACATCATTCACCTTCTTCTTCAAAAGTTATGTTTAAATTCTTTACATAATCAATGAAAGGTCTCCATATATTCTCAAACACAATTTCCTTTGATTTCAGTATGTATGTTATTCTTTCTAGTGGAAGGTTTGTTAACATCTGTCTTAACCACTGAGTCACATCTGGTCTATGAGTCTTTTTCCACAATAGTGCAATACATTTTTTGGCGTTAAGCAAACTGAGGTCTATGAATGCTCTTTCACTCTTATTAAAGTTATGCTTTTCTGGATACAGACCCAACAAAAACAATTTAGGATTCAATATGATTTGTTTTGAAATTATTTTTTCAATTGTTATCCTAACCTCTTCCCAAAACATTCTAATTTTTCTACATTCCCATAAACAATGAAATAGGGTTCCTTTACTTTCCATACATTTTGTGCACGTATCTGGTATGTTTTTGTTATATATATATTTAACTCCACCGGTGTAACATACATCCACATTAACCATTTAAAATGTATCAATTTAAGACGTACATTTATTGATTTGGTTTGAGCTTCTGTACAAGCTAATTCCCATTGTTCCTCTGAAATTTCAGTTTTTGTTTTTTTTTTTGTTTTTTGTTTTTTTTGTTACTTATTTGTACCCTTAGGTAGATTTGGTTTGCAGTCTGGTGACAAGCCACCGGCTGCTGGTCGCTGCGTGCGCGAGCGCCCTAAACCTACATGTTTTTGGTATGCGGGAGGAAACCGGAGAAATCCCGGAGTAAACCCACGCAACACGGGGAGAACATGCAAACTCCACACAGCTCACTGTTGGTCGGGGGCTGGGATCGAACCCACGATCTCATGATCCCCGCGATCCCCCGCCAAGGGTAAAACTGTGCTGCCACAGTGCTAAACCACTGCGCCACCGTGCAGCCGGTGTTTGCAGGTCTTCTTTCCAATAATTCAGTCTTTTCTGTGAGTTTTCACTTGAGGATAATGTCAATGAGTTATAAAACTCTGAAATAATACCCTTTCTCTTTCATCAAAATTTTTTCCAAGGATGAATAAGTAGGTCGGTTGAGAGCATTATTTTGATTTGATCGAATAAAGTTCCTAAGCTGAAGATATTTAAAAAAATGTGTTCTATTAAGATTAAATTTGATACTCAGTTCTTCAAAAGGCATTATGTTATCTGAACCTGACAAATATAAGTCCTGAATCTTTTGAATCCCTTTTAAATTCCATACTTTAAATACAGCATCCACTCTCCCTGGTTTAAAATATTGATTACCCCATATTGGGCAAAATTGTGACAATAAGTGTGGTTCTTTTAAATATTTTTTGGTTTCACACCATATCTTGATCATATGCTTTACAAATGGATTTTTAACTTGTTTCTGTAATTTTTTTGCCGAGTCTGAGTATATGAATATGGGAAGAGGTAAAGGTAAATTGTATGATTCCATTTCAGTCCAGTGAGGGAGATCATTTGATGAAAAAATAATATGTCATAGACCTCAGTTGTGCTGACCAGTAATACAACATAAAGTTTGGACATTTCAGGCCTCCACGATCAAATGGTAAATATACTAAGGACAGACGTAATCTAGCCTTCCTATTGTTTCATATAAATTCCACTAACTTTTTTTTTTTTTTTTTGTAACTTAAGATTTTTATTCATTTTTCATTATATATATTGCATTCAGATCACAGTCTACATTTAAAAAAAAAAAAAACAAAGGGGCTAGAGTAAAAAAGAAAAAGGAAAAAAAAAAAAAAAAAAAAAGGGGGGGGGGACAAATGTTGGAGCATCAAGTTTTTAATTTCCATCTCTTAATTCTTCTGGTTTTTCCAGCGTTGTTGGTTATTCTTTCAATATCTGTCTCGTTGTTGCACTTTGTAGTGTGTCCATTTCCGCCATTTTTTTTCCCATAGTCCTTCTTGCATTCTTTGTCGATATGTTAGTTTTTCCATCATACGTATGTCCTCAATAATGTCAATCCATTGCTCTTGGTCAGGAAGAACTTCTGATCGCCATTTTTTTGTGATTGTTTTTTTACATGCAATCAACAAGATTTTAACTAGATATCTGTCCTCCGCCTGTATAACATTGTCTCTTTTAAGATCACATAGGTACATCAGGTTACAGTTCATTGGTATATTATATCCTAATATCCTCTGTATTGTCACATGTATAGATTTCCAGAATGATGAGATTTTGCAGCATTTCCAAAACATATGCGAGTGGTCTGCATTTTGAGCCCCACATCCCCTCCAGCATATAGATTGGGTATTTGTATACTTTCCTTGAATCTGTGGTGTAATGAAAAAGCGAATCAGGTTTTTCCATCCAAATTCCCTCCATGTTCTTGAATTTGTTGATGTGTGTTGTGTTTTCCATATTTCCTGCCAGCTTTCTTCTGTTATGTTTAAATTGAGCTCTTTCTCCCATTTCTCCTTTATATAGTTACTTGAATGATTGTTTGCCATAAGTTTCTGATATAGCTTTGAAATAATTCTTGTTTTATTTCCTGTATATGAGCTTAAAATGAATTGTATAATCTCGCTCACATCTGTTTGGAGATTATGCCTAATCTTCTTCATATAATAGTCTCTCATCTGCAGATATCTGAAGAATTCCGATCTTTCTAGTTTAAATTTTCTCCTGATGTTTACAAAGCTCCCGAGATCTTTTTTTCCGATATTGCCCCATGCTGTGATTCCCTTGTTCACCAGATTTTTGTATCCCCTATCTTGTTTTGCCGGTTCAAACTGACTGTCAAATGCTACCCATTTCAATAGTTTTATGTCTTCCTTTATATTATACTTTTGTACTATTTTATACCACAGTTCTAAAGTAAATTTAGTGATTGGGTCTATTTGTTTGATTTGTTTATATGCATCTTTATCTCCTATTATGCTTTGTACTGGGAGTCCCTCAATTTCCTTTTCCATTTCTTTCCATTTTGCCTCATATCCCTCGTCGCACCAACATATGATATATCTTATTTGTGCTGAGTAGTAATATTCCTTTAGACTCGGTAGGCCCATGCCTCCTTTCTCTTTTGGTAATTGGAGAGTTTTATATTTCACTCTTGGTTTTTTACCTCCCCAAACAAATCTCGATATCATCCTGTCCCACTTTGAGAATTGGGCATCTGGAATCTCTGTTGGTAGAGCCTGGAAGAGGTAAAGTAATCTAGGTTGTATGCTGATTTTGACTGTCTCAATTTTTGAATTCAGATCCATATTTAAGATTGACCATCTATCAATATCTTTTTTTATTTCTTGTTCCAACCTATCATAGTTTGCTTTATAGATTTTGCTTAGATCTTTAGGTATGTTCACTCCAAGGTATTTTATTTCTTTTTGTTTCCAGTTTAGTTTGATCTTATCAGTTATCTGGTTTAGAGGGTTATAGTGGAATGTCAGTATTTGTGTTTTTGTTATGTTTATCTTGTATCCTGATAATTTTCCAAAATTTTCTATCAAGTTCATCATTTCCATTATTGATTCATCTGGTTGTTCAAGGTAAACTATAATATCGTCTGCAAATAGCCCAATCTTGTGTTCTGCCCCCTTTATTGTTACACCTTTTAATTTCTTATTTTGTCGTATCGCTTGAGCCAGTGGCTCTATGAACAGAGCAAACAAGGTGGGCGATAAGCAGCATCCCTGCCTAGTTGATCTTTGTATATTTACTTTGTCTGTTAAGCTACCGTTTATCTTGATTCTTGCCACAGGTTCTTGATACAGCGTCCTTATGCATTGTACTGATTTTTCGTTAAATCCAAAGCGTTCCAGCACACTATATAGGAATTTCCAGTTAACCCTGTCAAATGCTTTTTCTGCGTCTAAACTCATTATTACTGCGCTTTTCTTTTCTTTATGTATTTGATTAATTATATGTATTGTTCTCCTGATATTGTCATGTGTTTGGCGTCCCTCTATGAAACCAGTTTGATCATCTTCTATCAATTCCGTCAAGAATGTCTTTATTCGTTTACATATAATTGTTGTATATATTTTATAATCTACATTTAATAAAGAGATTGGTCTATAGTTTCCGCATTGTTCTTTATCTTTCCCTGGTTTTAAAATAACTGAAATGATTGCTTCGTTCCATGATGGAGGTATTTTGTTGTTGTTCAGCGTCCAATTAAATGACTTTAGGAGTTGTGGCGTGAGTTCTTCTATAAACAGTTTATAAAACTCAGATGGGTATCCATCACTACCTGGTGATTTACCGTTTTTAAGTGACTTAATCACATCTCTAATCTCTTGTGTTGTTATTTCTGCTGTTAGCTTTCCATTTTGTTGATTTCCTATTGATGGCAAGTCCAATGTGTATAGAAATTTTTTAATATCTTTAGTATTTGTTTCTTCAGGTTGCGAGTATAGTTCTTGGTAGAAATTATGGAATATTTCTTCGATGTTTTCTGGGTTAACTGTGGTTTTATTTGTGGTGGGGTCTTTAATCTTATATACATTATTCATTGTTTGTTGTTTTCTTAACCGTTTTGCCAGCAGTTTTGTGGCTTTTGGTCCCGTTTCATAATATTTTTGCTTTAGATATCTATTTTTCCTTTCAATTTCATCCATTTGTGTTTCTTTTATCTTTATTTTTTCTTCTTTAATTTCTTGATATATTTTTGGGTCATTTGTGCTTTGATGTTTATGTTCTAATTCCCTCAGTCTCTCACATCTTTGTTCATACGCTTCCAGTTTAGTCTTATTTGCTTTTCCTGTTTCAACAATTAATTTACCTCTTAACACGGCTTTTAGTGCATCCCATAGTATTGTTGGGTCTACTTCTTCATTGTCATTCTCTTGGATATATTCATTTATGTTTACTTTTATTCTTTCTTTCATTTTATCATCATTTAACAGTCCTACATTAAGTTTCCATGTTGTTTGTCGTTTTCTATTGTTTAAATTTATTTCCATGTATATAGGATTATGATCTGATATTTCTGCCCCTCCAATCCAACAATTTCTCACCCTGTGTCTGTCACCTTCATTCATAAGGAAGTAATCTATTCTAGAGTGTACTTTATGGGCTGCTGAATAATGTGTATAGTCTTTTTCGAGTGGGTGCAGGTCCCTCCATATGTCTACCATACCCATTTCTGCCAGTGAGGTTCTTATGAATTTTGTTACATGTTTTTTTGTCTTCTTAACACTTGTTGTGTCAACTTCATGATCCATGACAGCATTTAAGTCTCCTCCACAAATCAGGACTCCTTCACTGTGTGTTGCTATGAGATCAAACAGATGTTGAAAAAAACCCTTGTCACTTTCTGGTGGGGCATAGATGTTCACTAACGTGATCTGCATTCCATCTATGCTACCCTTTATTATTACATACCTGCCTTCTTTATCCTGGATTTCCTGTTCACATTCAAATTGTATTTTATTTGAGATTAGTATCATAACCCCCCTTTTAGTTCCTCCCTTAAATGAACTGTAGTAGGAGTTCTTATAGCCAAATCTCTTTAGTTTCACATGTTCTGTCTTGCTCAAATGTGTCTCTTGCATAAATATAATTTCGGCTTTTTCTTTCTTGAATTTTCTTATTATTCTTTCCCTTTTAACAGGTGAGTTCAGACCATTCACGTTTAGTGTTATTATCTTAAGATTTTTACCCATAATCATGTTTTTCCATTTTTTTAACCTGTGCTCCTAGCCCCTTTAACAACAAAAATAACACATATTTATATAAAAACACATTAAAAAATCTCGACCTCCGTACTTTGGGCCTTTCTTCTGCCCACTGGTCCCTGTTGGTGGGTGGAGGGATTGTCCTCACCGAGTGTAGGGCCCTCCCTAGACCTGTATTTACTCTCCAAGTAATAGTCATTAGTCTAGAAATGTCCAACAAATATCACTTAAACCTCTCCTAGCCGTCTGTTTCTCTTTTACCTTGTCTTCTTGGCCTTCATTTCTTCTGTGTCTTTCTTAATCTTTGTTATAATCTAGGCTTTCAGTTGAAAGCCTTGTAGTCTTTCCTGGGCCCGCTGCGCCACGTCTCCCCCCGTCTTTTGCCGCTCACTCGCCTCCACTCCGGCTGTCGTGATGCGTTCAGGGCCTCCGCTGCTCCTACCGTTTCCTCCGGCACGTACACCTCAAGGCCCCGCTCCATCATGTCCTGCGCTGCCTCTCTGGCTGTGTTGTAGGTTCTTACGCCATTCTCCCAATGAATCCTCATCTTCGTTAGCGGCGTTTGGAATCTAATTTTTTTTTCTTTCAGCGTTTTTTTTAATGTTGGCATATTTCTTCCGCTGCTGCACAATTTCTGCCGGGTAGTCATGATCAAAGAATATCTGCTTGTCGCCGATTCGTATCTTTTTTTTCCACGCTCGTGTCAGGATTCTTTCCTTTACATCATATTTCAGAAAGTTTACCACAACTGACCTGGGTGTAGAGCGTGGGTTCGGGTTCTGTGCCGAGGCTCTGTGCGCTCGTTGAATCTGCAGATCCGCTTCACCGGGCAGTTCCAGCTCTTTTTTTAAGAACTGATCCATGAATTTCGTCATCGAGTTGCCTTCAATGCCCTCCGGGATCCCGAAGATGCGTATATTGCCCCGTCTGGACCTGCTCTCCAAGTCGGTTACTTTCTCCTGCATCCTCTGCATTTGTGCCGTCAGGGTCTGCAGCTGTTCGCTTGCCTCGCTATTCCAATCTTCCAGCTCTGATATTCGGGCCTGCGCTTCTGTCATACACGCCCGCTGGGAGCGCAGCTCCTCCATGTTTTCTGCTAGCTTGCGCTCCATTTCTCTTCGGAGGCCCATAATTTCCTCCTTAATCTCTTTTTTCAGCTCCTCCTTAAGAGCCGCTAAATCCTGTTGTAGCTGCCGTTTGAAGTCTCTCAACTCTTTACCCAAACTGGCGATGCCAGTGTTCATGGTATCGAGTGTGTCCTCCATTTTGTCTGCTGCGGTCACCTCGTTTTTTTGAGCCCCGTGTTCAGCGGTTTCTCCTGCGTTGTTGAAGAGGAATTCTTTAATTTTACTCTGCTTTTGTCCTTGTGCCCGGCTCCTTCGTGTTTTCATCCCTTAGTTTATTGATCCGCTTATGTCGAGTTGGCCATTTACCGATGATTTTTAATCCGGCTAGGGAGAGCTCTCTGTTTAAGCGTTATGTCTCTCCGCCATCTTCCCGGAAGTCCCACTAACTTTTTTTTAATTCTTGAGAATAGATCTGAAGGTGGTGGTAAAGGAATGTATTGAAATAAATAAAGTATTTTGGGTAAGATATTACTTTTAAGTATATTAATTCTCCCGATCATTGACATTGGTAGTGACATCCATCTCTGAAGTAACTCATTAATGTCTGTCATTAAGGCTTCATAGTTGGCACTGGCGACTGATTCTAGCTTAGGCACAATTTGAATTCCTAAATATTTAAACTGATTTACAACATTGAATTGATTTACCTCAGGAGCTGGGTGATTTCTCTGGGTCTTATTTAGCATTAATATTGAAGATTTAGTTTTATTTATTTTATATCCTGATATTTCCCCAAAATTCTTTATTAAATTCAACAAGGTCGGAATTGATTTTTTAAGATTCAACATAAACAAAATTATGTCATCGGCATACAGGGAGATTTTATGTTCTGTTGGTCCTACTTTAATTCCATATATTTGTGGATGTAAACATACTGCCATCGCTAAAGGTTCAATTGCCATAGTAAACAGTAAAGGTGATAGTGGACAGCCTTGTCGACATCCTCTATTGATATTTATTGATTTTGAGATATTGCTGTTTGTTAGGATTTCTGCTGTAACATTATTGTATATTATCTGAACCCATTTTATGAAATTATTTCTAAGTCCAAACCTTTGTAGGACTTCAAAAAGAAAGGGCCATTCGACCCTATCAAAGGCCTTTTCGGCGTCCAATGATAGGAGAGCTGTATCCGGTGCTTCTTTATTAGAATAGATAATATTAAATAGTCTTCTTACATTATGGAAGCCTTGTCTTCCCATTATAAAGCCATTCTGATCTTGGTTAATAATATTTGGTAATATTTCTTGTAGTTGTCTTGCTAAAATTTTACAGATTATCTTAAAGGCCAAATGTCACGTAACAGGGTACTTTAAATGTCTTGAAACTAGATATAAAAGGGAACCGATCCGTTCGGGTCTTGGTGCATATGCTTCAGTAACGCCGGAATATTCGTTAATTTAAAACTGCCGCGCTTGGCCTGACATTCCTACTCACAGCCCCTGGAATCGCCTGGGGAAGAAGGCGGAAGTGACAAAATAGATTGTACCTTAGTTTGATGCTTGGGGTATCCCGATTGATTGTTTATATGGAGACTGGAAGATTGAAGTGAGCAACAAGAAAGAAAAAATTGGATATTTCACCCATACTGTAAAACGCGGCTATAAGGGACAGCTGGGTAATAATGGACACTTCTGCGAAATGTTTTCATACCTGTCAAGTGAGACGTTTTCGCCGTATTTTAATACCGTAAAACGCGGCTATAAGGGACGGCGGGGTAATAATGGACACTTTTCTGGGAAATGTTTTAAATGTAATTCGTGTTGTTATTGTCAAATATTTTAAGGATTCATGGATATTTGACAATAACACAACTCAGCGTCCGGCTCAAAAAAAAAAGCAGAATTCTGTATTTGTAAGGCGATTCCTCTCTGTTCCGCAGAGAGGAATCGCCTTACAAAGGCGATTAGGATAATTAGCCATTATCCTAATGACTTCTCAATGTAGTGATAATAGCTCCCGCTGAGCAATCTGCCCGCCCCGACAATCAGCCTAATGATTGAGTCCACACTTCTCAATGTAGTGCGAATAGCTCAGGCTGAGCGATCTGCCAGCCCCATAGCTGTGGGAGTCTCACACACAGGACGTGCTTCTCAACACACTCAATAATTTTTTTTCCCGTATATTTTTCTTTTGGGCGTACAGAAATGGCAATACACCCGTATTTGCTAAAATTGCATTTTCCCCATATTAAAATACAGCAAAAACGTCTCACTTGACAGGTATGCGCCTCCATTTTCATATTGATCTGGTCAATTTCTTGACAGCAGCGGCTTTCCTCCACTGTAATAATAATGGCTTCCGAAAAATCAATATTTATGGGGCGCCCTCGACAGACCCCCTTCGGCTTCCCAATTCTGGAGGCGATTAATGTCCAATTCAATGACATTTTCCACTGGTTCTGCTCTCTGGTCATCGTCGGAACTGTTGTCATCAGACAAAGCATCTGATTCCGTCTCGGACGGCTCGAACCTGTAAGGTTCTATGCCTCTGTCACTGTCTGAACCACTGACAAAAAAAAGACAAAAAGAAAAGACAAAAAAAAGACAAAACTAAACTAATTTGTTCACAATCGCTGTCACTTTCCGTCATGATTGTCCAATGTTGATAAGTGTGAATGTGGATAGGCAGGGCAGCCAGGGTACAACTTGTGACGTCAAAAACATGGGCGTGGTCTGGATTGGCTGTCACAAGCCAGCGAGCAAGGTGGGGCCTTCACCTGGTGTATTTTGGGCAATTATGTAAATACGGGTGGGTGATATGGTCTCCGGTATGAATATTTGGTTTAAGCTATGTGTATTTTATTTAAATTCGTTGTCATTTAGAAAAAAAAATATGTGACATTTGGCCTTTAAGGTCAGCATTTAATAGGCTTATTGGTCTCATATTTTCACATTTATTAGAGGGTTTGCCTGGTTTTGGCAACAGTATAATTAAGGAATTATTCATGTATAGTGGCAAATTACTATTTTGAAATGCTTCTAAAACCATTTCCAAAAATGGTTTTATTAATTTATTCTTAAATTTTTTATAGAGGTCAACTGGAAGACCATCTGGTCCTGCACTTTTTCCTGATTTCATATTATCAATGGCTTGCCCAACTTCTTCTTGACTAATTTTAGACTCCAGTATCTCCGTTTTCGTTTGGAATACACGGTATAGATAATCCGTCCAAAAACCCATTTAGTTTTGTTAAGTCAGTTTCATTTTTTGTATCATATAGTTTTTCATAATAATCTCTAAAGGCACTGTTAATTTCTAAAGGATCTACAACTGCCTGTCCGTTACTTATAATACTGGTAATTGGTGTTTTAAATTCTAATTGTTTAATCTGCCATGCCAATAATTTCCCTGATTTTTCACCTTGTTCATAAAAAGATTGCTTCAATCTTAGAAGACTCGAGGCAGCTCTATTCGCTGATTTTTTGTCATATTCAGCTCTCAGAATCAGTAATTTGTTCTCTAACTTTGGGTCACTTCCTGCATACACTTTTTCTTGAAGAATTTTTATTTTATGTTCCAATTGGACTCTCTCCTCTCGAGTCTTCTTAGATTTTGAACCTGTATAACTAATAATATGCTCCCTAATAAAAGCTTTGAAAGCCTCCCACTTTATACATGCTGATGTTTGTGTAGTATTGATATCAAAGAACTCATCTATCTGTTTTTCTATATACTTAACAAATTCCTCATCCTGAAGCCCTTTATGCTGAAATTGCCACCTACCTGGTTCCTTTGTCAGTTTCTTATCTACATATATTAGACAGCAGGGTGCATGATCAGAGATCACGATGTTATCATAGAAACAGTTCTGAATCTTGGACCTTAATTCTGTGGAGATCAAAAAATAGTCAATACGTGAGAATGTCTTGTAGGTATTAGAATAACAAGAGTAGGCCTTAACTTGTGGTTTAATTTCTCTCCATATATCTAGCAATCTCAATTCTTTCATAAAATGATTAATGATCATCCTGCAACCATTGTGCGTACAGTCCAGTCCTGTTGATCTATCTATACCGGGATTCAATGTACAATTAAAATCCCCTGCTATTATATATTGCCCTGTAAGTGATGATAAAATAAGAAATAAATTAGCAAAGAAGTTTTGATCATCTATATTGGGGCCATATAAGTTCACCAGATTTATATTTTCTAATAACAAAGATCCTTGGATGATTAGATATCTTCCTAATTTGTCTCCAATTACATTTTTTACTTGAAATGGGACTGATTTATGTATGAGAGTCATAACTCCCCTGGCTCGGGATGAAAATGATGAGGTGAACACACTTCCCTGCCATCTTCTCCTAATTCTTTTTACATCCTCCTCTATTAGATGAGTTTCTTGTAAAAACACAATTTTTGACCCTATGTCTTTTATTTTATTCATAACTTGTTTAAGTTTTTTTAAATTTTGTAGACCTCTGCAATTCCATGAAGTTAAATTAAGATTAACGCTTTGTTCTATGATCAATAAGGAGTTTGAGATTACCTCGCAATATAAACATGCTCATACAGAGAAGCAAAAACATGAGTGGTTGAACATTCGTCCCACAAACTACACACAAACAAATTCCCCCTCCCCACATTCGTGGTAATCCCCCCAAAATCCAAAAAAAAAAATTCTGTCTCCCGCTATAGCCATTGACTGCTCCACACCCGCGAGGATCAGTCAAAACCACTCTTTCTCCTCTCAATCACCCTGACTCTACTGCTTTTAATGACATAACATTAACTCTCTTCTGTAGTTTTCCAACTTAACTCCAAAATTTTATAGCAACTTTGTACATCATAGGTTTTTTTTTATATATATAATACAATCTATATTTTGTAAACTTGCTATATGCTTCAGATCAGTCAAATGCCTGTGCAAATGCTTAAATATTATACCTTTATATCTTGTTCATGCTTAGCTCCCACCAGTCTCTTCTTGGATCTGCTTGATAAGCACCTGCACCTCCTGAGGGGTCTTGAAGGTGTGGGTTCTCCCTTTATATGTGACCAGCAGTCTTGCCGGATGAATCACTCCATGATGAATCCCGAGGTTGTGCAGCTCTTTACGGGTGGGGTCAAACTGTTTCCTTAATTGTTGGATTCCTGTGGCCAAATCTGAGTAGAACCGCACCTGTTGCTCCTGGTATTTAATTTCTCCTTTAGCTCGCGCTGCGTTAGAGATCGTCATCTTGTCTCTGTAGCTGAGGAACTTCATAATCAGCGTCCTCGGTGGTGCCTTATTATTTCTCGGTGGGCCGATTCGGTGGGCGCTCTCTTAAAACGACCGATGACTGCAGCTCCGCATTGTTCAGCGCTTCTGGAATCCACTTTTCCAAAAAGGAACATGGGTCCCATCCCTCTGTTCCCCCCGGGAGACCCACCAGCCTCAGATTGTTCCGTCTCGACCGGGATTCTAAGTCCAGGACACTATCTTCCAGATGTTTATTTTTTAATTCCAATGTGCGCACCTTTAATTGTAGGCTGGTGACGTCATCCTCAGCGCTGGAAATTCGGAGCTCCACCTGCGATACTCGTTCCATACAGTCGCTTATTTCCTTTCTCATTCCTTCTATCGCTGCTATAATCCCATCAAATTTAGAGGAAAAGTCTGCTCTCATTGAGCTAATGGCAGCGAGCACCGCACCCGTGCCCTCGCCAGCAGTCATCGCTCCGCCGCTAGCTTCCTCCGCCATATCTGGAGATTTTTCTGCTTCGTCACGAGCGTGGAAGTCTGTTAGCTTGGACTGTTTCGACGGTTCAGTTTTTCCTCCACCTAATTTCCCAGCCTTAGGCTTTACTGGCATATCCGCGCCCAAACGCTGGGATAGGTTTTGTTCCAATTGAGAGAGTTATTTGCCAACTTTTTATTTTTAGGAGCAGAGCAGAGTGAAACACGTCTTCCTACATGGCCACCATAACCGGAAGTCTCACGCTTGGACAGTTTAAACAAAAACTAAAGGAAGAAATACTCCAAACATATATACAAGATGAGATGTAAAATCACATAAGGATTGTCATATCCAGTCTGTGTTGTGCTGTTGCTTAGTTATTTGTCACGTTTTCTCTTAGCTTTATTCTGAATTGTAATCGCTCTTATTTTGTTTTTCTTTTGAATTCTTGAATGGAATATGGGTGGGCAATATAAGCTGCGGCTTCAGCCATCACCCATTTCGGATAACTTATGTTGAACCGTATGATCAGAGGAGTTATTGCTTAATTTGACCTTGTAAGATGTTTTTTTTTTCCTTTATTGTATTATTCTGTTCCTTTCTTTTAATCTTTACTTTTAATCTATCCGAAATAAAGATTCATTCATTCAAGGTGGCTGTAGGAGAATCCAGCGTTCATAGAACATTTATAAGGTCATGGCCAGGTCAGTGGTCTTGTCCAATATTTCTAGGAACGCCCCACGAAAACCTATCATTGTAGGGCAGCTGTACAAATGCCATAGGAACAATGTAGGAACTACGCAAGATGTTGCCCATAATTATGCCTCAAGAACACCTTAAGTTGTTCTTGAGGGCCCTTTACAGCGGTTGGAGGAAACACCGCACAAATCCCCGTTTGTACAGAGATTTGTACAGCGTACGTAAGGCGGTAGTGAGGCGCTCATAAGGCAGACGTACGTCATTCGTGCGACTTTTGTCCCAACAAAATGTGTCAAAAGCCATAAGATCTTCCTACCAATGACTTGAGAGTGCCGTGAGGTGCACAAAAATTTTTGTAAGATGGTAGGAAGTAGGAAAATTCCAAGGAACCCTTACAAAGAACATAAGGGAAATTGTATGACTGAAATGCACCTCATTTCTCAAGAATGCCTCAAGTTGCTCTTGTGAATTGAACTGCAGCTGTAAGTGACATAACGTTCGGCTCAGGAGACGCACACACACAGGCTCAGAGTAGTTCAAACTGTTTATTAACAACAGGGATGTTTGGGTGCGTGTCTGCAGAATGTTAATGTGTTGGTGGGGGCGTCTGCTTCGGACCCAGAGGCAGGAGACCGTTCAGCCGGCAACCCTATGGGAGAAATCAGACACAGGGTGATGAGCACACACCAACACGGGAGGAGAATAGGCGAGGGAGAGAAGCTTACTTGTTTGGGCAGATGACTGGCGCTTCAAGGATGGAAGCCCGGGAGACAGCCACCTGCAGGGCTCGGTGCAGCAGCGAGGAGAGACGAGGGACGGGATTGTCCGCCGCCGAGGAATCCACCTGTGCACAGGGGAGCAGACTGGAGAGATGAGGTAAGTGAACTTCTTACCGGTAAAGAGGATGCTGAAGAGAATGTGGTAGAAGTCCATGCAAAGGAAACGAAGTCTACGGCTTCAGGCCGACGCTCAGGGCGAGGCGGCTTTTATCCTTCGCCGCTGACGAGTAGCAGGTGCGTGAGCAGGTGGCGCCGCTGATGAATGGCGCGGCGTGACAGTACTCCCCCCTCTAGCAGCGCCTCCTGGCGATGGCTTATCCGGGTGCGCTCGGTGGAAGTCCGCGATGAGCGATGGGTCCAACACAAACGACGGGGGCACCCACTGTCGATGCTCGGGCCCATAGCCCTCCCAGTCCACCAAGTATTGCAACCCACGACCCCGGCGCCGGGAGTCCAGGATGGAGGAAGCGGACCAGGCCGGATGGCCACCAATCATCCGGGGCGCGGGTTGCGCTGCAGGAGGAGGGCAAAGGGGGTCAGAAACCGCCAGTTTCACCTTCGACACGTGGAAAGTAGGATGAATGCGGAGGGAGGGGGGAATAGCCACGCGCACAGCCACCGGGTTGATGATCCGGGTGATGGGGTAGGGACCCATGAAGCGCTGTGCCAGCTTTCTCCTCTCGCCTTTTAGAGTGACGTCCTGGGTGGAAATGTAAACAAGCTGCCCAACTCTGTACGCCGGGGCAGGTCTCCTACGCCGGTCCGCCACAGTCCTGTTGCGCTCCGCTGTGCGTAATAGCGCATGGCGCGCGGCAGCCCAGGTGGAGCGGAACTGCCTGAGATGGGCCCTAACTGACGGGACAGTTACCTCACTCTCCTGCTCCGGAAACAGCGGGGGGTCGTAACCCAGGGACGCTTTGAAGGGGGACATCCCTGTAGCAGAAGAGCGAGCGGTGTTGTGGGCATATTCAACCCAGGCAAGATGGTTGCTCCAGGACGCGGGTTTGGATCTGGACACACAGCGGAGTGCAGCCTCCAGCTCCTGGTTGGTCCTCTCACACTGCCCGTTGGATTGGGGGTGATGGCCGGAGGAGAGGCTCACCTTGGCTCCGATGGCGTTGCAGAATGACCTCCAAACCTCAGATGAAAACTGGGGGCCCCGGTCCGAGACCACGTCCACCGGAATCCCATGCAGCCTGACCACGTGTTGGACGAGGAGGTCCGCCGTCTCCAGGGCAGTAGGGAGGCCTCGCAGGGGGATGAAGTGCACGGCCTTGGAGAAGCGGTCCACGATGGTCAGGATGGTGTCATAGGAGTTGGAGATGGGGAGTCCGGTGACGAAATCCAGAGCGATGTGCGACCAGGGCCTGCCAGGGACGGGCAGGGGCTGGAGCAGACCCGCTGGAGGGGCATTTCCCGATTTGCAGGTGGCACAGATTGGGCAAGCCCGGGCGTAGCGGGCTGCATCCCTCCGCAGGCCTGGCCACCAAAAGGACCGTTGGAGGAGATCTATCATCCGGGAGGTGCCAGGGTGACAGGTGAGCTTGGAGGTGTGGAGCCAGTGGATGACCTCTCCTCGGACCGCGGATGGCACGAACAGCCTCCCCTCCGGTCCGCCGCCAGGGTCAGGTTCCACCTGCTGTGCCTTCCGGATCTTGCTCTCAATGTCCCACGAGATGGCTCCCACGACGCACGACCTGGGCAGGATGGAGTGGGGCGCCTCCTCCGACTCCACGGGGGCGAACTGCCTGGAGAGGGCGTCAGGCAGGACGTTCTTAGAGCCAGGCCTGAAGGTGATGGAAAATTGGAACCTGGCGAAGAACAGGGACCAGCGCGCCTGGCGGGCGTTCAGGCGCTTGGCAGATCGTAAGTATTCCAAGTTCTTGTGGTCCGTGAGGACCACAAACGGCAGGCTTGCCCCCTCCAACCAGTGGCGCCACTCCTGCAGGGCGAGCTTGATGGCCAAGAGCTCTCTGTCCCCCACATCGTAGTTTCTCTCCGCCGGGGACAAGCGCCGGGAGAAGAAGGCGCACGGTCGCTTGGCGCCATCGTCCGGTGACCGCTGGGACAGCACTGCTCCCACTCCCGTGTCCGAGGCGTCTACCTCTACAATGCACTGCAGCGCGGGGTCGACCTGGCGAAGGACCCGGGAGGAGGAGAATTCCGCCTTCAGCGCCTCAAAGGCGGCAGCGACCTCTTCGGTCCACCGGAACGGGACCTTCGGGGACGTGAGGCGGGTCAGTGGTCCCACGATGGCACTGAAGTTGGGGACAAAGCGGCGGTAGAAATTGGCGAAGCCAACAAATTGCTGCACCTGTTTCCGGGATGCAGGTGTGGGCCATTCCACCACCGCCTTTACCTTCTCTGGGTCGGGGAGCACCCTATCGTGGGCGATGATGAACCCCAGGAAGGACGTGCTCCTGGCGTAAAATTCACACTTTTCTGCCTTAACGTACAGACGGTTCTCCAGCAGCCTTTGGAGGACCCGCCTCACGTGGACCTGGTGCTCATCCCTGGACTTGGAGAAGATGAGAATATCGTCCAGGTAGACGAACACAAAAAGGCCAATGAAGTCCCGGAGGACGTCATTTATGAGGCGCTGGAAGACTGCAGGAGCGTTGGTCAACCCGAACGGCATCACCAGATATTCAAAGTGGCCGTTCGGGGTACGGAAGGCCGTTTTCCACTCATCTCCCTCCCGGATCCGGACGAGGTGGTAAGCGCTGCGTAGGTCCAGCTTGGTGAACCAGGTCGCCCCCTGGAGGGAGTGGAAAGCAGTGTCCATGAGAGGCAGGGTGTAACGGTCCTTCTCCGTGATATTATTGAGGGCCCGGTAGTCGATACAAGGGCGGAGGGACCCATCCTTTTTCCCCACGAAGAAGAACCCTGCCCCCACGGGTGACGATGATGGGCGGATAATCCCAGCACTTAAAGATTCCTTCAGGTAGGCGTTCATCGTCTCCTTCTCCGGCGCAGACAGGCTATAAAGGCGACCAGAAGGTAAGGGAGCCCCCTGGCGGAGGTTGATGGCGCAGTCATAGGGCCGATGAGGGGGAAGAGACATAGCTTTCGCTTTGCTGAACACCATACCCAGGTCGTGAAATTCTGGGGGCACCAGAGACAGGTCCGGGGGTGCAGCGTCCGTCGCAGGGGGAGGAGCGGACGGAGAGCAGGCAGCGGACTGAAGGCAGGTGCCCATACAGAACGTACTCCATGCCGAGATCCCAGCTGATTTCCAATCCAGGACCGGATTGTGAAGGCGGAGCCAGGGATACCCCAGGATGACGGGCGACACAGAGTTGGGAAGGACGTAAAAGGTCATTTCCTCCCGGTGGTTTCCCGAGATGATGACCGGTAGGGGAACAGTTTGATGTGTCACTCTCCCGAGGGTGGCACGGGAGAGGTGGATTAGGGAGATGGGAGTATTGAGTGCCTGGCAGCGGATGCCCAATCGGGTTGCCAGGCTTTGTGAAATGAAGCTGCCTTCTGCGCCCGAATCCACCAGTGCGTGGGTGAGGTGCCCAGTAGGGTTATGGCAGAAACGGATGGGCAGCTTCAATTGAGTCAGTGATCCTAACCGATTGACATCCGCGAGGCTTCCAACAGTGACTCGCGGACCCCACCGACTGGCTTTCCGTGGGCAACACTCCACGGTGTGTTGGTCGCCTCCGCAATACATGCAGAGGCCCAACTCACGGCGGCGTTGTTTCTCCACAGGGGAAAGTTTAGTCCAGCCCGTCACCATCGGCTCCGACTCCTCGGGGCGCGATGCTGGCGGCGCCGCCAGGGGGCGAGCTTGGAACAGGTGCGGCGAGGCTCCACGAGGGCGAGAAGAAGAAGACCTCCGCCCCGAGGAGCGCTCGCGCAGCCTGTTATCCAAACTTATCGCTAAGGACGTCAGCTCCGCTAGCGTCCCAGGGATATCCCGACCAGCCAGTTCATCCCTCAGATCACTATTGAGGCTGCGGAGGAACAGGCCACAGAGGGAGCGTTCCTCCCAGCCCAATTCCTCCGCCGCTACCCGGAAGTCGACCGCGTAGTCCGCTGCCGACCGGCTTCCCTGCTGGAGAGCGAGAAGCCGATCGACCTGGACCGTTTCGGTTTGTGAGTGGTCAAAGACCTCCAGAAAGCGCCTCACGAATTGGTCATAGGTGAGGGTGGCATAACTGGGCCTCGCCATTACGGCGTAGGTCCAAGTTAACGCACGCCCCTCCAGAAGATTCCCTATGTAACCAATTCGGCTGTGATCCGAGGGAAAATCTCCGGGCACACGGTGGAACACGGACTCACACTGCATAATAAACCCCCGCGCTCCGCCGAGCTTACCGCTAAAGCGGGCGGGGGTCGGAATCGGCGTGAGCCGAACCGGTGCCACTGGAGCCGGCTGGACGGCCGCTGGAACAGCAGGAGCCGCGCCACCCTGGCGAGTCGGGAGGAACGGCTGTTGGGGGTCCAAGCGGTTCAATCGGTTAGTCAGTTCTAATAATTGGTTAAGAACCACCTGTTGCTGATAAACAATCTGATCCACCCGAGCCTCGAGGATGGTAAACCGGTGTGCGAGCCCGCCGTCCGCCGAGCCGCTCTGCTGAAGCCGTACTGACATAACGTTCGGCTCAGGAGACGCACACACACAGGCTCAGAGTAGTTCAAACTGTTTATTAACAACAGGGATGTTTGGGTGCGTGTCTGCAGAATGTTAATGTGTTGGTGGGGGCGTCTGCTTCGGACCCAGAGGCAGGAGACCGTTCAGCCGGCAACCCTATGGGAGAAATCAGACACAGGGTGATGAGCACACACCAACACGGGAGGAGAATAGGCGAGGGAGAGAAGCTTACTTGTTTGGGCAGATGACTGGCGCTTCAAGGATGGAAGCCCGGGAGACAGCCACCTGCAGGGCTCGGTGCAGCAGCGAGGAGAGACGAGGGACGGGATTGTCCGCCGCCGAGGAATCCACCTGTGCACAGGGGAGCAGACTGGAGAGATGAGGTAAGTGAACTTCTTACCGGTAAAGAGGATGCTGAAGAGAATGTGGTAGAAGTCCATGCAAAGGAAACGAAGTCTACGGCTTCAGGCCGACGCTCAGGGCGAGGCGGCTTTTATCCTTCGCCGCTGACGAGTAGCAGGTGCGTGAGCAGGTGGCGCCGCTGATGAATGGCGCGGCGTGACAGTAAGTAGCTATGTCCCCTCCATGAATGTCTGCGAATTCCAGAATTTTTAGGAACTGGGAGATTCTTACGAACCCATCGTTCATAAGAATCTTGGTGACCGTAGCTTTAGAGACACGTGTTACAGCCATTTGCAAATGAGTTACAGCTGTTCGCAGACACAATTATTTTGCAAACATTTGCAACTGTTTGAGGGAAAATGTATTCATAAAGTAACTTTGACCATGTTAAAGTTTTTTGCAACACAAAAAACTGTGAACTCTTGTGCAATCTGTTACGAACCCTGGTGAAACCCCAACAACTGCAGCGTTCATGAACATTCCCCGGCATTCGCCGCTCTGTGAGATAAAGACTCAACAGGCACCATAATGTGCAAAACTGCATTAAGAAATGTATGCAATTTGATGTCGAACTAATATATATGGGACTGCAGTTATGAAATTATTGTATCAGGAAATATTCTTGAGGCATGATGTTGTGAGAGATACGTTTGTAAAACTTTTATTGGAGCCTAAATAAAAAATAAATTGACAATTAACTGGAAATGAAGTCTCTCAGCTGAAAGACCTGCCTGTGTCCAGTCATGAAACACCAAATATAACAATCACATTTGGTTCCAGACTATGTCAAGGTTTTATATAAAAGTGGTCCTGAGTTTATATCTGGAAATTTATGCTTGTTTTTTTCAGGTCTCCCCTATCAAGCAGTTGAGGAGCAGCAGCAGATCACTCTGAGATGTCTAAAGATTAAGGAGAATAAAGTGACCTGGAGCAGAGAGACTGATGGAGGGAAAGTTGACATACTGACAGCTGATGATGACAGAGATCAAAAACACATTAAAGACCCACAGAAACGATACAGTTCACTGGCTGATGGGTCACTTTCCATTAACAGAGCTGAAGTCTCAGACTCTGGAACATATTTCTGTAATAATAAACCAGCTGTAGAGCTGACAGTGATCCCACCAGGTAATGGTTTCTTTCTTCCCAGTTAAATGTTTCACTTTGCTTGAACCCTGAGGAAAGAATAAGTTCATTAAATGGTTTCTTTTAAATCTAAGCGTTCTTTTAATATTTTCATGAATGAAGTTTTGATGTCAGTGTGACAGCTCAGAACCATTTTTGGTTTTTGTTAATAGTCTGTCTTTGTCTTTTTTGAACCTCCAACTGTAGTTAATAGCTCACCTTCTGCATTAGCTCCTAGAAAAGTTGACTGATCTCTGAATCAAGGGCATTAAGTCAAACCACACCATGTTTTAAATTCTCAAGGAAAGATTCTTGTGCACTGGAGGAAAAACTGACAGCTTCAATTCATTTCTATTTAAAACACGACAGTAGGAAAGAAACAAAATGTAACTTATAGAGAGAATGGCCACATTAAACAGAACTTCCATCTACTTAATTAGAACATCAGAAGCATTTATTTATTATAAAGACATGACTGCTTTGACATGAGCTCCCTGTGTCTGTTATTCACAGGAACAACAGTACGTAATGCTGTAACAGGGAACATCTATCTGAAGTGTCCTCATCATGGTGGAGGTTCAGATATTTCTAAGTGGAGCAAAGAAAGAGCTGGAAAACATCAACAGATCCAGTCTAAGGCTGTTACTGTGGGTCAGACACTGAAAATTGAGAATGTTGGTCGCAGTGACTCTGGACTGTACTACTGTGATGGAAAACCTGCTGCATACCTGAACGTGACCCAAGACAGAGGTGAGAAACAGGAATTCTGAATGTGTGAAATAATTTAACACTTTAGTTAGTTTTAAAAGCAGGGCCGGCCGAAGCCATAAGCAAACTAAGCAACTGCTTATAGGACCCCAGGATGAGCAGGAGGCTCCCCTCTGGACGACGGCTCAGATTGATCAGGTTCCACACCTCCAGACCAACAAACAAGTTTCTTCCCCTGAACCATCCAAACTGCAAACAGCCAGAGGCCCCGCCCCCTCCCTCCACAATGCTCACATGCACAGAACTGAGGACCTTTTTAATTTGCATAAGAAACAAAAATAATCTCACCTGCTTTTGCACCCTGTACTTTTCACTACATTGATCCTTCCACTGATCCACTACCAAAGTGTGTATTTTTATACTTCTTATTTATTCTATTCTGGGAGGACCTCGCAGCGGACCGCTCCAAATGGAGAGGCACCCTGACAAGACAGCTCAAGGCGGGTGAAGAGAAACTGACTGCTGCAGCAGATGAAAAAAGGACCCGCAGGAAGAACCGCCACAGACCCAGCAGCACGGAGACCATCTACAAGTGCGACCTATGTGACGGGGACTCCCATTCGCGCATCGGCCTGTTCAGCCACAGGCGGTGCTGTTCCAGCAGAGCGGACGTTTAGGATTCTCTTCCATGGTCATCATAGACTGACGGAGGCCGATAACGATTTATTCTATTTAATGTATGCTATTTTATTTTAAATGTGTGCTTTATATCTGTTTTTATATTTTCATACTTTTACTGTGCAGTAGCCGGGTGGAGCACCAGCAATTTCAACAGTTTAATGACAATAAAGCCTATTCTGTTCTATTCTATTCTGTTCTAAATCTGCAATTTTTTTCTTACAAATTTCCACCTTTTTTCTGTAAATGTTTAATTTTTTTTTCCTCAAATATTTGTAACTTTTTTCCTGTAAATTTGCAAGTTTTTTCTTGTAGATTTGATATTTTTTCTGCACTTTGCAGCTTTTTTCTCCTCCTTTTGTGACAGGGTGAAACACACCAGACAGACACTGAGACGACACAAGCAACGCCGCTACAACTGTGCTAAATTCCCTCAGAAGCATCATGGAATTTCATTGCAACTACATCTACATGGAACCATAAAACATGTCTGAGCCTAAAAGTATAAACTGGCCTGTCAGCAAAATTCAAGACAAGATGTTTTGTTTCACAAACTGATGCCTTTTCTTGTAAATATGAAACATTTTCTTGTGAGTTTGAGCTCTCTGTTATGTCTGCAGTAATGAGACTGGAGTGGGTCTTATGCCATGCAGAGAACTGAACTTTATTAGAGAACAACACAGAATATATACAGGTGCTGCAGCCCATAGATATCTAACCTAGATTGGCAGCGCTGGCCAGTCTGTGGTCGCGGGGGGCGTGACACGCGTCCGCCATCTTGGTACAGGATATGTGTAGCACATCCCTGT
>CM035839.1:451828119-452215954 GCA_020510985.1 Pholidichthys leucotaenia | reverse complement strand
CCTGTGGTCCAGTGCAGACACCTGCTTGGGTCATTCTCCTTTGTTAAACGTTTGACAGGCTTCAGTGAACATGTTTACAACACAGTACAACACAGCGCATAGTGGTTTACTTTCAGCATAATCTGCATAAATATTAGGTGTTTAAGAGCTTCACAATTATTAAATTATGGCATTTTGCAGTGTCTCAATCAAGAACTGTCAAATGAGCTGAAAAAGAAGTTACCATACCCCCTGATTAATAATTAAGGCTAGCTCTTTCATTGTGGCCATTTATGCATAAATATATGGCCGAAATTGATTAATTCATACTTTGTCCTGGGCTGTATTTGTTATATTTGCCACCCCAGGCAACCAGCTTATTGCCCCCCCCCCCCAATTGTCAAAAATGTTTATCAAAGAAATATTTCAGCCTGTGCTATACAAATTGGCCTAGATATGTAAACTTTGAAATAAATAAAGAGAATAAAAAATTACAAATCAATTATTCAGGTTTCTTCATTTAACTAGACAGACATTATACACTCCCCCCCCCCCCATCTACCTGGATCTGTATAGCAGTTGTTTAAAATCAATTTGAAATTCTTATTGATTTTAGGCCCACATAACAAATTTATACAATACACCAATGTTCATTACAAATTTATTTAATTTACTGCATAGAATAATGCACTCAACATGAAAGCAGCAAGCTCATATTAATCAATTGCAAAGTGAGGTGAAGTGTTAATTGAACCAAAACCCAGTTTAAAGCAGTAGATGTGGGCTTTATAAATTTAACCCAGAGCCAGGTCAATAATTTGGGTAATATAGAACATGTATATAGGCTTATATATTAATGCGGTAGACATGTACATTTATTTGCATACATACATGAGGGCTAGGCTATAGTGCACTGGCAAATCAAACTGGGATGGAACTGCATCATCACAGAGTCTTCTGGTTTGGCCAGTCATGTCAAAATCCTCTGATTTAAATGTTGACTGCACACAACATCCCAGGCCTTTGGCTCCCAGCCCTCTAACCTTTTCATCAGACTGCACCATTTCGTCTCCTTTCTTCATTCCCTTTACCACTGGGGAAGCTGAAAAATTGATATAATATATACCTGGTAGCTGAACACAGACTGTTGCTCACTCTTCTGAGAATGCCACAGATCAACTTTAAAGACCACTGTTATATAAATTCTTCCTCTTGTAGTGGAAACTAAAGGTGATATGCATAATAACATAGTAAGTTAACATACATAACAATATTACATGATCTGCAAATGGTAAAAGGTAGCAACTTACACATGGAAAGTGTGTCCATTTCCCTTCCTCTGCACATTCCTACAAGTTGCATGTGCACACTGTCTCAGCATCTCGGAAGCCCTGGAAAAGGGAACTTCCCATGAACTGTAGACCTACACCTAACAGCAATAAGTACATATTTTAAAAAAATATTATATTATGTAGCACAATAAGCACATGCCTACAAAGTAAAAAATATCACAAAGACTTAATGCTTTTATAAACCAACATTATAAATTACAAAGTACAATTACTTTTAAATGCTTTGCAGGAATATCCACCCTGTCCCCTCCTATCCATCATAGCAAATATTTATAGTAATGTCAGGCAAAATGTAATATGACAGAAATAGTAATGTCTATGAGAATATGACTGCGTTAATCATCACCAGATCTTCTTGCACCCCCCTCCCTGTAATAGACAAATGCGAAATAGGTAATGTAAAATTCTATCTGTAAAGTTTCAATTTTCAAATAACATCTGTAAATTACTATCTGCAAACCTTCATGATGTTGGTCTGATACAGGAGGTAGATGTTTGTACACATATATGTGTAATTATTGTGTAAAGATGGTTTGATAAACCTAAATCTTTCATTAGGCCAAGTGTATACAGGAAAAGAAAAACTATCCTCACGCTATTTGAGTAACTACCAAACTAGTTACAAGACCCAAAGTTCATTGTTGATAATATTGGCTACAATACTGACCCAGTAACAAAGAACACAATGTAACACTGTACTAATATTACATGAGAATATTGCCAGTAAGTATCGATACTGAATTACAATATATTACACTCATGGCAGTCATGCATGTACAGAAATCAGTGACCTCCCAAATGAAAATCAGAGTTTTTACCTTTATTTTTGACAAACATGCCATTAAATTATTGTAAAAACAAATACTCGACACTTACCTGATCGTTTAGACACCAGTTACACACTGTGTAAACAAACGAGAACCTTGGAAATGAAGACTTAATCAGAGTGTTGTGCGTTGAGCTTGTGGTCTATATTAATCATATATCCCATAACCTACATATGTATAAGCATGTGAGAATGTTGGTGGTTACATATGTAAAGCGGACTTCACACCTCAGAACAGGACAAAGGTCTCAACCGCCAGTGAAGATCAAAGAGCATCCGAGGCGCTGCGGTGGAGACCAGATAGGTCGCCCTGACCCCCCAGGGCCAGGTGGAGGGGTACGAAGACAAAAGAGGGGATTAAGATAGCGAGGGATGTCAGCTTTTGATATGCATGTCTTTTGTTATGTGCGAGTATAAGTTCGTAGAGCCGAAGGTGTTCGCTCTCTCACTTCTTCTGCTGCTGCACCTAGATGAGACTTGTTAGAGGAGCTGATAATAAACTTTGGTTTATAAATCATATCGCCTCATTATTTCAAGCTCTTCTACACTGGTGACCCTGACGCGAGGATGGACCAGAGGCGTTCCCCCGCGATCGACTCATCTGTGGTGACCCAGGCAGACGCCGGCGCCCATGCAGACAGGGGAACAGATGGACGACGTTCCCCCACGGCAGAAGTGATAGAGAGGGCTCAACTGAGCACCAGCGCCGCTGAGAGAGCCGAAGGAAGGCACTCTCACCCTGCGGACATATCAGTGACGGTCCACACAAACGCCGTCACCGTCAAGCTGCCGGACTTCTGGCAGGAAGACCCCGCCTCGTGGTTTCAGCAAGCTGAAGCCCAGTTTGCACTTGCGGGTATCACGGCTGACGATACAAAGTTCTATCACATCGTCGCCAAACTCGACGCCGCCACTTCGAGATGTGCGCGGAGCATAATCCAGCGGCCGCCGGCCCAGGACAAATATAAGAACTGAAAGCGACCATCTTGGCAAATTTTCGTCCCCTCAGCCGAGGAGAGAGCTGAGAGGATCCTGGAGGTCTACGGCCACAGAGGATGCAGACCCAAGGCCCTCATGGAGGACTTGCTGCAACTTAAAGAAGAGGACAATGACAACTTCCTCTTCCAATTCATATTCCTCAGTACGCTGCTGCCACACATGAGAGGGACGCTTGCCAACATGCGATTGCAGCACCCAGCAGGACTTCCGCACGCTGGCTCACGAAGCTCAACGGCTCGTCAATGCCTGCAAGGAACAGACACCCACAGCAGCATCTGCAGGACCTCAACGCTGATGTCCAGAGCCACGGGGAGCCACAAACCACCGAGCAGAATCAGCCCGCGGTGACAGCGACACGGCCAAGATGTAACAGACGGAGCAACGTTTGTTATTACCACCACCGCTTCGCCGAGAAGGCTATAAATGCCTTCCCCCCTGCAAATTTCACGTTCTCGGGAAACGCCAAAGCCGAGAACCGTTAACAGCGGCGGTTCTCGGCGAAAAAAGCAAGAATTTATATGTGACGGACGGACACACCGGCAAGCAGTTCCTTATCGACACGGGAGCTCAACTAAGTTTTGTCATGCCCTCCCAAGCAGACCGGGGCCATGGGCACCTGGGGCAATGGAGTGGTGGCAGCCAACGGCTCCATCATCGACACTTTTGGCGAAAAGAGCCTGCCCCTCCGCATCCACGGCCGCAACTACAGATGGACATTTGTTGTAGCGGCGGTGAGTTTTAACTTGTTGGGCGCAGATTTTTTGTGTGACAATGGGTTATTAGTTGATCTAGCGAACAGACGCTTGGTTAATGCACTGTCCTTTGCTTCTATTCCCTGCTCAGCTCGAGTTCTCCACCACCCGTGCAGGCCAGCGTCACCACAGCAGGAGGTAAGTTTGATCAACTCCTCACCCAATTTCCAGCACTCACAATTCCCAAATTCTCAGCCACAGTGGCTAAACACGGGGTCGAACACTTTATTCCCACAACAGGCCACCCGTATTCACCAAAGCTCGGTGCTTAGACGCGACCAAGCTCACCATAGCTTGGGACGAATTTACCACCCTTGAAAAATTAGGCATTATCAGGCGCTCGAAAAGCCCCTGGGCGTCACCACTTCACATGATCCCGAAATCTGACGGTTCTTGGAGACCGTGCGGCGATTACCGCAGATTAAATAATGTGACAGCGCATGACCGCTACCCAATTCCTCACATTCAAGTTTTTTCACTACATCTGGCGGGTGCGCGCATTTTTTCAAAAATAGACCTGGTCCGCGGCTATCATCAAGTCCCAGTTCGAGCAGAGGACATTCTTAAAACAGCTGTAATAACCCCCTTCGGTCTTTTTGAATTTTTGCGGATGCCTTTCGGCCTCAAAGGCGCCGCTCAAACCTTTCAGCGGATGATGGACGCAGTATTACGCGACCTCCCCTTCGTGTTCATCTACCTCGACGATATGCTGGTAGCCAGCTCGTCTGAGGAAGAACACGAGCAGCATCTCACTATGGTTTTTCAGAGACTAGAAGAGCACGGGTTAATAATCAATCCAGCCAAATGCAAATTCGGCGTGTCACAAATTGATTTTTTAGGACACAGAGTTTCACCGAAGGGGGCAGTCCACTGCCAGACAAAGTTCACGCAGTAAAAAGTTTCCCACGGCCACAAACGGTCAAATCGCTGCAAGAATTTTTGGGAATGGTTAATTTTTACAACCGTTTCCTCCCCCACGCAGCTCAGCTCATGCAGCCCCTATGCAGCCCCTCTTTTTAGTTTATATATGCTTCCGTTAGGCAACATTATTAGAAAGCACTGTATACATTTTCATTGTTATGCAGATGACACACAATTATACCTGTCAATGAAGCCAGATGATACTAATCAATTAGCCAAGTTAGAAGCTTGTCTTAAGGAAATCAAAGCTTGGATGACTTGTAATTTTCTGCTATTAAATTCAGATAAGACTGAAGTCATTCTTGTTGGTCCAAAAAAACCTTAGAAATTCCTTTCCAAATCAAACTTTCAGTTTGGATGCAGCTACTCTTTCTCTTAATAGCTCTGTGAGGAACCTTGGAGTTATTTTTGATCAGGATTTGTCCTTCAATTCACATATTAAATTTGTTTCTAAGACTGCCTTCTATCATTTGCGTAATATTGCCAAGATTAGGAGCATCTTGTCTCAGAGTGATGCTGAGAAGCTGATCCACGCTTTTGTTAGCTCGAGATTAGATTATTGTAATTCTTTATTATCAGGCTGTCCTAAAACATCTTTAAAAAGTCTTCAGCTGATCCAAAATGCTGCAGCAAGAGTTTTAACAGGTACTAGAAAGAGAGATCATATCTCTCCGGTTCTGGCCTCCCTTCATTGGCTTCCCATAGAGTTTAGAATTAAGTTTAAAATCCTTCTTCTTACTTACAAAGCTCTAAACAATCAGGCTCCTTTTTATTTAAAAGATCTGATACTACCGTATCATCCTAACAGAGCAGTACGCTCCCAAAATGCAGGATTACTTGTAATACCTAGAATCTCCAAAAGTACAATGGGAGGCAGAGCCTTCAGTTATCAAGCTCCTCTCCTGTGGAATCAGCTGCCAATCTGGATTCGGGAGTCAGACTCGATCTCTGTTTTTAAGAATAGGGCTAAAACCTACCTTTTTGATATAGCCTACAATTAGGGAGGGATCATGTGTTTCTGAACCCTCCCTTAGTTATGCTGCTAATAGGTTTAGTCAGCCGGGGGACCTCCAGTAATGCACTGGGCCTCACTCCTTTCCTCACTCTCTATGAAATATTTTTTTTTTTTGCTGGTCATTAACATTTGTTTGTTCTCTCCCATAGATTGAGTCCCCATCGTGCTGTTTGCTCTCTACATGTCTGTTCTTTTCTTCTTCTCTATCCCCTCACCCCCCAGCCAGTCGCAGCAGATGACTGCCCCTCCCTGAGCCTGGTTCTGCTGGAGGTTTCTTCCTGTTAAAAGGGAGTTTTTCATCTCCACCGTCGCCAAGTGCTTGCTCACAGGGGATCGCCTGATTGCTGGGGTCTTTCTGCAACTGTGGGGGTCCCCCCTACAGTTGATAGTGCTATGAGATGACTGTTGTTGTGAAATGGCGCTATATAAATAAAGTTGAATTGAATTGAATTGAATTATATGACGCACTCAGAAAACAAAAACCTCCCAACGCGGTCGAATGGACCCCGGACCGCGAACGCGCCTTCGCGGAAGTAAAAAGTGCCCTAGCTAATGCCACATTGTTGGTTCACCCCGATCCCTCGGCCCGCATTGCGCTAACCACAGACGCTTCAGACCTGGCCATAGGGGCAGTTGTAGAACAACACGTCAGCGGAATCTGGCAACGTTTGGCATTCTTCAGCAAATCGCTAAACCAAACTGAGCGTAAATACAGCACTTTTGACAGGGAGCTGCTAGCGCTTCATTTATCTATCCGCCACTTCCAGTTCTGGTTGGAAGGGCGGCGTTTCACGGCTTTTGTAGACCACAAACCGCTCACCTTTGCGATGGCTAAAATTTCCGAACCGTGGTCAGGCAGGCAACAAAGACAGCTAGCTGCGATTTCAGAGTTCACCACAGACATTCGACATGTGGCAGGCAAACTTAACGTGGTAGCAGACTGCCTCTCTCGCGCTGTGACATCGCCAGAGCACGAGGAGACAGATTATACTACCTCAGCTGCAGAACTCTTCGCCAACGCGGACACATACTCAGCCCCGATCCATGCAGGGATAGATTATGCAGCCATGGCGGAGGAGCAAAGTAGTGACACGGACGTGCGCGCACTCCTGTCTGGACCAAGAGGGTTAAGGCTGGAGGAAAGGGGTTTACGCGACGGTGTGCCCCCCCTAATATGCGACATCTCAACCGGCCGACCTCGCCCGTTAGTCCCAGCTGCATGGCGCCGCCGTATTTTCGACTCGATTCACTCCCTCGCGCACCCAGGTGTGCGCGCTTCGGTTAAAATGGTCGCTGAAAAGTTTGTGTGGCCTGGCCTGCGTAAAAACGTAAAAGAATGGGCAAAGACTTGCATTTCTTGTCAGCACGCCAAAGTACACAAACACACAAAAGCCCCTCTAGAGCCTTTTCGAATCCCTGCTAGAAGGTTTGACCACGTTCATGTCGACCTCGTGGGGCCACTACCTTCCTCCCAAGGTTTCACACATCTGTTAACAATGATAGACCGCACCACGCGCTGGCCGGAGGCAGTCCCTCTGGCATCAACCACAGCGGAGGAAGTCGCTCGCGTTTTTTTGACAAACTGGGTGGCACGTTTCGGCGTCCCATCGGACATCACGTCCGATAGGGGGCCTCAATTTGTGTCGGAGCTTTGGTCAGCCATGGCCAGCAGCTTAGGGGCGACAATTCACCGCACCACCGCTTATCACCCTCAGGCTAATGGGTTATGCGAGCGTTTTCACAGATCTTTAAAGGCCGCCCTCAGAGCCTCACTAACGGATACAAATTGGGTAAATAAACGTCCCTGGGTTTTATTGGGGTTGCGTGCTGCGCCTAAAGAGGATCTAGACGCCTCCCCAGCAGAATTAGTTTTTGCACAACCTCTCAGGCTCCCAGGTGAATTTTTGCCAGAGAACCCAGAGCCAGGGCATCTTCCAGCCCCGAGGGTTTTAGGCAGCAACGGACCGGACTCTCTCCCCGGACCGGCACATCACTCTTTTCCACGGGTTTTCGTCCCCCAAGCTTTAAAAAACGCTGAATTCGTTTTTGTTAGGCATGAAGCTTTAAAACCAACCTTCCGCCCACCATACGATGGACCATTCAGAGTGCTGGAACCTGGTGATAAACATTTTGTGCTTGATTTTGGGGATAGAAAAGAAACAGTCAGCATTGACAGACTTAAACCTGCCTTCTTGTTAAGAGACGAGCCTGCACGGTTGGCGAGAGCACCTCGGTGGGGTAGACCCCCCAAGAGAAAAGACTCAGCCCCCCTGCAGGGAACAAATAATCACTCTCCTCCCCAAGCTGCAGATTCCTTACAGGAAGGTCCCACCAGGACGCCCAAGCGGACCCACAGCAGATTCGGGAGAAGATTAAAACCCAGACGGCACAGAGACTGATGCAAACTACTCAACAGTTGTTCACTAATTGTGCTCTAACAGTTTAGGACTGACTTGTGATTTTACTATGCTGTTATGATTACCACTGAACTCTCTTAGGAGCATGGCTGCTGGAAAGTTTCTTCTGTGGCAAGAGGTGTAGCAGTTAGTATGTCATAATAATTATCTTAAACTGTGAATTTTTCTGTTGTCCTTTTCTTAGTCGTTTGGGGGGGGGGGGCTGTGGTCTATATTAATCATATATCCCATAACCTACATATGTATAAGCATGTGAGAATGTTTGGTGGTTACATTTTTTTTTTTTGTTTTGTTTTTTTTTTTTTGTTACTTATTTGTACCCGTAGGTAGACTTGGTTTGCAGTCTGGTGACAAGCCACCGGCTGCTGGTCGCTGCATGCGCGAGCGCCCTAAACCTACATGTTTTGGTGTGCGGGAGGAAACTGGAGAAATCCCGGAGTAAACCCGCGCAACACGGGGAGAACATGCAAACTCCACACAGCTCACTGTTGGTCGGGGGCTGGGATCGAACCCACGATCTCATGAACCCCGCGGTCCCCCGGCCGAGGGTAAAACTGTGCTGCCACAGTGCTAAACCACTGCGCCACCGTGCAGCCCTATGTAAAGCGACTTCACACCTCAGAACAGGACAAAGGTCTCAACCGCCAGTGAAGATCAAAGAGCATCTGAGGTGCTGCGGTGGAGACCAGATAGGTCGCCCTGACCCCCCAGGGCCAGGTGGAGGGGTATGAAGACAAAAGAGGGGATTAAGATAGCGAGGGATGTCAGCTTTTGATATGCATGTCTTTTGTTATGTGCGAGTATAAGTTCGTAGAGCCGAAGGTGTTCGCTCTCTCACTTCTTCTGCTGCTGCACCTAGATGAGACTTGTTAGAGGAGCTGATAATAAACTTTGGTTTATAAATCACATCGCCTCGTTATTTCAAGCTCTTCTACAAGCTGTGGATTTGTTGTGATTCCTGTACCAATATGGCGGCTGGAAATCACGCTCTCCAGTGACCTACTGCCAATCTAGGTTAGATATCTATTATGCTGCAGCCCGCCTGACGTCACCACCAGGGCGGCTACGGCAAGCCCTAAGGGCCAAGCACACACACAAGTCACACACAACACTATCTTCTTTGGAAATTTGCAACTTTCTTCTGGCAAACTATTGTTTTTATTCATAAGTAAAGGCATAGCAGGAGATTATAAGTAGCGCTGAGGATTGTTGGTGGCAGGATCTTCATCAGCAGAGCCCAATAAAGCCAAAGAAACCCCAATAATGACGTTAAACTCAGGTCTGGTTTAACTGCTCTATGAAAGTTGCTGCCACTGTAGTTAACAGAAGTCAAAGACAAGAAGTTTGATTGTAGTAGTTTGTGGTTGTGAGAAAACTGATGACTCAACACAAAACTGAAATTAGGCACTTCCCTTTCAAACAATACAGTACGTTGATTTTTATAGATAGATTGATCGACTTTATTGATCCTGAACTGGGAAATTACAGAAACGGAAATTAAAAAACAGAAACAAGAAAAATTCAGTTACACTCCACTTTAAGGTGAATTTAATTTGATATTGCTGAAATCAAAGAGTCTGAATAAGAACACGAGGTATGGGGTGTGATAAGCGCACAAACAATGCTGAAAGACTGAATGGCTAACTCTGCTAATGATAGCTGCCACTGCTAACCGAAGATGTGTCCAGTCCAAATGATAATAAATAATAACAATAAAACAAGCTAAAATGATTTCTGTCAATGAAATATATGGTCAAGGGTTGGTAGATGATCTGGCTAAGTAAAGAGTTGTCAAGCAGAAATGGATAGAATATATAGAAAATGGATGTAAACAGACATGTTGTAGCTAGGCTAACAGTCTCCTCGCTCATTTTATACTTGGCAGGTTGACTTCAAAGTCTGTCAGATCAGCTAACATTAGCAGCCAAATCTACCTGGCTATATGCCAAAATATAATAAAATAAGCCAGATTGGCATAAAATATATAATTGACTGTAGATTAATAATGAACGAGCTGGTCTAGTACCAGCCAGACTGTTTCACATCACTAAGCTAGCTATGCTCATGCTTCTGGTACCTGTGTCATGCTAGGAAAAAATAGCCCAGAATAACATGAGATATATTATCAACTCTGGAAACAAGCTGAAGCCACCGATGTTTAGTGGTCTGACTAGAATTTAAAGAAAAAAGCTCTAAAAACCACTGTCAGGCTGCTAGCTAGCGCTCTAGCTAAGCTAGCTGTGCGCTGTAGCGATGTGAGCTCCTAAGCTCAGTGTGAAACTTCCTGTACCAGACAATCCCAAAGTATAAAAGGTGCTATTCACTGTGCTTGGATTTAGTGATAAGTTTATTGATGTAAATCTTTAAATGTTATACTTTGGAATGTCTGGGATTAAAATTAGATATCAGCTGATAAAGAATTTGTTATGGGGATAAGGTGAATGGTGAATTTTTGGATAACTACAAAGTGGTTACAATAACCTGGACAGGATATTTAAGGATGCAAAAATCCTGTCAGTCCTTAAAATTATGATTCCATCTATTTTCTTATTTCCGGACTCCAGGTAACAAGAACTCCACAACAAAAACCACAGCAACAACAATAACAACAGCAGTAACGGCAACAACAGCAGCAGCAACACCAGCAGCAATAACAACTAAGGGAGCATCACTAACACAAGGTATTCCACAAACAGCCTCAACTAAAGCACAGATAACAGACCTTCTAATACAACTAATACAAGTTTAAAATCACCTTCAACTTTAGGTGCTTCTGCTACTTCTTCTATACCTAAATCAACATCATCAGCTGCCACAACTCTGACCACAGCTGCAGCAACACAGGGGCACAATGCAGGTAACTCCAACAAAGAATAAATAAAAGTATAAATGAGAACAAGTTTGTTAAAAAATCAATTTTACATACATTATACATCCTGTACATATGTCTGGCCATGTCTGGCCATGGTTTGGGACCATGCCCAGGGCTTGAGTTTAATTTTTGATGTCATTGTGTTTTCCATCCATCCATCCATCTTCTTCCGCTTAATCCTTTTTGGGTCGCGGGGGGGGGGGGTACTGGAGCCTATCCCAGCATCTTTGGGCGAGAGGCAGAGTACACCCTGGACAGATCGCCAGTCCATCGCAGGGCCAACACAGAGAGACAGACAACCATTCACTCTCACATTTAAACCTAAGGACAATTTAGAATCCCCAGTTTGATGCCAACATTGTGCTAGCATTGTGTTTTCCCTGGTTATTACTTGCCTGGGTCCTTTGTGATTGTCATTGTGTTCCCCCTGGTTTTCTGTGCAGGTCTTGTGTGTATATTTGTTCCTATTGTTCTCAGTCCCTCATGTTTCCGAACCCATGGTCACTTTCCCTCATGTGCTCCTGTCTAGGCCCTGATTGTTCCCCAGCTGTCTTGTATTTGTAATTATCTGTTCTTCCCTATATGTAGGTATGTGTGTCTTGAGTCGTGTTCCCTGTGGCGTCATTAACATTGTACTGTTGTTCCCTGCCGGTACCCTATGTCTGAGTTTCCCAGTGAGTTTTAGCCTTCCACACCTCTGTTTGTGTTTCAGCCCTCGAGCTGTTGTTGTTTTCTGTTCTCTCTGAATAAACCGTGATTCGTTGGAGTTCTGCCTGCGTAGAGTCCATCATCCATGCCTACCGGAGGTAGCAGCATGTTACATGACACATACGTACATGCTGTAATTTCCCCATTGTGGGACAAATCAAGGTTTATTTTATCTTATCAGAATTTGTAAAATTTACAACACAGTCATCAGATCTGACACCCAACAGCACACATACAGTACGTCCAGCCAACACTGGCAAGTTTACATCAGGAGTGCATCTTATAGAGGTCATTTACACATTGGCAAGATGTCAGCTAGACTAGTTTTGGGGACTACTACTGCGGGACATCAATGTGCACATGGGCAACGACAGTGAAACCTGGATGGGTGTGATTGGGAGGAATGGCCTGCCTGATCTGAACCCGAGTGGTGTTCAGTTATTGGACTTCTGTATTAATCATAGTTTGTCCATAATGAACACCATGTTCAAGCATAAGGGTGTCCATATGTGCACCTGGCACCAGGACCCCTAGGTTGCAGGTTGATGATCGATTTTGTTATCGTGTCATCAGACCTGCGACCACATGTCTTGGACACTTGGAGGAGAGAGGAGCAGAGCTGTCAACTGATCACCACTTGGTGGTGAGTTAGATCCGATGGCAGGGGTGGATGCCATTCAAACCTGGCAGACCTAAATGTATTGTAACGTTGGGGATGTGATAAGGGGGCGGGGATTCTCCTGGCATGCTTTGCGCCACAGAGGATTCAAAGACCGTTATCCATGTGTTCTGTTATTGCTGTGCCATTGTAACAGTGTAATAAGACCAGTTGTGATAGCGTTGTTTTCCCCTGTATGTGACAAATCATGTATCTGTGTCACCATGAGTGAGATGAGGGTCTGTGTAAATGACCTCCCCTCTGTTCTGTGTAGTGAATGAGTGAAAAATAAAGCCTGTTGCGTCACAATCATCTCTCATTATTTGTGTGAACCCCATGAAATGTCACACTGCTGTCAGGAGTGGGATAATGGAGAGATGGAAGCAAGAATCAGGATGGAGATTCGGCTGCTTGAGCGGCTCATCGCCCAGATAGAGACAGAGATGAACTACGGAGCAGACACGCCGGCCCCCAGAGATGCTCGTCATGACGAATGGAGCTGCAGACCAGACCAGGTCAGCATACCCCATCTTCTGCCTTTCTCAAGGCAGAGCAAGCTGAACAGAGCAAATCCGCCCCACTTCCCACCATTTTCAGGGCGGGATGGGCCACTGCAATCAGGGGCGGCGATCAACCAAGAGGTGACCATCCCACTGAGCTGCCAATGGGCCAAACTCCCCCGCTTTGGTGGCAAGACCCTGTTGGACGATTACCTAGTCCAGGTTGATCTGGCCGCTGTGCTGAATTGCTGGACATCTGAAGAGACAGCCGTGCAGGTCGCGCTGGCTCTGGAGGGCAGAGCTCTCTGCACGCTGTCTGATCTCTGGGATGAGGAATGCCACAGCTGGCCAGCGCTACAACGAGCACTGCGGAGGTGGTTTGGGAGAGTGACCCATGCCGATCACACCCGGGAACAGCTGGCCAGCCACTGGTGGGACAATCGGGAGAGCCTCGGAGCCTATACAGCGTGGCTACCCGGATTTCGAGCCGGAGGTGGTGGACAAGCTCACTCTACAGAACTTCAAACATGGGCTTTGCCCAGCCCGACTCCAGGAACACATCCAGATGCAGCGAGCAGCTGGGAGATGGCCATGGGAGAAGTGGAGTGGGTGGAGCCAATGATGGATTATGCAGCTGGCGTGTCATCACCAAGGCAGAGAGCTTTTCAGGCCACAGCTGAGAGCGAGTACGAGGAAGAATGGGAATTATGCCGGACCACAGCTGCGTGGTTGGCGAGGGTACAACGACGCCAACGGTACGAGGAGAGGTGTTTCTGCTGTGGAGAGCCAGACACATCGCGTGCTACTGCCCTGCACCCACCCGACGACAACCAGCCTCCTCATCAGCTTTAACCTGAGAGCGAGGTGGCACAGATGGAGACCTGCCACCTCCCACAGACATTTTTCTTGATGGATGGCTGGGCCGACTTGGACAATCACCAGGGCTGTAACTGCAGTGCAGCCTGGACAGCACACCAATCCGGGCCTTGATTGACACTGGTTCTGCCATTTCCCTGGTCCAACCCGGGGTGCTACCCGGTACAGATGGACTTGGACTGCAAGGGTGGGAACCTACCTAACGCTGTTTCCTCACCACCACCAGTGAGCATGCCAGGCTTGGGGGGGGGGTGGTGGTGACGGGTCCTTGCGGTAGGAGTGGCTGATCAGAACACGAACCACCTGTTCTGGCTGGCTGACACCCAGGACCCGTGCATTGTTGGACTAGATCTGCTTGCAGCATGGGGCGCAAAGATTGACACTACCAACTCTTCTCTCCTGCTGGGGGCTCAGACCAACACGCTCCATGACAACAGCCAGACAAAGAACCAGGGGCCGGCACAATCGAAGAGCCAGTGCCATCAGCGCAGGCCAAGGATTGTCACGCAGCAGTCTCACGGGCCTTCCAGACTGTTAGAGCCCGGAATAGCTCAGCGGTTCACAGCACTTCTTCAGATTATCGGGCAGCTCTCCCCAGCAATGACGTCACAGAGGCCCTTGGCGCACAGCAGCTTCAGAGCGAGTAGGATGGAGATCCTGTCATCTCCTTGGTCCGGCAGTGGTTGGACACGGACTAGCAGCCCACCCGGAAGGCTGTGGCTGCGATGGACCAACTCAGAGAGGACAGACACAGCAATCCCACACACCCCTGCAGAAGTATAAGATGGACAGCAAACCGGGGCTGGATTATTCATTCCGCTCGAGAGGACGCCTGCACACGGTACCTGAACTGGCTCGGGAGACCCCGGTAGTGGCAGGGAGTTGACAGAAATGAGCATACGACTGCTGCTGCCAGGGGAGGGACTTTACTGGACTTTTTCAGCCCGGAGCGGAAAGAGGGACTGTCACCAAAGCTGGCGAGCCACTGGTTGGGACCGTGCATGCTGGTCACTGACAACAGTGGTCACCCCGACGCCTGGGTGGATTTGTATTGGACATTTGAGCTGGACTTATTGTTCTGGGGACAGAAACCAGTCCCCCCAGGAGGGGGGGGGGGGTTATAACATCACGGATGTGATAAGAGGGTGGGGATTCTCACGGCATGCTTTGTGCCATGGAGGATTCAAAGACCGTTATCCGTGTGTTCTAAGTGTTATTGCTGTGCCATTATAACTGTGTAATAAGACCAGTTGCGCTAGCGTTGTTTTCCCCTGTATGTGACAAATCATGTGTCTGTTTCACCATGAGTCAGATGAGGGTCTGTGTAAATGACCTGCCCTCCATTCTGTGTAGTGAGTGAGTGAAGAATAAAGCCTGTTGCATCACAATCATCTCATTATTTGTGTGAACCCCATGAAGCATCACAGTATAGTGAGGGGGTGCTTCGACTACATTCCGAGGGAGTCTGGAGACATGGAGTCTGAATGAGCCATGTTCCATTATTGAAGTGGCTGCCCAGAGCTGTTGCCGTAAGGTCATTGGTGCATCTTGTGGTGGAAACCCCTGAACCAAGTGGTGGCCACCAGTGGTGAGGGGGGGCCATCAAGCTATAGAAGGAGTCCTATGGAGCTTGGTTGGCCTGTGGGACTCCCAAAGCAGCTGAAGTGTACCGCAGTGAGGTGCAGTGAAGTTTGTGGGTGGTGAGGCACTGACTCTTTCAAAGTCAGATTTACAAATATATGAACACAATAGCATAAGCTTGAATTTAATTTCAGTTGAAAGTTTGCATATTTTATGATCTGCTAATTGTACATTATAAAATCCGATGATATAAATAATTTATTAACAAAACAACTAAGGTATTTTATTTGCCTCTTGATAGAATGCACAGTGAATTTAAGTTCTCAGGGATGGCAATTTTCTGCCGATCCGCGGATTTCCGCCGATTTATTTTCAAATTGATCATTTCTGTGAATCATCTAAATCTGTTGAGAAAATTTTAGGGGGGGTAAGGTACCTTAATGTTACCGATTTTAGCGAAAATCAACATCATTACATAAGCGCTCGGTGCTTTCCCGGAAGTCGTTTCCCGCGATAACCCGGATGTGTTGTGTTCAAGCTACTGCTGTATTGTAAACAGCCCTGCGATTGGATAGTTGCAAACGATTGGACCAATCAAATGGCTCGTTGTATGCTTTTTCAAAAATTCATGGCGGCGTGTTCTCAGGGATGTGATTTTCTGCTAATTCGCCAAATTCCGCTTTATTTTATCTTCCAGGAAGATAAAGTACGTTAAGTACGTTAGCGGCTTGTGGTCCACGAATGCAGTGAAGATGCGCCCTTTCAGGCAGGACTGGAAGTGGCGTATGGCCAGGTGGAGAGCCATTAACTCTCTGTTATTGGCGGCGTACAACGGCTGTATGAGCTGGGCTGCGCGGGGGAGGAAACGGTAATTAAAGTTAACCATCCCCTTTTATGATTCCAAACAGTTTGAAATTTACAGTGCACAGTGGACATTGACTCATAACTTTTGAATATTTCTAAGACTTTGCTACATCAGTGATTGTGCAAAATGAACTGCTCAGGACTCAGTGGAGATTGAAACTGGTGATCTGAAATGAATGCTGAAATTATAAAAAGTAATGGTATGTTGGAATTTTATTTCTGTTATGGAACAGATAAAATTAACTGATTTTGATTTGATCAAGTGTTAAAGCATGTGATGGATAATGCTTGTTGGAATATTTACCTCCACCAAGGAGGTTATGTTTTCATCGGTGTTGGTTTGTCTGTCTGTTTGTTTGTTTGTTAGCAAGATAACTCAAAAAGTTATGGACGGATTTTCATGAAATTTTCAGAGATTGTCAGAAAAGGGGTATCCTACAGATGATTAGATTTTGGTGGTGATCCAGATCACCGTCTGGATCCAGGAATTTTTTTACTTATTGGGATTTCCAAAACGGGAATCACAGTAATTTGCATAATACAGGACAAGTTTTCAACAGCTTCTACAAGACATTTAAGACCTAAGGAAATGGAATAAATCTGGATAATGATGCAAAAAAATTAAAAAATAGGGAACCTTTGAAATTTTTAAAAGAACAAATGAAGCTATAAACACGCAACAAGCATCACAGTATAGCAAATATATGCCACTTGTGAATGACATTTTTTTCATGGTCAAGGAATCTATAAAGTTACACAAAATAAATGGAGGATTAATATTTATGATGTTAAACACTGTATGGGGGGAACTGTGGTGCTTGGCGGAGGTCTGCGCTCTCCGAGTGCTTTTCTAGTTTAGGAATGCTGTCTTCTTGGAACATAAGTCAATATGCCACTAAACAGGACAAGACCAGACTGCAGCGGATCATTAAGTCTGCGGAGAGGATCATTGGTACCGACCTACCCTCCATTGAGAACTTATATCGGTCCATAACCAGGAAACGGGCGGGAAACATCTGTGCTGACCCATCACACCCCGGCCACAAACTGTTTGAACTTTTATCTTCTGGTCGTCGTTACAGATCACTGAAGGTCAAAACCACCCGTCACAGGAACAGTTTCTTTCCTCAAGCCATCACTCTGATGAACTCCTAACATTCACCTAGTCCTACCTGTTGCTGTACTCATGACTTTTCATCCATTATTACATTGCACATAACTCTCACACTGCTTTTTACTTCATTCACATTATATCACTGAATCTGAGTTCACATTGAAATACTGTGTGACTGTATATTTTTTCATATATTTCTGCAAAGTGTGGTTAGTCTGAGTAAATAACTGCATATATTCCTGTATATATTTGCATCCTTTATAGAAACGTGGACAGACTGTATTTTACTGTACATACTCTGTTGTCATTGAATCCTTATTTAAATCCTCCACCTGAACAACGAGAGCAAGTTTTTAGCCAAAGTCAAATTCCTTGTATGTGTTGTGCATACTTGGCCAATAAAGCTGATTCTGATTCTGATTCTGATAATAAGTGGCATTCAGCTGTTTGTTTTATGTCATTTAAGCACGGTTCTGGTACTTACCGGGGGGGCAGGGGAGCAAAGACCCCCAGACCCCCTGCTGAATTTTCAGATAATTTCCCCAACCCCAAATCACATCCCTGGTTCGTGATGGAATTCTGAGCTTTTGGTATTTTCAGCGGAATTATGAGATTTTTATCGAAGGAACAGGAGTCATCAGTGCTAGAAATAGACAAAAGTGTCAAAAATAAGTTCTGATGGATTTGGCTTGAGAGAAAAGTTCAAGTTCAGGTTCAGGTTACTTTATTTGTACCCGTAGGTAGGTTTGTTTTGCAGTCCAGTGTAAATAGTGTAATAAACTCTTATAGAACTGTTAAATATGTTGGACTAAAGACAGTGAGACAACATTGAAGAAAAAGTAAGTTAACTTTTCATTAAATTTAATGATTTATCTAAGTCTAGTATTTAATTTCTTTTTTTTAATTATTTTTTTCAGTCTAAATTACTTCTGTTTTACTGAAATCCTCCCAGCTTCAGGGAGGCTGCGCCCCCCCAGCCCCCCCATAAGTCAATCGACCAAATTAGATTTCAGCTGAAATCAGAATTTCCTGTTGCCATCCCTGAGTTCATTTCTGCAATGCATGTCTAGAGCTTTTATTGTGAAGGGAAGAAGCAGAAATAGTAGTACCCTCCAGTTGCTTTTGTTTTGCAGAAAGGCAGTTAAAGTTCTACTGACTAACTCCATGCCTCCATGTTTTCATTTCATTCAATCTCCTGAATATAAACAAAGTGCAACTACCTTTGGCTGCATAAATAATATGTATTAAGTTATTTTCCAGACAAATTTGGGGGGCCTAAAATTGATTATAGACTGCTTGTTTCAGGCCAAGGAAGAACTAAAATTATAGCGGCTCACAGAGCGCAGTTGCTGTACTGTGGGGTAAAAAAGTATTTAGTCAGCCACCAATTGTGCAAGTTCTCCCACTTAAAAGATGAGAGAGGTCTCCAATTTTCATCGTAGGTATACCTCAACTATGAGAGACAAAATGAGAAAAAAAAAAATCCAGAAAATCACATTGTCTGATTTTTAAAGAATTTATTTGCAAATTATGGTGGAAAATAAGTATTTGGTCAATAACAAAAGTTCATCTCAATACTTTGTAATATACCCTTTGTTGGCAAAGACAGAGGTCAAACGTTTTCTGTAAGTCTTCACAAGGTTTTCACACACTGTTGCTGGTATTTTGGCCCATTTCTCCATGCAGATCTCCTCTAGAGCAGTGATGTTTTGGGGCTGTCGCTGGGCAACACAGACTTTCAACTCCCTCTAAAGATTTTCTATGGGGTTGAGATCTGGAGACTGGCTAGGCCACTCCAGGACCTTGAAATGCTTCTTATGAAGCCACTCCTTCGTTGCCCGGGCGGTGTGTTTGGGATCATTGTCATGCTGAAAGACCCAGCCATGTTTCATCTTCAATGCCCTTGCTGATAGAAGGAGGTTTTCACTCAAAATCTCATGATACATGGCCCCATTCATTCTTTCCTTTACACGGATCAGCCGTCCTGGTCCCTTTGCAGAAAAACAGCCCCAAAGCATGATGTTTCCACACCCATGCTTCACAGCAGGTATGCTGTTCTTTGGATACAACTCAGCATTCTTTCTCCTCCAAACACGACAAGTTGAGTTTTTACCAAAAAGTTCTATTTTGGTTTCATCTGACCATATGACATTCTCCCAATCCTCTTCTGGATCATCCAAATGCTCTCTAGCAAACTTCAGACAGGCCTGGGCATGTACTGGCTTAAGCAGGGGGACACGTCTGGCACTGCAGGATTTGAGTCCCTGGCGGCGTAGTGTGTTACTGATGGTAGCCTTTGTTACTTTGGTCCCAGCTCTCTGCAGGTCATTCACTAGGTCCCCCCGTGTGGTTCTGGGATTTTTGCTCACCGTTCTCGTGATCATTTTGACCCCACGGGGTGAGATCTTGCGTGGAGCCCCAGATCGAGGGAGATTATCAGTGGTCTTGTATGTCTTCCATTTTCTAATAATTGCTCCCACAGTTGATTTCTTCACACCAAGCTGCTTACCTATTGCAGATTCAGTCTTCCCAGCCTGGTGCAGGTCTACAATTTTGTTTCTGGTGTCCTTTGACAGCTCTTTGGTCGTGGCCATAGTGGAGTTTGTAGTCTGACTGTTTGAGGTTGTGGACAGGTGTCTTTTATACTGATAACGAGTTCAAACAGGTGCCATTAATACAGGTAACGAGTGGAGGACAGAGGAGCCTCTTAAAGAAGAAGTTACAGGTCTGTGAGAGCCAGAAATCTTGCTTGTTTGTAGGTGACCAAATACTTATTTTCCACCATAATTTGCAAATAAATTCTTTAAAATTCAGACAATGTGATTTTCTGGATTTTTTTTCTCCTTTTGTCTCTCATAGTTGAGGTATTCCTATGATGAAAATTGGAGACCTCTCTCATCTTTTAAGTGGGAGAACGCGCACATTTGGTGGCTGACTAAATACTTTTTTGCCCCGCTGTACATCCTGTAGCTCCACAATTCAACACAAATTCAAGTATATAAAACAAGTATGCATGGTCTTACCTTTACTTGTAAATGAAATCCATCCACCTATCCCTCTGGACAAAATCTCAATGACTTTGTTGTAAAAGGCTTCCTTGTTGTCTTTTAAGTCTCTGTCTCAATCGAGATTACTGCCCGTTTTGATTGAAAGTCCGATTTGTTTATTTTTTAAGTTTAGTTATAAAATCTTCCATTTTCAGTCTGGATAAAATAGAAGCACAAATGGAGTACTCGGTGTTGTATGTGTGCTTGGCCCTTGGGGCTTGCCATAGACACCCTGCGGGATCACGTCAGGCGGGCTGCATCCGCTGTATGTTCGGCATAAGACAACTTCCGTCTCATTGATTACAGACAAAACACTTGGCATTGTTGACTTTCTGATTTTATCTTTAGCTAATTTGGTGCTTAGCCTCAGCATTGAAGAAGAGAAACCAGGACAAACTCCTGTGCCTACGGTGCTCAAGTTGTTCAAGTTGGTCCTTGAGGGTTTGTGGGAGTTTGCCCATCCAGTCCATATGTGTGTTGTGGACTTGGAGAAAGCATTCAACCGTGTCCCCGTGGTCTCTTGTGGGGGGTGCTGTTGTGATGCGCTGCCCTTCTGGGACAGCAGAGATGAGAACCAATGCACAGAATAGTGCTGTGCGTATTTTATTGAACATGAAAAGTAATAACAAAAGCTCCAACAAGCGAACAGAGCATAGACCGAAAATAAACACGAACACTCAGCGGTTCTTTGGAGAATAGATTAATGGGAATGAGACCCAAGGCGCTCGCAAACGTAACTGTGAAGCAAGGGGGAAAGTAGAGAACAACCCAGGCATTCCCAGATGAGACTGGAACAGTGGGAGACAGTATTTACAGAGAACTCGACAGAGCGGTCCGTGCTCTGGAGTGGATAGGCAATCCAATGAACCGGTGAGTTGCAAGTGAACAAACAGAGTTTAAAAAATACAGGACATAATCAACTAAGGGAACACAGGTGTGTGTGTGTGTGTGTGTGTGTGTGTGTGTTTTGCACAGGGCGTGTGATGCGTTAGTGCAGTAGTGTTGGAGTAGTAGTGCTTGTAGTTAGTGCATGCTGCATGCTGCCTCTGCTTGCTACTTTCTGCTTTCAGCTACCGCCGCTGGCTAGCCCTCTGTTCTCGGGGGTGAAAAGAGGAGCCGAGTGCGTAAGTCTCCTCAGCCGGTACATAGCCTCTCCACTGCCAAGACTCGTACACGCCTCCTCGTGGCCACACACTGTAACTGGTACCTTGCGGTTTCCAGGCCAAGTTGTACAGGATCTCGGAGCAGCAGTGGGCCCCAGAGTCGCGGCATGCAGGCCCACTGTATGTGGATACGCCCTGCTGCCCGTCAACCACTGCCCCGGTTGTGGGTAAACAGCCCCAGTTATGGGCAACTAGCAAAGACCTCAACGGTGGACCAGGCGGAGGATGATGGTTGACCTTTGGGAAACATCACAACGGCTGGGAAGGCGGACGAAGTCTGCAGCAGAAACGGCAGAAAGGGTCACCAGTCGTCTTGGAGTCCATGCCACTGGATCCTGACCCCGATCTGTCAAGGTCTGTGTGGTGGCTGTATGTGCACCAGCCTCCCCACGCTAAACAAATTCACGCACAGGCGTCTTCTTCATGGGAATCCACCTAACATCCCATGTTAAGTCCTGTGGCGACCAGTAAGTAGCGACGGGGGCAGGATTGTGAAGTCTGGAAGCCCCTAGTCACAAGAGGCGCTTTTCCACTTGGAACCCAAAGGCCCCGTTTGGCCCCGATCGGCCTCCATTGTCTGGTTTCCCACTCGGAACCCAAAGGCCTCACAGTTCCCTTTTTCGGAACAGTTCCAGTTTAACTGACACTTTTTTCGGCACCGTAAAAAGCAGGTCCGAAGGCTCCCGGCCCCGTTTCGTCACGCCACTGCTGGTCATTCATTGGTCTGTGCGTAGCGTCATGAGAGTGGGCGTTACGTGGGCGTTACACTGACTTTCCAGAATCGCTTGCTGGTCGCCATTTGCAATTTTTCGTCAGTGAGCCCGCGAACAAGTGATATTATAAACCACAACGAGAGAATGGCTTCACAGAAATCAGCAGAAATCCAACACCGCAGTCCAGCAGAGTTTCCTGTGCGTTTCGGCTGATGAGAGAATGCAGAGGGAAGCAGACTGAGCCTGCAGTGGGGCGCACAAACAGACGCACCAGAAATTAATTGAATGTGCAGCCGCGACGCACCCAACTTCAGCAGTTGAAACCGTGATATTTTGATAGAATGGCTTAACAGAAATCAGCAGAAATCTAACACCGCAGTCCAGCAGAGTTTCCTGTGCGTTTCGGCTGATGAGAGAATGCAGAGGGAAGCAGACTGAACTTGCAGTGGGGCGCACAAACAGACGCACCGGGAATTAGACCCAGCCACCCGAATTGAATTGAATGTGCAGCCGCGACGCACCCAACTTCAGCAGTTGAAGCCGTGATATTGTGATATACAGGATGGTAAGTGATCTGATATTCATGCTTTATGTTATTTTTTCCAACAGTGGAAAGTTCACTTAGGACAGACGAAAACTTAATCGTGTTTAAACGATGACCTAGCTTAATGCTATGTCCGTCCTTGTATGTTGTTTTTTGTGTTGACAATATCTGATGAAATAGTTAGTTGTAATCCTGGTTAAAAGTTTTTTTTTTGTTTTTTTTTTACATGTTGCACTTTCGTACCGATCCATAAAGGATCATAACAGTAGAAGCGGGGCGAACCGCAAGCATTGGAAGTGGTTCGATCTCATGGACCAAATTTATGGAAACCGGCCAGCGATCAATGGACGTGAGCTGGGAGTGGACCCCTCGGCGACAATTACGTTAACCACAGACGGTGAGTGTTTTTTGTCTTGACATTAATGTTTTTACCTTATCCAGCCTGTTTCATGCTAACTATAATTATGTATAACAATAAATAAATAATAAGTCCCACGCCGTTATCGTGGCTCACGAGTGGATCGTAGCTGTTGCCGCCCTAGCTAGCTCACCATCACGTTTTTAAAAAAAAAAAAAAAAAAAAAAAAATTGGCGTACATGTTGCACTGTCGTGTTAACTATTATAAGTGCTTTTATTTTTTTTTTTTTAGATTATGCTTCCACACCGACGGAGCCCACCTCCCGCGATACGAGCACCCCGGCTTCTCCTGCTACAGATCAGGATCATCCGGCACCAGAACCAAGTCCAGCTCGCTCACAGTTTGGCACATCTCCATCAACACTTTCACGCACAGGTAAAGCCCAATAGTCAAATAATATAATTATATTATATTGTAATAATGTAATACTCACGGTACAGTTTATTGTTTCATGTAAAACACATCAAAAAAGTCCAGCAATGCAATTGCATATTTAATCACAGGCATGGAAAAGCTAATGAGCTGTTGTAGCACAAAACTCATTATTTGAAAGTCAGCGTGCTTCATTTTCATGATTCAGTTGAGCCTACTGTATAAATGCATTCAGAATTTTTTCCATCCATCCATCTTCTACCGCTTCTCCGTGTCACGGAGGCAGCAGTTCAAGCAGAGAAGCCCAGACTTCCCTCGCTCCAGCCACCTGCTCCAGCTCTTCAGAGATGATAGACCAGCTGGGTCTCTCCACCATAGAATTAGGGTCACCTCTCGAATTTTTTGACCACCATAAAAAGCTAGGCATTTGAAACATATACCCAGCTTTTACTAAATGTATTGTACAAATACACAGTTGTGATACTCATAAAAAAGTAATTTTTTCAAACCCAGCACTTGACTTTCACCAGTGTGTGTCCCTTGTACAGGTACATCTCAAAATAACTGCAATGTCATGGTACAGTGTGTTTTTTGTGACTCACAAAAGACAGTGAAAGTCATATAAGATGGTATCTGTCATAATCTTGACAATCCATATGGGTTTTATGTCAGGAGAGTTTCCTGGCCAAATCAAACACAGTGATGCCTTGTCCATTACACCAGGTTTTGATTGTTTAGGCACTGTGCGGCGATGGTCACTCCAGCTGGAAAATGAAATCCGTTTCTCCATAAATCCTCATACTTTTGAGAACACTCCTCTTTTTTTAATATCTATTTTTAACATAACCATCGATTTTTCGAGAAAAGTAATTTTGGATATTCATGCGCTGTGAGCCAATAAATGATTAAAATGTAACAATACTTCACTGTCTGATTAATGATTCTGTATAATATATGGGTCTCACTTTCTGACATGTGTCCAAAAATATTTAACTTTTGTATTAATTTTTGGGGATGTACTGCTACATGTTTTGAGGTTGATTTTACTGACACCAGCTCACATTTCTGTCTTGTAGGTAAGAGGAAGCGGAGCAACACAAAACAAGACCTTTCAACTATTTTTGCATCGATGCAAGAAGCAGAAAGGGAACAGCACTGTGAACAGATGGAGCTTCAGCGGGAACATCAACGTGAGCAGAGGGAGCTCCAGCAGCAACAGTTGGAACTCAATTCACTGCTTGTGGATGAGGTCCGTCAGTCCAGGGAAGCCGAAGTTGCTGTACGAAGGGAGGAAATTGCGCAGAATGCTGCCCTCAATAACACTCTCATGGCAGTCTTTGAAACCCTCGCACGGCATGTGTGACCCGTTTTCCCAACCATTATTATGTATATACTGTACATTAATCAATGACCAGTGTTAATAACGTTGAATAAACCCGTGACTGTTGACATCATGTGTTGTCTGTTACTACTAAGTTTTACACTGTCTTAAAACCCTTAAAAAGGTTGGGAAAAATTTGTCATTGCAGTGTGTTATGGAGTCTAATAACTGCCGACACATACATTAAAAGCCATCCACTACTGACCAAGCTTTATATCCATGTGCAACAACAGGGACACCTAATATTTTAAGTTCTGTATTTGGAAATGTTCATATTGCCAACCCAGGAAATGGTTTTATCTGCACAAAATATTCAACTTAGCCATTGTAAGGACGGGTGAGTGTGGGGTGTACAGCAACAACTGTTTTGGTGCGCCTCACCCAATTCTGTACTCAGCATTAACAAGTAAACTTTAAAGAAAATGTGGACTTGTAATTTTGTAAGATATTTTTTATTAGATGGCTGTCCCAGTACTTGTAACTGTGATATTAAAGATCCACACGTCCACATTAAATATACGAAAAAATTGCATCATTGCAATGGCACAGGGTTACATGAGATGAGTAATGCATAATAATACACAGCAGCCTCACCACCAAAATGATATTAAATAGCTCTTGGACTACTAATTGGTCCAGGGAAAATGGCGCAGCCTCAAGGGGAGTGTAGCACCGCCTCCAACTCCCTCAAAACCCCGCCTCCAACTCCCTCCTTCTCCCACCCATACTACAGTGAGCCTTGTGCTGTGGAAAACCACCAGTGCCGGAACAGGACTGTTCGGTCCAAGGCCAAACGAGGCCTTTGGGTTCCAAGTGGAAAAGTGCCTAAGCTGGCACATCAGGCGGTGGATGCCAGATGATTGCTGGGCTCTTGGACCGAGGCAGAAAGAGCCCTTCGGTAGCTACATCCACGACTGAGCAGTCCTTTTTAGGATCCACTCTGCTCATCCTTGATAGGGAAGGGGCTAGAAAAGGTGCCCTAAAAATAGCCTGCCTCAAAACTCCCGTCTGGATTGCCATGTTCAGAGGGATCACCAATTTGCGGTCAGAAACACAGAACTATGAATTTTGGAGCCTGGAATGTGCGCACACTGATGGACAGTGCAACCAGTGACAGGCTGGAGAGGAGAACCGCCATCATTGCCAGAGAACTGAGAAGATGCCAGATTGACATAGCTGCTCTCTCAGAAACACGACGGGCAGAGAAAGGCCATCTGAAGGAGGAGAAGGGTGGCTATACTTTCTTCTGGAAAGGAAAAGCAGCAGATGAGTTGGGTTTGCCATCAGGAACCAACTGATCAGTCATCTCTCTGAACTCTCTGTGGGAATCAGTGAACGTCTGATGACCCTACGTCTGGTGCTTGCCAACAACCAGATGGCAACAGTCGTGAGTGCCTACGCACCTACCCTTGTCTCCGAGGAGGAAGTGAAAGAGACCTTCTATGCCTGTCTGGATGATACACTGTCAAAAATCCCCAAGGAGGATAAGATCATTCTTCTGGGAGATTTCAATGCCAGAGTCGGCTGAGACCACCACCTCTGGAAGGGCACCATTGGCAAGGAAGGCATTGGAAACATCAACTCCAATGGAGTTCTGCTTCTCGGCAAATGTGCTCAGTATGATCTCACCATCACTAATACCATCTTTCGCCAGAAGAACAAATTTAAGGCTTCATGGAGACACCCTCGTTCTAAACAGTGGCATCTTACCGATTATGTCATTGTCAGAACCAGGGATCTGCGCGATGTAAACATCACTAAGGCCATGATCAACTCCGACGATTGCTGGACAGACCACCGCCTTATATGATCCATGATGTCCATCAAACTTAAGAGGAAGAGGAGATTGCAGAAGAAGCAGAACCGGCTGAGACTAAACCTTGAAAGCCTTAATGAAACTACCATCCAGCAGCAGCTTCAGGCTTCTCTTGGAGAAAGTGTCAAACAGGAATATCCAGACAACATCAAAGAGCACTGGAACCTGCTTAAGTCCACTATCCTCAACACCTGCCAAACCACCCTTGGGTACAAGTCCAGAAAACATCAGGACTGGTTTGATGAAAATGATGCAGAGATAGAACTGCTCATCTCCAAAAAAAGGGAAGCGTTTCATGCCTGGCAAAACGACATTATCTGCAAGTCCAAGAGACTGGCTCACTCTAGAGCCAAGGCTGACGTCCAGAGCTGGGTGAGACAGATTAAGAACTCCTGGTGGACAGAAAGGGCAATAGAAATCCAGCGTCTGGCAGACTCTGGAGACACCAGAGGCTTTTTCAGTGCCATTAAGGCTGTCTACGGCCCAAGCTGTCGTGGCTTGAACCCATTACGCTCAAAACATGGACAGGAGCTGCTGAAGGACAGTGAGTCTATTAATAAGCGATGGAAAGAGCACTTTCAGGAACTCCTCAACTGTAACACTGCAATCCAATCAAATTTCATCTGTTACATTCCTCAGAGTCCCATCAGGGCACCTCCCACCTTATCTGAGGTCCAAGATGCCATCAGGAGTCTGAAGAACAACAAGGCCACCGGTCCAGATGGGATCCCAGCTGAGGTCCTAAAGGAAGGTGGTCCAGAACTCCTGTGCCGTCTCCATGCCCTCCTTCTGAAGGTCTGGGAAAAGGAAAAACTCCCCTCAGAGCTCAGGGATGCTCTGATCGTGACCATATTTAAGAAGGGGGACAAAGCTGATTGTGGAAATTACAGAGGCATCTCACTCCTGTCAACAACTGGCAAGGTACTTGCTCGTGTTCTCGCTAACCGTTTACTGCCACTTTCTGAGGAAATACTCTCAGAATCACAGTGCAGCTTTCGTCCATCTAGAGGCACAGCAGATATGATCTTCACTGCCTGCCAACTTCAGGAGAAATGCCGTGAGCACAAGTTGCCATTGTATATGGATTTTATAGACCTCACAAAGGCCTTTGACTCAGTAGATCGCCAGGCTCTGTGGAGCATACTGTTGAGGTATGGCTGCCCAGAGAAATACATTAGGATTCTGAGGCTACTGCATGATGGAATGACAGCCACGGTGCTAAGTAACAGCGGCTCCATGTCTGAGCCTTTCACTGTGGAGACAGGGGTCAAACAGGGATGCATCATTGCACCCACCCTGTTTTCTATCTTTATTGCTGCCATACTTCACCTCATTGGCAAAGACCTACCACAGGGAATTCCGATCCGGTACAGAACCGACGGTAGGCTCTTTAACCTTACTAGGTTCAAAGCCAAAAGCAAGGTTAGAAACACCACTATTATGGAGCTCCAGTATGCAGATGACAGCGCCATAGTAGCACACTCCGCAGAAGACCTACAGGGTATCCTGAATGCCTTTGCCAAGGCATATAGAGCCCTGGGTCTAACCTTAAACATCAAGAAGACCCAGGTGCTACATCAACCTCCACCCAATCAGCCATTTATTTCACCTGTTATAAAAGTGGACAACACCCCTCTCAAAAATGTTGACCACTTCCCCTACCTCGGCAGTCTTCTCTCTTCCAAAGTGGACATTGACTCTGAGATCAACCATCATCTGAGCTGTGCCAATGGAGCATATGCCAGACTCAGGATGAAGGTCTTTGAAGATCAAGATCTCAGGATCGATACCAAGCTCTTGGTCAACAAGGCTGTGGTTCTCCCCACCTTGCTGTACGGGGCAGAATCATGGACCATCTACAGTAGGCACCTGAGAGCTCTGGAGCAGCTCCACCAAAGAACTTTGAGAAAGATTCTGAGGATTAAATGGGAGGACCGACGCACAAACATCAGCGTTCTGGAAGAGGCCAAAATGCCCAGCATTTCCACCACAATAATAAAACACCAGCTACGATGGACTGGCCATCTCATTCGCATGTCTGACACCCGTCTCCCAAAACAAATTCTTTATTCTGAACTGGAGAGAGGTTCGCGGGCTCCGGGAGGGCAAAAGAAACGGTTCAAGGACAATATTAAAACAAACCTTAAAAAATTCAATATCATATCTCCTGACTGGGAGCACATAGCTTTAAACAGGCACCGATGGAAGGAAGCGGTGCAAGAAGGTGCTGCACACTATGAGAAGGAAATCCACCGTGTCGCAGAAACAAAACGACAGCTCCGCAAGGAAAGACAGAAAAAGGCTCCAGCACGACCACAACCCACCACCATTTTCCCATGCCAACATTGCACCAAAATATGCGGGTCACGGATTGGCCTCTACGCCCACCTGAAGACCCACAAGTAGATGCTCCCACGAGGAATGACTGTCATACTCGCTCCGAATGACCGCCGATGGGGGTGTGTGAATGGACTGAGTGAACACAGGTGTGATAAGAGTGTAAGTGAGTGTGCATGCATGTATGTGAATGTGAGTGCGTGGGCTGAGCTGAGTGGAGACAGGCAATAATGTGATGCAGCTGTGAAGCACCTGACAGGAGAGGGAGGCATGGCTGTTAGCTGATGGGGGGCAGGGCAACCCCGGAAGGATCCCTGAGAGCAGCCTGTCACAAAATACCTAACAAACAGAAACATAACTAGCAGATAACAAGGCATCAAAATAATGACAGAAAATTAAATGCAGCCACCAAGCCAAGCCATGATGCTGGGTTTGGAAAAAGTCCAAACCCAGTTCATGACAGAGCCCCCCTCTCAAAGGGTGGACACCAGACACCCAAGGTAACATCATAAAAACAAAAAGAAAGGAACCCCCCCCCCCCCCCCAGGAGAAACTACCACAACAACTCAGGGCGGGTGGTGGGGAAACAGGCCAGGAGGGAACAAAAACAAACAACCCAGCTCAAGACCCACAACAAAAAGAATAGGACATCACCCCTCCCTAAATTCTGGAGCAGGAGGCTCCAGAGCCCGCCCAAAGTCCCAGGCCCCATGGTCAGCACGGTGAGGCCGGTCTGGCGGCCTGCCAGTATCCCAGGCCAGCCGGGCGGTCTGGAGGAATGAGTTGGGTGGCCTGCCAGGAAAACTAGGCTACAACAACAGCACAGTTCATCGAGTGGCGATTCCCCCACAGGGAGACCCACAACAGGAGGGGAGAGCCGAGGAGAGGGAGCCCCGACATTGGGCAGAGGCAAAGGGTGAACCACCATGCCCTCAGTTGTCTGGAACTGGGGGGTAGCTGCACCCATGATGGTCCCGGTCTGGGACATAGCGACACCCCCGATGGTCCTGGCCTGGGACGTGGCAGCACCCGCGATGACACGGGCTGGAGCTCAGCTACACCGACGGGGGGCCCCGACTGGGCCAAGGTTGCACCCACGGTGGACCCCTGCTGGGCCATGGTAGCACCCGCGGTGGCTCTGGGCTGGAGCTTTCCAGCACCCTTGGTGGACTGACCAAGCGGCGAGAGCTGCATAATAGGGGAACGGTCCACCAACGGGGAACCAGGTGAGGATGACGGGGGTGGATCCACGGCGGCAGTGGCTGGACCCTCAGCAACCTCAGGCAGCAGACCTGGATCCTCAGAGGCTTCAGGCGGGTCTGGCTCCTCTGCAGCGACCCTGGAAGAAGGCTCAGAGAAAGCACAGAAAAGACAGGGGTCAGGGTCACTGGCAGTGGCGGAGCCCGGCGAGGCTGGCTCTCCTCCCCTGGCTCTCCTCCCCAAGGGTCAGGCAAGTTTGCTCCAGCACAGAAAAGAGAAAAACGAAAGAGAGCACTTGCCTGAGCTTGAGCTCCACCGTCGTCCAAGACTCCGTCGATCCAGCAGATGGCAACATCTTGGGCCCGGTCTGGTGGAGATCCAGCTCCAGTGCTGACTCTGCTGCAGTGGCCTCCACAGCAGGTGTGATGGTCATGGCAGTCTTGGTCTCCTCCAGTGAGTTCTCCAACACAGGCAATTTCCCTGGCATGGATTCAGGAGGTGAAGACCCAGGTTGCGCTGGACCCCAAGAAACGGGGGATGCTCCTTCATCAGCGCAGGCTTTAGATCAGTCTCAGCATCCTCCCTCCATCCAATGAAACTCTGCAGGACTGGATGGAGTCCTCCAGCACCGCGGGCTCCTCCATCATCCGGTGAGAAGAGAAGACAAGGAAAGGGTTGGTGAGTCATTAGTTTCTGCAGCGGGCAGTGAGAACCCAGTGGACTGCATACAATGCCCCCCCCCACCCCCCAGGAGTCAGGCAAGGCAATTTGTCAGATGAGTGAACAGAATGGAAAAAAAAAAAAAAAAACACTTGCCTGTTCTCATTGGGCGTGATGGTAATCACTGCAGTGAGTCCAGCCTCCTCCATCTTCATGTCGATGGCGAGCATGGGCCCTTGGGTAAACTGGAGGGAGCCTCCCCAACAGACAGGACAAGCAGTGCCAATGGAGGATCAGCTGCACACTCAGCGGTTGAAGAAGGCGCCATGGGCGAAAGGAGCTCAGCTGCGATGGCCCTAGGGAGGACAGCTGACGTGACAGCCAGAGAAGGGTCCCAGTGGGCTGGAGCTATAAGAGTTCCTCCCGGACATGGCGAGCATGAATCAGCAGACTGAGGAGCAGAAGAGTTCTTCCTACGGCCTGTGGCTGTCAGAGTGACTTGGTTCTCCTTCTGGCGAGCCGACGGGCACTCAAAAACAAAAGGAGAGGACATGAAGAGGACTGGTGAAAGGCTGTCATTTGCCGCTGATGAAGAGAACTCAGGGGATTGCAAAACCTGAGTCTCTTGACCAGGAATCAGGCAAGATTGTTCATCAATAATAGGAGAAAAAAAAGGTTGAACTTGCCTGTTCTCATGGTTCATGATGTTGCCAGCGGTGCCTAGTGTGCTGTCATCCCTCTCCGTGTCCATAGCGGGCCTAGGCTCCTCAGAATGCAGCAGAGGGGCCGCCTCAGCAGGCACAGAGACAGATGGACAGATAGAGCCAGGGACAAAACGACCCCACCCACATTGGTGGAGGTAAAAGCTGAAGAGGAGATGGCTGCTGGCGAGGCAGCTGAAGGAAGAGGCTTCAGGGCAGTGGAACTCTTCTCCTGTGCAAGAGGGGTTGCTGGCGGAGAGATGGTAGAATTCCTCCGGCAAGACCTCCAGGATTGACGGCGATGAAACGGAGAAGGGCATGAGAGCTCACCATGGAGGGGAAGAATCGGGATCTGGGAGCATTTGATCACTGGCTCCAACTCTGTCTCCATGGGAGCAAGCTCCTCCAGCTCGTGGATCAATTAAGATAAGATAAGCCTTTATTAGTCCCACAACGGGGAAATTCCAGGATTGCAACAGCACAGGGATAGCAACACTCAGAGCAACAATCAGAAGGCAAGAAAAAAAAAACAAAAAAAAAAAAACAAGCAAGCAAGAGCAGCTAATATACATATGTACATATTACTATAAAATATATATATACACACACACACACACACAGACACACAGTGCAGAGCATTGTAGCTGGATGGAATAAATATATGAATATATGAACACACAGTGCAGAGCATTGTAGCTAGATGGAATAAATATGTAAATATATAAACACCCACAGTATGGAGCATTGCAGCTAGGTGGAATAAATATGCAAGTATATAAACACACACAGTGCGGAGCAATGTAGCTAGATGGAATAATATGTAGATATATAAAAACACAGTGCGGAGCATTGTAGCTAGATGGAATAAATATATAGATATATAAATATAAACACACCCAGTGCTGAGCATTGTAGCTAGATGGAATAAATATATAGATATATAAATATAAACACACCCAGTGCAGAGCATTGTAGCTAGATGGAATAAATATGTAAATATATAAACACACACAGTGCAGAGCATTGTTGCTAGGTGGGATGAAACAGTATAACCGTCTATTTAGTTATCCTACATGGTATGATTATGTGCCCATACATATTCTCACCCTCCGTAGCGACCGGTATGTTCCTAGTTGTATGCCGGAGAGGACCATTGTGTAAGTCTATTGCATCTTTTGCATTCAAAAAAAAAAAAAAAAAAACTATGAGTTTGTTACGTCTTTTTGCTATCTCTGCGAGCAGCCCTGCTTAGGTTGTACAGTCTGACAGCCGTTGGTAGGAAGGACCTACGAAACCTCTCGGTTGTGCACCTGGGATGATGTAGTCTGCTGCTAAATGAGCTCCTCAGTGCATCCAGTATGTCCTGCATAGGGTGGAACTCGGACTCCAGCAGAGATGACAGTTTAGCCACCGTCCTTCTCTCTCCTATCTCCTCCATCGGATCAAGGCGTTGCCCCAGGACAGAGCTAGCTTTCTTAATCAGTTTGTTCAGTCTCTTCCTATCGGCTGCAGTAATGCCACTGCCCCAGCAGACCACTCCAAAAGTGATGGCTGATGCCACCACCGTGTCATAGAATGACTTCAGCAGTGCCCCTTGTACACCAAAAGACCTGAGTCTCCTCAGCAGGAACAGCCTGCGCTGTCCCTTCTTGTAGAGTGCGTCAGTATTGTGTGACCAGTCTAGTTTATTGTTCAGATGAATACCCAGGTACTTGTAGGATGTCACCATCTCGATGTCTGTTCCCTGTATATTTACTGGTGCTGTGAGGGGCTGCCCATGCCTGCGGCAGTCCACCACCAGCTCCTTAGTTTTCCTCGCGTTGATCTGGAGGCAGTTCCGATGGCACCAGTCCACAAAGTCCTGGATAAGCCCTCTGTACTCAGCTTCATCTCCGCTGGAGATGAGACCAACGATCGCAGAGTCATCAGAGAACTTCTGTAGATGGCAATGTGTTGTGTTGTGTGAGAAGTCCGCAGTATAAAGAGTGAACAGGAAGGGAGCCAGCACCGTTCCCTGGGGGGCCCCCGTGCTACTGATGATCGTGTCGGAAACACAGTCCCGGGTTCTCACAAACTGAGGCCGGTTCGTGAGGTAGTCCAGGATCCATGATGACAGGTGCTGGTCCACCCCTGCGCGCAGCAGCTTGTCCTTCAGGATCATCGGTTGGATGGTGTTGAAAGCACTGGAGAAGTCAAAGAACATGATCCTCACCATATTCCCGGGCTTCTCCAGGTGGGACAGAGAACGGTGAAGGAGGAAGATCACCGCATCCTCCACCCCAATGCCATGCTGGTAGGCGAACTGGAGTGGATCCATCGCTGGTTCCACCAGGGGGCGGAGATGAGCAAGGAGCAGTCTCTCCAGGGTCTTCATCAAGTGGGACGTCAAGGCCACCGGTCTGAAGCTGTTCAGGTCTTTGGGGTGGGAAGTTTTTGGTACAGGTACCACACAAGATGTTTTCCACAGCTGTGGTACCCTCCCCAGTTTCAGGCTCATGTTGAAGATATATGTCACAATCCCACACAGCTGGTCTGCACAGGACTTGAGGAGCTTTGCGCTGATGCCGTCCGGTCCCGACGCCTTCCTCGCCTTGATCTTCCTCAGCTCCGTCCTCACCTGGGTCTTGGTCAGGGTCAGGATGGGGGGCTGTGTGTTGGGAGTGGGGGGGGGTGTCGGTGGAGTGGGGAGTGGGTAGCAGGACTTGATTTCTTAGAGGCAGCAGTGGTTGTTGTGCAGACAGGGGGGAGGGCGGTTGGTCAAATCTATTGAAAAACAGATTCAGGTTGTTCGCCCACTCCCTGCCCCCCGTGGCCTGGGGGGAGGTATTCTGGAGCCCCGAGATGGTTTTGAGGTTTCTCCAGACCCCGCTGATGTCGCTCTGTTGCAGCTTGTCCTCCATCTTCTTCCTGAAGCTGTCCTGGCCTTCTCTGATCTTTCTCCTCAGCTCCCTCTGTACGGACTTCAGCATCTCCCTGTTCCCCGACCTGAAGATCCTCTTCTTCTCTCTCAGAAGTGTTTTTATCTCAGGGTTGATCCAGGGTTTGTTGTTTGAGTGACGCCGTATGGTCTTGGTGGGAACGGATTTGTCCACACAGAAGCTGAGGTAGCCCGTGAAGGTGTGAATGAGGCCATCGATGTCCTCACCATGTGGATCGCAGAGCTGCTTCCAGGCAGTGGCTTCAAAACAGTCCTTTAGAGTGTCCATTGTCTCCTCAGACCATAACTCCACAGTGTGCATGGCCGGAGGTTGTCTGTGCACTAGGGGTTTGTACACCGGTCGGAGATGAACCAAGTTGTGATCCGATCTCCCAAGTGGGGGGAGTTGTGATGAGGTGTACGCCTCCTTAGTGTTTGCGTAGAACAAATCCAGTGTTTTATTGTCTCTAGTGTGGCATGTGACATACTGGGTGAAAGTGGGCAGAATGGGAGACAATTCCGGCAGGAGCCACGGCTTCCCCTCGAAAAGGAGGTCCATTGCAGCCGATAACACCAGCCTACGCTCCTTCAGTTCCTCAGCAGATGGAGCAGGCCACGGCTCGGGGAGAGGAGGCGGGGTTGCCGCAGAGGAGGCTGGAGGCCTCCTTCGGTGTGCACGCTTCCTCTTCATTGAGGACAGCTCCGGAGTCGTGACTTCATCCACCGGCAGGGAATATATGGAGCTGAGCACATCCGTAGCCTCAGAATGATTCCATAGGCTCAGGTTCACCTCCATCACCCACGTTGCGCTGTCCCGACCCTCCCGGACTGTCTTCGGCGTCAGGGAAGCCTGTGTCTGTGCCAGGATGATCTTCAAAAAGGACACTGCCCGCCGCTCATCTCCGGTCAGACGACCCATGGTGCTCCAAATAACAGGTGGGTAGAAATAAGGCACAAAAAGAAGAACCCACGCACAGAATAGTGTTGTGTGTAATTTATTGAACATGAAAAGTAATAACAAAAGCTCCAATGAGCAAACAGAGCATAGACAGAAAAGAAACATGAACACTCAGCGGTTCATTGAAGAATAGATTAATGGGAATGAGACCCAAGGCGCTCGCAAACGTAACTGCAAAGCGAGGGGGAAAATAGAGAACAATCCAGGAGTTCCCAGACGAGACTGAAACAGTGGGAGACAGTGCTTACAGAGAACTCGACAGAGCGGTCCGTGCTCTGGAGTGGATAGGCAATCCAATGAACCGGCGAGTTGCAAGTGAACAAACAGTTTAAATAATACAGGACATAATCAACTAAGGGAACGCATGTGTGAGTGTGCGTGAGTGTGTGTGTGTGTGTGTGTGTGTGTGTGTGTGTGAATGGACTGAGTGAACACAAGTGTGATAGAGTGTGAGCGAGTGTGCATGCATGTATGTGAATGTGAGTGTGTGGGCTGAGCTGAGTGGAGACATGCAATAATGAGGTGCAGCTGTGAAGCACCTGACAGGAGAGGGAGGCATGGCTATCAGCTGATGGGGGCAGGGCAACCCCAGAAGGATCCCTGACAGCTGCCTGTCACAAAATACCGAACAAACAGAAATATAAACTGGCAGATAACAAGGCACCAAAATAATGACAGGAAAATAAATGCAGCCACCAAGCCATGATGCTGGGTTTGGAAAAAGTCCAAACCCAGTTCATGACAAGTGCTCCAGGAGTATGGGGCATCAATCGTGTTGCTATGAGCAATCCAGTCTCTATACAACCATTGCATAAGTTTGATTCGTATTACCAACACCTAGTCAAACTTGTTTCCAGTGAGAGTTGGACTCCACCAGGGCTGCCCTTTGTCACCGATCCTGTTCATAATTTTTATGGACAGGATTTCTAGGTGTAGCCAAGGAACGGAGGGCATCAGATTCGGTGACCACAGGATCTCGTTTCTGCTGTTTGCAGATGATGTTGTCCTATTGGCTTCATCGAGCAATGACCAATAGGTCTTACTGGGATGGTTTGCTACTGAGTGTGAAGCAGCTGGAATGAGAATCAGTACCTCCAAGTCCACGTCCATGGTCCTCTGCCGGAAAAGGGTGGATTGTTATCTCCTGATATGGGATGAGCTCCTGCCCCAAGTAGAGGAGTTTAAGTATGTCAGGGTCTTACACACAAGTGAGGGGAGAATGGAGCTGGAGATTGACCAGACGGATTGTAGCAGCATTTGCAGTGGTGCGGATTTTGTACCGGTCTGTCGTTGTGAAGAGGAAGCTGAGCTCTAAGGCAAAGCTCCCGGTCAATCTATGTCCCGACCCTCTTCTACGGTCATTAGCTTTGGGTAATGACCAAAAGAACGAGATTGCAGATACAAGCGATTGAAATGATTTTTCTCCGTAGGATTTCTGGACTCACCCTTAGACATACGGTGAGGAGCTCAGTCTTCCAGGAAAGGTTCAAAGTAGAACCGTTGCTCCTCCATGTCGAAAGGAGCCAGTTCAGGTGGTTTGGACATGTGACCAGGATGCCACCTGGACGCCTCCCACTTGAGGTGTTTAGTTTAGTTTAGTTTAGTTTATTTGAAAAGGGACAATGCAATTTCATAAAACACATGATTACACATGGTTAAAAAAGCCAGAATTAGCCAAAAGGCTAGTTTTCATCTGTAGTCCCCTGGCCAAGATGTAAAAAAGCAGTAAAATGCATCTACAAGAAAAAAACATGGTTAGACATTTAAGAGGGCACTAATGTAACAAATAATATATACATAACAAACCGTACATTGAAACACAACATCAAACATCACAGCAGACTCATCTTTTAGTGTTGGCAGCTGTAGGTGTTTATAAGCCACATTTTCAATTTTTTTGTGAAGGCCTTGAATGTTGTGAGCAGTTTAACCTCCTCAGGTACTGAGTTCCACTCACTAGCGCTCCTCACTGACCAGGCCGACTTACTGAAAGTGCTCCTGCGCAGAGGAATGAAACAGTCACCTCTGACAGAGCCTCGAGTGACGCGATCAGAGCTGTTTCTTTGGCTGATGAACTCTGCCAGAGGATCTGGAGCCAAATCATGCAGTACTTTATAAGTCAAATTTAAATTTGCCAAATGTATGAAGACTATCCCAATTTAAAAGACTGTATTTTTTTAAAATTGCACAATGATGATAATGCCTAGGTTTTTTATCCATAACTTTAACTGCTTGTTTGTACAAAACTTCCAATGGTTTTTTTGCACTCAAACCCGCCTGGGACCAGCTAGTTAGGCAATAGTTGAAGTGACTCAGAATCATTGAATGCAAGTATATTTTTGCGGCTTCAGTTGACATTTCATTTCGAACATGGGTAAACTCCCACATGTAAACTCCCACATGTAAACTCCCACATGGGTAAACTCCCACATTCGAACATGTCCCACTGGGAGGAGACCCCGGGGAAGACCCAGGACATGCTGGAGAGACTACATCTCTCAGCTGGTCTGGGAATGCCTTGGCTCCCCCTCTGAAGAGCTGGAGGAGGTGAGGGGGCTGGGGAGAGGGAAGTCTGGGCTTCTCTGCTGAGGGGCTGCTGACCTGGACCTCCGGAAAAGTGGTAGAAGATGGATGGATGGATCACCAGAGCCAGTAGCTAACAAGCTAATGTTAGTCTCAGTATGTCTGCCCCAGCAACAGGTGAAATGACAAAACAGGTGGGTGGAGTCAAACAGGGCTCATTAGTATTTAAAGTAAAATGCATTGAAATGCTTTGTTTTGAGAAAGGCTGCTTCAGCTGGGTGGAAATTTGTGCTGCAATATTTGATCCCTGAGGTGTTTTGACCAAAGCATGTCACAAACATTTCATGAAGACTCCTTTAACTGTTTTTTTTTCTTTTTTTATCTATTCTACTTTTCCAGACGACAAAACACTTCTTGGTGTGCTGATCGGGATAAGTGCCATCATCTTCTTCATCGCCATCCTCATCACTGCCTACTTTACTGTTAGGTTTAAAAAACGAGGTGAAAAAATCAGAACCTGGGACTGAATTGAAAATCCATGGAAACTCTGTGTGGAACTTGTAGAAAGTCGAGTTTTAGTGACACGCTGTGGGAATGATGACAGAGGGAGGGTGGGGTTAGCTGTGGCTCATTAGCATGTAAAGCACTATTTCATTTTTTAAAAAGCCCATTTTGAGGAGTGCTCCTTCCCCCTGGAGACGGGGGCGGTGTGGGGGGGGGGATGTATCCTTAACACCAATGCTAAAGATACTTACAAAGCAAATAATTGTTTTCTTATAGGTTTGCTTTTTTTTCTTATACATTTGCAACTTTCTCATATTTTTGCAACTTTTTCATGGAAATTTGGACCTTTATTCTAGTTAATTTCCAACTTTTTTCTTATTAATTTTCAATTCAATTCAACTTTATTGATATAGCGACATTTCACAACAACAGTCATCTCATAGCACTTTCAACTGTAGGGGAAACCCCCACAATTGCAGAAAGACCCCAGCAATCAGGCGATCTCCTGTCAGCAAGCACTTGGCGAAGGTGGAGAGGAAAAACTCCTTTTTAGCAGGAAGAAACCTCCAGCAGACCCAGGCTCAGGGAGGGGCAGTAATCTGCTGTGACTGGCTGGGGGGTGAGGGGATAGAGAAGAAGAAGAGAAGAACAAACATGGGCATCTGATCAGGATCCACTTTTTATATATATTTATATATATAAAAATATATATAAATAATAAAAAATTATTATATCTATATCTATCTATCTATCTATCTATCTATATATATATACATATATATATATATATATATATATATATATATATATATATATATATATATATATATAGAGAGAGAGAGAGAGAGAGAGAGAGAGAGAGAGAGAGAGAGAGAGAGAGAGAGATGTTGTTGGGTTGTCATGGTTGACGCGCCTCTGCAACATTGCGTGGAGGTCCGGGGCAGTGCCTTTGGCATGGCAAACCGGGGTGGTGGTTCCTCTCTTCAAAAAAGGGGACTGGAGGGTGTGCTCCAACTTTAGAGGGATCACACTCCTCAGCCTCCCTGGGAAGGTCTATGCCAAGGTACTGGAGAGGAGAGTCCAGCCGTTGGTTGAACCTCGGATTCAGGAGGAGCAATGTGGTTTTCGTCCTGGCCGTGGCACATCGGACCAGCTCTTTACCCTCTCAAGAATTCTTGAGGTTTCGTGGGAGTTTACCCAACCAGTTTACATGTGTTTTGTGGACTTGGAGAAGGCATTTGACCACGTCCCTCGTGGTTTTTTGTGGGGGGTGCTTCGGGAGTATGGAGTATCGGGCTTGTTGTTACGAGCTATTCGGTCTCTGTACGACTGTTGTGAGAGTTTGGTTCGTATTGCCAACACTCGATCGGACTCATTCCCAGTGAGAGTTGGACTCCGCCAGGGCTGCCCTTTGTCACCGATCCTGTTCATAATTTTTATGGACAGGATTTCTAGGCGCAGCCAGGGAATGGAGGGCATCATGCTTGGTGACCACAGGATCTCATCTCTGTTGTTTGCAGATGATGTTGTCCTGTTGGCTTCATCCAGTAATGACCTACAGCTCTTGCTGGGATGGTTTGCCGCTGAGTGTGTAGTGGCTGGGATGAGAATCAGCACCTCCAAGTCCGAGTCCATGGTCCTCAGCCGGAAAAAGGTGGATTGTCCTCTCTGGATTGGGGACAGGTTCCTGCCCCAAGTGGAGGAGTTTAAGTATCTTGGGGTCTTATTCACGAGTGAGGGGAAAATGGAGCGAGAGATTGACAGATGGATTGGAGCAGCATCTGCAGTGATGCGGACATTGTACCAATCTGTTGTGGTGAAGAGGGAGCTTAGTTCTAAGGCAAAGCTGTCAATTTACCAGTCAATCTACATTCCTACTCTCACCTATGGTCACGAGCTTTGGGTAATGACCAAAAGAACGAGATCATGGATACAAGCGGCTGAAATGAGCTTTCTCCGTAGGATTGCTGGACTCACCCTCAGAGATAGGGTGAGGAGCTCAGTCATCCGGGAGAGGCTCAGAGTAGAACCGCTGCTCCTCCACATTGAAAGGAGTCAGTTGAGGTGGTATGGGCATCAGATTAGGATGCCTCCTGGACGCCTCCCACTTGAGGTGTTTCGGGCACGTCCCACTGGGAGGAGACCCCGGGTCAGACCCAGGACTCGGTGGAGAGACTATGTCTCCCAGCTGGTCTGGGAACGCCTTGGTATCCTCTCTGAAGAGCTGGAGCAGGTGGCTGGGGAGAGGGAAGTCTGGGCTTCTCTGCTTGAACTGCTGCCTCTGCGACCCGGACCTCTGGAAAAGCGGTAGAAGATGGATGGATGGATATATATATATATATATATATATATATATATATATATATATATATATATATATATATATATATATATATATATATATATATATATATATATACTGTGTGTATGTATATATATATATATATACAGTATATATATATATATATATATATAGAGAGAGAGAGAGAGAGAGAGAGAGAGAGAGAGATTCTTGACCATTACAAAATCTTTCATATTGCATTGCATATAACCTGTTTTCAGATTCTCAAGAAGAAAATTCTGAACTATTATCAACATTCTGATGTTCAAATGTTTTTTGCAGGTCAAAAAAGACAGTATCACGTCTATGATGAGATATCGGATGGAACAGGACATCTGCCTTCAAACTGTAAGAAAAAACAAGTTTTTTTTTTTAAAGTACTGTCACGATTCCAGACCAGGATCAGGCTCAAACGCAGAGCAGCCAGAACAATCAACCAGAACCCAATAAAAAGTTTCAATTCAATTCAACTTTATATTTTAATTTTAACTTTAGCGCCATTTCACAACAACAGTCATCTCATAGCACTTTCAAATGTAGGGGAAACCCCACAATTATACTCGCTACTCTTGTTTTTTCTTGTCTTCTGATTGTTGCTCTGAGTGTTGCTATCCCTGTGCTGTTGCAATCCTGGAATTTCCCCATTGTGGGACTAATAAAGGCTTATCTTATCTTATCTTATCTTATCTTATCTTACAATTGCAGAAAGACCCCAGCAATTTTATTTTAATTTTATTTCACAATTTTATTGAAAAGAAAACAGAAAGCCAAAATGCAAAACACAAGAAAAGTGAAACACAAAAACGCCAACTTAAATCTCTGCCAAAACAGGAGCCCCCTGGAGCACAGGGAGAGAGAGCAGACAGAGATGATAAGGGACAGATTCTCCGAAGATAGAGTAATGCGGGAAAACACACTTACAGTCAGAGCAATGGAGTCCGGCAGGACCTGGGTGGATGTGATTCCTGGTCAGGCAAGCACGATCAGCTCCGGGAGACACACCTGCGGGTGGCAGCAACCTGAGGAACAGGAGACAAGGTAACGAGATAAAATTTTACCGAAACTTGAGGCTGCAAACCCAGACAATCCAGCGGTGAGCTGCCCTCATGCTGGGCCTTAAATACACTGGCTCATCAGAAGCAGCAGGTGTGCTCATCACTTGGGGCGGGAAACCAGGAACAGGAAGGGAGGGGGAGCACGCTCGCCAGACCATCACAGTGCCTTCCCCTTTAAGGGACGCCTCCTGGCGTCCCACTGGGCTGACGTTGATAGGTGCAATGAAGAGCTCAGATCATCCGCTTATCCGGGATGTAAGATCCCGGGATCCACAACCTCTCCTCCGGACCATATCCTTCCCAGTGGATGAGGTATTGACATCCGCATGCGCACGCAGCGACCGGCAGCTGGTGAAAAAGTCCGTCATCTGTGTGTCTGTTTTTATGCACTTTAATGTGTTTTTACGAAATTCTCTGTGTCGTTTCTGTCCTGGAATGTTTGTGGACTGTATGGCGAAGAGATCCCTGGTTCCATCAATATGGACTTCCTACCCTTTTTTGCACTGCTGCTACTTTTCCTCTGGCTCTTTGTCTCTGAGGTAAACGCGATCGGGATCATGGCGGGCAGAATACATTATTCCAGGGACATGTTGCTGCATTTAAACACGGTTGATGCAGCGTCTGTGATTGAGTCTAAGCCACAACTGCCGGACTTTATTTTGAGAGACGCTCATGGACACAGCGGTGAAAAGAGAGACGGGAGAGACGGGAGAAGCAAACGCAGAAAGCGTGGAGGCGTGAAATTGTGCCTGAGAAGACGTCAGTTTGGCAACATTCCTCTTCCTTCTATGATTTTTGGGAACGTACAATCTTTGAGTAACAAGGTGGATGAAATTCAAGGGAATGTACGCTACCAGAAGGACTTTAAGAACTGCTGTGTCATGGCTTATACCGAGTCTTGGCTTACTGCACATGACCGGGATGCAGACCTGTGGATTGACGGCTTTGGAGCCCCACTCCACTCTGATCGGCAGGAAGAGGTAATGGGGAAGCGTCAGGGGGGCGGCGTATGTTTATATATTAATAAGCAGTACTGCACATCTGTCACGGTCAGAGAGTGCATCTGTACATCCGATGTGGAGCTGCTGTCCGTATCACTACGCCCCTTTTATTTGCATTTACATTCACCATTCACATTTTACATTTACATTCACCCGAGGGCAGACGCTGACTCTGCCTCCAGTCAATTTCTCCAGAGGCGCCAAACTTTATTCTTGGGGATTTTAACCATGTTTCTTTAAAGAAGACACTTAAAAACTTTTATCAGTATGTCTCCTGCCCAACCAGGCAAAAAAAGACATTGGACCTGTGCTATGGCTCCATTGAGAGAGCCTATAAATCACTTCCCCTTCCTCCTTTAGGATCCTCAGATCACAACTGTGTACATTTGCTGCCCACATATAAAACTGCTCTCAGAAGAGGCAAGGTGGAGACCAGAGACATAGATGTGTGGACAGAGGATTCAGTGCACAGCCTCCAGGAATGCTTTAACTGTACAGACTGAGAGATGTTCACACTGTCCTGCGGGGATGATTTGGACTCTTTGGTGGACGTCACATGCTCATACATGGCTTTCTGTAAAAATACGATCGTTCCACGTAAACGTGTCAAAATATATCCCAACAACAAGCCATGGGTTACAAAATCAGTTAAATCCTGCTTACACAGGAAAGCGCTTGCCTTTAAACAGGGGTCTGTTTCTGAGCTACAGGTTGCCACAAAAGAGCTGAAGGCCAAAATTTTAAGAGCAAAACAGAATTATAAATCAGAGTTGGAAAGCAAGATGGCAACAAAGAAACTTGGTTCAGCCTGGGCCAGTATGAAAACTATTGCAGGCCTTCAGAGCACAGAGTGCAGTAATCGTGTGTTTTTAGATGGTTTTAATTTAGACACAGAGCTGGCTAATGCTGTTAATTGTTTTTATGGTCGTTTTGACTCCTTTGATTTTAGCACAGAAACCCAAGATTTGAAACAGAAACTCAAAGACAATCAGCACTTTAATATTGAGGTGCAGGATGTTAAAAAGGAGTTCTGCGCTGTAAAAGTGAACAAAAGTCAGGGCCCTGATAATATATGTGGGCGCTTGGTAAAGTCCTGTGCACATGAACTGAGTCCTATAATTCATTACATTTTCAATAAGTCCTTACAGACACATGTGCCTAAGATCTGGAAAGAAGCCGTGGTTGTTCCCGTTCCAAAATCCAGCTGTCCTAAAACGGTAAACGACTTTAGACCAGTTGCTTTGACTTCAATTTTAATGAAAATTTTTGAAAAACTGGTCAGATGTGAGGTCCTAAAGTAAACTGAGCATGCATTGGATCCTCTGCAGTTTGCTTATAGGCCTCACAGAGGAGTGGAGGATGCTGTCACTGCCACTCTGTTTAACATGCTTTTTAAACATCTGGATTTTAATGGGACACACGCCAGGCTTTTATTTGTGGACTTTTCCTCCGCCTTTAATACAATCCAACCTCATATTTTAGTTGAAAGGCTCCTGCAACAATTTGATTTGAGCAATAATCTGGTGGGTTGGATTCTGGATTTCTTAACCAACAGGACGCAGAGAGTAAGGGTCAATGGTACATTGTCTGACCAAAAGTGCTCTTCTACTGGCTCTCCTCAGGGGTGTGTGTTGTCACCACTACTCTTCATCCTGTACACAAACATGTGTCGGAGCAGACATGACAACAGACACATTATAAAGTATGCTGATGACTCAGTTATTGTCAGTCTCCTCCAGGATGGTGAGAGTGGCCATGGCCCAGTAGTTGATAATTTTGTTCACTGGTGTGAGGATTCCTACCTGCAGCTGAATACGACAAAAACTAAAGACATGATTATTGACTTTAGGAGGAAAACTCCCAGGCACAAAGTCACCGTACTAAAAGGCCAGACCACCGAATGTGTACAATCCTACAAATATCTTGGGACGATTATTGATAGTAATTTAAACTTTGAAGAGAACTATGAAAGGGTGTGCAAAAAGGGTCAGCAACATTTGCATTGCTTGAGAAAACTTGCACGCTTCCAAATTGACCGAACCATAATGACAATGTTTTATCGGGCTTTTATTGAATCTGTTTTATCCTTTTCTTTAGTGTCATGGTTTGGTCAGATAAAACTGAAACAGGGGAAATCCTTGGATCAGGTAGTTAGATGGTCCAGTCGTTTGCTTGGTGAGTCACAGCTGAGCCTGACATCCCTGTACACCAGACAAGTACAGAGGATGGCTACCTCCATTTTAAATGATGACTCCCACCCTTTGCATTGCAACTTTCAGCTTCTTCCCTCAAGACGGAGGTTTGCTGTCCCAAAAAGTAAAACCCAGCACTACAAAAACAGCTTTGTTCCTGCTGCTGTCAAAGAGTTGAACAAGTTGTAACAATATATTGCACATAATTTAGGTACCTATTTATTAACTCCATTTTATATTTACTTATTTTTGTAGGATGTTATTTGGGTTCTAAATATTTTATTGGGTTTTAGACCTTTGAGTTTTTAACCTCTTTGACTAGTTTTTAACTTTTAATATGACCCTTCTCTCTTACCTCTGGTTTTTCTCTCATCTCTTTGTCTTTATACCCTGATTGATGGAGCCTTGAGTATTTTTATCATGTTTATAGTCAGCTTCATGTGTGCCTGTGTTTGTGTCTATGTTGAATGTAATTTGTGGCTTGTAAATATGGATGTCACCAGACTGCAAAATAAATCTACCTACGGGTACAAATAAAGTAACCTGAACCTGAACCTGAACCTGAGTCCCCACAACCGACGGCGCACGTCCAGGATCCTTTCCACTGTGTACATAGTCTGGCCATTGATGATCCGGGGGACAGTGGGGGGTCCGGAGGAGGGCAGAGGGGACTGGTGGAGAGGGGCTTAATCCGGGAGACATGGAATGTGGGATGTATACGCATAGAGGGTGGCAAGTCCAACCGTACGGTGACATCGTTGATCACCTGCTTGATGGTAAAGGGACCCAGAAAGTGGGGAGACAACTTTTTGGATTCGGTCTTAAGCGGGATCTGGTCGGTGGACAGCCAAACCCTCTATCCCACCGTGTACTTCGGCACCGGCACCCGTCTGTGGTCTGCATACTGCCTGTTGCGCTCTGAAAAGTGGAGGAGGGCAACCCTCATGGCCCTCCACAGGCGACGGTACCGGCGCGCATGGGCCTCCACAGATGGGACGGCGAGGCCCCTCTCCACCATGTGCAACAAAGGTGGAGTGTAACCCATCAACACCTCGAATGGTGTAAGCCCAGTGAGAGAGGAGATCGCTGAGTTCAATGCGTATTCCACCTAGGTCAAGTGGGCGCTCCAGGTGGTGGGGTTGGAGGATGCTACACACCATAGGGTGGCCTCCAGGTATTGATTAGCACACTCAGCCTGACCATTACTCTGAGGGTGATATCCTGACGTCAGACTGGCAGACGAACCCAAACAGAGGCAGAATACCTTCTATACCTGGGATGTGAACTGGGGACCCTGGTCTGAGATGATGTCGATGGGGATACCATGCAACCGGATGACATGTTGAGTCAGCAGGTCGGCCGTCTCCATGGCAGATGGTAATTTGGGGAGGGGAACGAAGTGGATGGCCTTGGAGAAGCAGTCGACAATGGTGATGATGACGGTATTCCCCTGGGATGGAGGAAGGCCCGTGACAAAGTCCAAAGAGATGTTAGACTAAGGGTGTCTTGGCACCGGGAGGGGATGGAGGAGACCCCCAGGAGGGGAGGAGTCAGATTTGTTTGCGGAGTAGATGTAACAAGCTTTGACGTACTCCCGCACATCCCTCACCAGTGTGGGCCACCAAAACACTCTGCGTAGCAAGTCTGTGGTCCTAGAGATGCCGGGGTGACAGGCAAAAAAGCTGGTATGCCCCCACTGGATAACTTCTCGTACCACTGCGGGGACATACAGCCAGTCCGGAGGACCTCCCTCCGGGATGAGTTCTGATGACTCTGCCTGCCGGACCCTCTGCTCAATCTCCCACTGGAGTGTCCCAAGAAAGCAGGAGGTGGGGAGAATAGTCTCTGGGGGAGACGCAGCAGCTGCAGAGGAGGAGGAGGAGGAGGAGTCAGGAGAGAACTGATGTGAGAGAGCATCGGCCTTGGCATTATGGGACTCTGGTCTGTACAAGATGGATAGATTAAATCTATTAAAGAACAAGGCCCACCGAGCCTGCCGCGAATTCAACCGTCTGGCCAGCAGAAGATATTCTAAATTTTTATGGTTGGTCCAGACAATGACTGGTTGGCTAGCTCCCTCCAGCCAGTGTCTCCATTCCTCCAACGCCAGCTGAATGGCCAACAGTTTGCGGTCCCCAACAGCGTAATTCCTCTCGGCTGGCGCTAACCGCCGAGACAAATACGCACACGGATGGAGCTTCTGATCGGAGGAGCACTGGGAGAGGACAGTGCCCACCCCCGAATCAGAAGCATCCACCTCGACCACAAACTGCGCTGCAGGATCCACCTGCGCCAAGACACGCGCATTGGTGAATAGGCCTTTTAGGGTCACAACAGCTCGTTCAGCGGCCTTGGACCACTTGAACGGGCTTTTGATCGACATCAGCTGTGTAAGCAGTTGTGCCACTCTACTGTAATCCCAGATAAATTAGCGGAAGAAGTTAGCAAAGCCCAGGAAGTGCTGCAGATCCTTCCTGGAGTGGAGGGGCAGGCCAGTCTCCTACCGTTTTAATTTTTGCCGGATCGGCCTTTACCGTGCCCTTGGCAGTGTTGAACCCCAGAAACGAAGGTGAGCAAGTGGAAAATTTGCACTTCTCAGCTTTTACAAAAAGGTGGTTTTCCAGCAACCACTGCAGGGCAGTCTAGACGTGGACTACATGCTGCTCCAGGGTGCGAGAAAAAATCAAAATATTGTCCAAATACACAAACACAAACTGGTTCACCAAGTCTCATAGGACGTCGTTTATTAATCCCTGGAAGATGGTAGGGGCGTTGGTCAGCCCGAACGGCATGACCAGATATTCAAAATAGCCCAAAGGTGTCTTAAACGCTATCTTCCACTCGTCCCCCTCCGAATGCGGACTAAATGATATGCATTGCGGAGGTCGAGCTTAGTGAAAAAAACGCGCCCTTTGGAGTAACTCAAACGCCGAATTGATAAGTGGCAGCGGATACTTATCCTTCCAAGTTATCACATTAAGCTCACGGTAATCAAAACATGGCCGCAGTGACCCATCCTTTTTCTCTACAAAAAAGAACCCCACACCGAGTGGAGCGGACAACGGACGGATTATGCCAGCGCTCAGGGATTCTTTTATGTAGGTCTGCATCGCCTCCCTCTCTGGCCCAGATAAACTGTAGAGCCAGCTGGATGGCAGTCGTGCACCCAGGAGGAGGTTGATAGCACAGTCGTAGCCCCGGTGAGGTGGGAAAGACAGGGCTCCGGACTTGCTAAAGACCTCCCCCAAGTCACGATAAACCTCAGGCACGGAGCTGAGATCCACCGGCTCAGCCGAAGGGCAGGAGAGTTGGAGCAAAGGAGAGCATGTGGCCAACTGGAGACACGATGCGAGACAGACAGGACTCCAGGACGAAATGGAGCCCTGGCTCCAGTTAATGATGGGATTATGAATACGGAGCCACGGACAGTCCAGGATCACAGGGGAGTTAGACAGAGGCAGGACGTAAAACTGAATAGCTTTGCGGTGGTTACCGGACAGAATGACCAAAATGGGCTCAGTCTACTCAGTAACCGCCGCGATGGTGCTGCCCGAAACTGCCAAGACCAATAAAGGTGTCGGGACTTTCCTGGTGGGTAACTAACTTCTGCACTAAGGCCTGTTGAGTAAAATTTTGCTCCGCCTCTGAATAAACCAGGGCGGAGGTTTTGAACTTGGCCACCGGTAACTGGATCAAGGCCGAAAGTTCAAAATGGTTGGGAGGATTTTGTGAACACCCTCCCGCCAGACCCCCCATGGCTACTGACGGGCCGGGTCTTTTGGCCTCACGGGGCATTTCAAAATTGCACGACCCGGGATCCTGCAATAAAAACACGCTCTTTCCCTTTCTCCACACTGACGCTCCTCCAGAGTCCAGTGGGACCTGCCAAGTGCCATTGGCTTGGAAGAGGCCGGTGGAGTAGCACCAAGGGGCGGGGTGGCCGATCGGGAGGCGAGCGGAGAGGCGGCTGCCCTCCGCTCCTTCGCTCACTCTCTAAACCAGTTGTTGAGGGCCACGGTCTGCGAGATGTGCTCATCCAGGGAGGAGGGAGTCGCACAGATAGCCAACTCATCGTGGAGCTGCAAATTCAGAGCTGAGATAAACGCGCTGCGCAACACAGCGTTGTTCCAGGCAGAGTCTGCAGCAAAGACCCAGAACTCAGTAGAGAAATTGGCCACCGACCGATCCACCTGCCGGAGCTCCATGAGCAGGCTAACAATATTCCCCTCACTCTCTGTATGCTCAAATGCCCCAGAGAACTCCCGCACAAACCGCTCCAGCGAATAAAGGGGTCCTTCCGGGCTGCTCAAGATGGACTGAGCCCACTGGAGAGCCCAGCCCCGCAACAACAAGGTCATAAAGTGAATCTTGGCCATATCATCCCTGTACTCCCCCTCCACCTGCCCAAGATATAACCGACATTGGAGGAGGAACCTCCTGCAACACCCCCCCCCCCCATAGGGGGCAGGTGTGGGAACACAGATGTTCCTGTGGAAAACGGAAGCTACCTGGGCAGCAGTTGCAGGGGAGGCACCACACCAGGAAGCCGACATAGGTGCTCGGTAACAGTTGTCAGTTGCCGAGTGATAGTTTGTAATTGCTCAGATAAGAACGCAACCTCGAACTCCGTGGCAACCAAATGTTAGAGTGCTGAGTGTTCACCTGACGAAGCGCTCGCTGAGCCCTGATTCTGGCTGGATCGTTCTGTCATGATTCAGACTGGGATCAGGCTCAAATGCAAAGCAGCCAGAACGATCACACAGACTCCAATAAAAAGTTTCACAATTTTATTGAAAAGAAAACAGAAAACCAAAATGCAAAACACAAGAAAAGCGAAACACAAAAACACCAACTTAAATCTCTGCCAAAACAGGAGCCCCCTGGAGCGCACGTAGCCTACGGAAGACAGAGCAAACAGAGGTGATAAGGGACAGATTCTTGGAAGGGACAGTAATGCAGGAAAGCACACTTACAGTCAGAGCAGTGGAGTCTGGCAGGGAACTCCAACATGGACCAGGGACAGGTGGAAGGCAGGACCTGGGTGGATGTGATGATGTTCTTGGTTAGGTGAGCGCGATCAGCTCCGGGAGACACACCTGCAGGTGGCAGCAACCTGAGGAACAGGAGACACACAAGGGGTAAATTCGGGGAGACAAGGTAACGAGATAAAATTTTAAGGAAACTTAAGGCTGCAAACCCAGATGATCCGGCGGTGAGCTCCCCTCACGCTGGGCCTTAAATACACTGACTCATCAGGAGCAGCAGGTGGAAAATCACGCAGGTGTGCTCATCACCGGAGCGGGAAAACCAGGAACAGGAGGGGAGGGGGAGCACACTCACCAGACCATCACTAGTACACAGACTTCCTATTTTCTATTGCTAACCACAGACTTTTTTCTGTGCTGAATTCTTAGAATATTGGTGACCAGATAATAAAGAAAGCAGCTGTTTTTATTAGCTCCATGCTATCATTTTTCTGTTTTGTTTGGCAGGTGGTCAACAACCTGTGTACTGCCTGACAGAGGTTTCCTGTCAAGAGCATTAGATGGCATATGAAAGCTTTTCAGAATGTTATAGAAATAAAAAGCTGTAAATGGACTGAAAGATGCTTTGTTTGTCCGTTTGTTTGTTTTAATAGTGTGTGTTGAATATTTTAATAGGTGGACCAAACCTGCATGATGCCACATACTCCACCATCTCTGATCTACCCCCAGCAGGACACAAGACTGGTAGCACGTCAACACATTTATAGTCAGAAAATTAAATTATTTTAATTATTGAGCTCTATGAACTGATTTATTGTCTTTGTGTGTCTTCTTTCTTCAGATTCTCTATATTCCTTGGCTGGGGAAACATTTCATGCTGCATATACAAATGGTGACTTTTTAGCTCCTGATGTTATCATGCGTGGTACGACTGATGCAAGTCTATAGCACTAGATCAGGGTTCCTCAATTAGTCTATTTGCTGTGTGTGCAGGATGAGGTAGCGCACTTCAAGTGATGTAAGTTCTGAAGGACAAAATCATCCCCACTTGTAAGGTTTTTGACACTCAGACACCTTCCTTTAGGATGAAAACAGCTTAACTTGAAATGTGTACCCTGATAGAATGAGCAGTGGGTCAGCCAACAAGTTGTAGAGCTCTGATTTCTTTTAACTAGTGCCTACCTGTGCATGCCCGTAGAAAGCAGGTGTAAGCAAGGGTGTAAGCAAGCACGTCAGCACTCATTCAGTGATGCCTGCCTTTGATCTTTGATGGTGTCATAGCGACTCCAGTGAACTTTGATGATGTCATAGCAAGTCCTATGATCATGAGTGATGCCTGCCTTTGATCTTTGATGATGTCATCACAAATCCTATGATTGCAAGTGATGCAGTCCAAGGACGGATGATTTTTTCACACATAAGGAGTCGTTATACATAGGAACATCATAGGACATCATAGGAACATCATAGGCAGTCCTATGATCAGAATCAGAATCAGAAAAAGATTTATTGCCAAGTACATTCACAAGTAAATAACGTAAATATACGAGGGATTTGACTTGACACTGAGAACGACATAGTTGACATTTTCAGTGACGCGGCAGCGTCAGTGACGCGCCTGTCAGCAGAATGGGAACAGGAAGCAATGGGGGAGAAAGAGGATAAACACAGTAGGAGAGAGAAAAAAAAGCATTGTTTATCAGAATACAGTTCATATATGATCAATATTATGATTACAAGAAAAAAAAAACTCAATGCACAAATGGCAGACAATAGAATCCATACAATGACACAAAGAGAGCAGTGAATGAGTAATCTTCACGTCAGTATAGTGAGTCAGTGTGAGTGAGGGTGTTGAGTGAGGGTGTTGATATCAGTTAAGGACAAAGTCTCTTCAGCAGCAGATGTTAGGTCTACCGTCTGGGCAAAGGCGCGTGTCCTTGGCACGGCAGATGGAATAGTTTGCCAGACAGCTGGCTGTCCTTGAGAGTCAAATGCTGCCCGCCATGTTATGAAAACAAGTATACTGAAGATAATCTGGAGGACTGTGTGCTGAGGGCGTCAAAACAGGTCGAATAGCACTGACTTCAGAGAAAAAACTTTATATTCTCTTACAGATTCAGTGCTCAAATCCTTCATGGCTGGACGTTGAAATTATCATGGACGGCTCTCAGCGTGATCGTGATGTAATCCATTTTCCTAGACAGTTCTCCATAAGCCGCTGTCAGAGTCCTGCCCAGTTGGTCAATTTGATGGTTAAGCCTCGCCGGGTCCGCTTTTTGATAGGCTCCATCCATCTTCTTCAATTTGCGGTACACCAGAACAATCCCAGATCCAATCAGTGGAATTCCGATGACCATTGCTACGAAGAGGTATAAATCTTCAACATCTTCGATAGAGAGATCACACAGGCACAAGAGTTTCCAATTACTTGTGTCCTTCAAATAACCCGCGGCAGCTGTTCCTGCGGGGCAAATCTGCTCCCCCGGGCCACTTTTTCTTGTTGAAAAAACAGTGTCAATTGCGCTCAAAGCCCAGCTTATTAAATCCATAATTTCGTTTGATAATCAGCAGTAAAGACATGCGGACAGACAATAGCAAGCTGGGATCCAGTCAGTTAGGGAAGGAGAGAGATAAGAAGCCGGAGCTGGGAGAAAAAGCGTCTGCTCTCTTTGGAGGGCGGAAGTGAAGATCTTGGGTTGTGACACACACACACAGATTTCTTGAATTTATAGAGTGATAAACTTGGGGATATTTAAATGCAACTTAAACCAGACACAGGAGTAACTCCAGCCTCCACAGAATAAACCATTCCACCCACTCTATAGTTTAGTTTAGTTTATTTGAAAAGGGACAATGCAATTTCATAAAACACATGATTACACATGGTTAAAAAAGCCAGAATTAGCCAAAAGGCTAGTTTTCATCTGTAGTCCCCTGGCCAAGATGTAAAAAAGCAGTAAAATGCATCTACAAGAAAAAAACATGGTTAGACATTTAAGAGGGCACTAATGTAACAAATAATATATACATAACAAACCATACATTGAAACAACATCAAACATCACAGCAGACTTATCTTTTAGTGTTGGCAGCTGTAGGTGTTTATAAGCCACATTTTCAATTTTTTTGTGAAGGCCTTGAATGTTGTGAGCAGTTTAACCTCCTCAGGTACTGAGTTCCACTCACTAGCGCTCCTCACTGACCAGGCCGACTTACTGAAAGTGCTCCTGCGCAGAGGAATGAAACAGTCACCTCTGACAGAGCCTCGAGTGACGCGATCAGAGCTGTTTCTTTGGCTGATGAACTCTGCCAGAGGATCTGGAGCCAAATCATGCAGTACTTTATAAGTCAAATTTAAATTTGCAAATGTATGAAGACTATCCCAATTTAAAAGACTGTATTTTTTTAAAATTGCACAATGATGATAATGCCTAGGTTTTTTATCCATAACTTTAACTGCTTGTTTGTACAAAACTTCCAATGGTTTTTTTGCACCCAAACCCGCCTGGGACCAGCTAGTTAGGCAATAGTTGAAGTGACTCAGAATCATTGAATGCAAGTATATTTTTGCAGCTTCAGTTGACATTTCATTTCGAATTGCACGAAAATTTGCAAGATTTAACTTGATTTTTTTACACAATTTAGCAATATGGGCTTTAAAGGAAAGCTGTGAATCTATTATTAACCCAAGATATTTATATTGGCTAACAATTTGTATTTTTCCTCCATTAACATGTATGTCAGGGTCAGGTGACTATTTATTTTAGTGAAATACATGCTTACAGTTTTAGAAACATTTAACTGTAGACAGCACTCCTGCAACCAAGTTGTGACAGGACATTGTTTTACTAAGTTTAGCAGCAACAGTGTTTTTGGAGCGACCATGAACAAAAAAAAACGTGTCGTCTGCATACATTAAGCATTCAGCTTCAGAACAAACAGTGGGCAAATCATTAATATAAAGACTAAATAAAAGGGGGCCTAATATTGATCCCTGAGGGACTCCAGAAGTTAGCCTAAGAGAATCAGATCTGCAGTTGTTAACTGATACACATTGTGTTCGATCATGCAGATATGATTCAATCCAGCTCACAGCATTGTGAGAAAAGTTAAATTTAAAGAGCTTGGTAAGAAGAACAGAGTGATTTACTGTATCGAATGCTTTCCTGAGGTCCAAAAACACCGCCCCTACAACTCCACCCTTATCAAGAAAAGACTTTATTTTCTCAATGAAGAGGCATGTAGCCATTTCAGTGGAATGCTTGGATCTGAAACCAAACTGCATGGCATGGAGAGAGGGGGAACTACTGTTTAAATAATGGACAATCTGTTCTGCCACCCATTTTTCTGCAATTTTGGAAATGGCCGGAAGAATGCTTATTGGTCGGTAGTTATGCAGAAGAGTTGAGTCACCGGATTTAAAAACAGGGGTAACAATAGCAGATTTCCAGGCCTTTGGAAAATGGCCAGATGAAATTGAAAGATTAATGATTGAGGCAATAGGAGTGGCGAGAGCTGAACCTAAATCTTTGAGCATGTTCGTGTCCATTCCAAAAACATCCTTTGCTTTAGATGGTTTGAGTGCTTGAATTAAATCGATAACTTTGGTCTCAGTAATATTTGTAATAGTAAAAGACTGCGATGCAGACAATACAGGGTATTCCTTCCTTTGTTTTACTATAAACTTATCAGAGATTTCTGACACAGATTCAATGAAGTAGTTGTTAAAAGCATCAGCCATCACTTGAGGTTCTGTCAAGATGTTTCCATTCAATTGAATTTGCATTAGTTTTGCTTTGTTTTTCTGGGAATCACCCAATAGTTTTTTAATATATGTCCAGGTTATTTTAGAATTTCCCCTTGCACTATTCAAAACAAACAGTAATGAAAAAGTCAGCTTTAGATTTTCTTATTTCTTTCACTACCCTATTTCTCAATGAAATAAATTGGTGCCTGTTCTGTCCTGATTTAACTGACAACTTCAAAAAGTGATCTCGTTCTTTCATCAATTTCAGAATAAATTTGTTTAACCAAGGAAGGCAGTTCTTTCTAGCTTTTAGTTTAATTATCCGTGTAAATTGTATAATAATTTGTTGTATTTTGTTGGCAAATTTAGAACAATCCTCATCTAAATTTTTGCCAATGAGTAATTCATCCCAATTTACTTCTTGAATTGAATCTTGAAAATTTTGTTGTTCCTGTTTTGGTATCCTATAGAATTCAGTGGCGGCCAAGGATTTGAAGCGCTTTTTATTTAATTTTCTTGTGACCATTATAAGATTGTGATCAGACAATCCTGTGAGCATATTGTATGACTTCAAGATCCTTTCTGGCCTGTTAGTAAAAGCTAGATCAATCTGAGTGCTAGTGGAGTTTGTGATTCTCGTAGGGCCATTAATTACCTGAGTCATATCCATGTCATCCATAACCTTTTTCAGATTTTTCCTAACTTTGTTGACTTCCCAATTAACATTTAGGTCACCCATTATTATTACCTCTTTTGCAAAATTAAGTTGTTTCAATAAAATTTCCAGCTTTTCATAAAAATCTACATTTGATGAAGGAGGCCTATAAATAACTACAAGAATAAAAGACATTTGCTGTGACAAAGAAACAGTTAGTCCAAGAAATTCCAGTCCATTCTCATCTGTAACATGTATCTCATTACAATTAAAAGTATCCTTGGCATAAATCATAACGCCTCCTCCCTTAGAACCCTGTCTGTCTTTTCTAAACATTTTATAACCAGGTACAGATAGTATTGCTGAGGGCGAAGATTCATGGAGCCATGTCTCAGATAGGCAAAGAAAGTCAATATTTGAATCAATGAGAAGATGATGAACCTGATCACTTTTTGTTAGAATACTTCGTATATTTAAGTGTGCACAAAGAATGCCTTTTGGTTTATGTGCTGAGTCCCATATTAATTTAGAGTTATTAACAGTTTGAAACACCCTGAATTTCCGGTGTTTTAATATTGCAGGATTTGGCAGCCTCCTGTTTCTTTTATTGGCAATGTTTGCACATAGTGAAGGCCCGGCTGATGTTGGTGAAGATTCAGTTAGAGGTGATGACTCAAATATCAACGGAAGTGGCCCGGCTATTATTGAAGGTGATTCGACTGGCTGCAATGTAGGTCCAGCTGGCTGTGTTGTTAGCCCAGGTCCAAACCCAGCTGGCAGGGGTGAGAACCCAGCTAGCAAAGTTGGAAGCCCAGCTTGCAGAGGTGGAGGCCCAGCTTGCAGAGGTGGAGGCCCAGCTAGCAAAGTTGGCGGCCCAGCTGGCAGAGGTGGAGGCCCAGCTGGCAGAGGTGGAGGCCCAGCTGGCAGAGGTGGAGGCCCAGCTGGCAGAGGTGGAGGCCCAGCTGGCAGAGGTGGAGATCCAGCTGGCAGAGGTGGAGGCCCAGCTGGCAGAGGTGGAGATCCAGCTGGCAGAGGTGGAGATCCAGCTGGCAGAGGTGGAGATCCAGCTGGCAGAGGTGGAGATCCAGCTGGCAGAGGTGGTGATCCAGCTGGCAGAGGTGGTGATCCAGCTAGCAGAGGTGGTGATCCAGCTAGCAGAGGTGGAGGCCCAGCTGGCAAAGTTGGAAGCCCAGTTGGCAGAGATAGAAATCCAGCTAGCAGAGGTGGAGATCCAGCTAGCAGAGGTGGAGATCCAGCTAGCAGAGGTGGAGATCCAGCTAGCAAAGGTGGAGGCCCAGCTAGCAAAGTTGGAAGCCCAGTTGGCAGAGACGGAGATGCAGCTAGCAGAGGTGGAGATCCAGCTAGCAGAGATGGAGGCCCAGATTGCAATGATGTTAGCCCAGCTAGCAGAGGTGGAGGCACAGCTAATGATGGTGTTGGCCCAGCTAGCAATGGTGTTAGCCCAGCCAGCAGAGGTGGAAGCCCAGCTTGCAATGATGTTAGTCCAGCTAGCAGAGGTGGAGGCACAGCTAATGATGGTGTTGGCCCAGGTAGCAATGGTAAAGGCCCAGATAGCAGAGGTGGAGACCCAGCTAGCAAAGGTGGAGGCCCAGCTGGCACTGGCCCAGGGTTTAATTCAACATCACCAGCCAAAAGAAGTATCAGCAAGAGATTAAAAACACCCAGGAGTGGTTTGCCTGTAACAGCCTGTTCCTGCTCACCTGGGGGTGGCCTGGCATGGCCATAGTCCAGTACCCTTGTGAATAGCATGTGCTGACTCCATCTAGCTGGATACAAGGTTAGAGTGTCCCTTTTTCTTGGACAGGTTGAACTTAGCAGAAGAAAGAGAATTATCCAAACAACAGAGGAGTACATTGATATCACAATCCACGGTCCAATTTGCTCTTTAGATGACTTTTTAAGCAAACACACAGGACTTGCCAAACTGTGTGTCTACACCCCAGTGGCCATTTTGTTTCTCTTTCTATATATACTATAGGATCCCTAAACCCATGGGTGAAGGCACAAATCTATTAACAATATATCTACAAAATATATATCACAATCCTGTGACAGTAAATCATGCTTTAAATGATATAAACAAACTTCAGAAGGAACAAACTATCAACTAAGAAATACTCCATAAACTAATTAAACAAAAACCCAAACAAATCATCTCCCCCCTCCTCTCTGTCTACAATGGTAAAGTCCAATAGACCAATTGAAATCAGAGGTAATTGGCTGCATTTCATGTGGGCGCTTCATGGAAACACCCAGGTGGTGACCTCAGGAGAGAGGGAGGTTAGTAGATGTCAAAGTAAAGAAAACAACATCATAAATAAACAGATAATACTACTAATGATATTAAATAACATAGATTAAATAAAGTTCTGTGATTAACATTAACTAAAGCATAATCAGGTCTTAAGAGAAATAAATTACCCACATAGTGAAGAGTCTGGACATTCCCGTGTTGCCACGTGAAATGTCCAGACACTCACTTCGCACCGCAGCAGCCATACTGCTGTCCCGAGAGCTCGTCCGCTACAACATCACCCTGACGGGTCTCTGCAAATCATGGTGGCAAAGCAGTGGTGAAACCATTGTAGGTGATTACTGTTTCATCTGGAGCGGGCCTGAGAAACGGACGGGCCTCTATGCTGTGGCACTTGCCATGACAAAGCCCACCCGCAAGTCACTCATCAGTTGGACACCAATGAGTGACAGATTACTTTCGGCCCACTTTCTTCACCAGCATGGAAAGATGACAGTTATCATTGCCTATGCCCCCACCGATGTTGCAGATGAGGAAGAGAAGGATGCTTTCTTTGACCAGCTTCATCAGGCTGTTGGACAGGTTCCACCGCATGACATCACCATCATTCTTACTGATGCCAACGCTTCCCTCAACTCCAGAGATCTGCTCCTGGCCCAGTCTCCCAGCCCACCTGTTGGCACCACTTTTTCCGACCCATCAACGGATGACAATGGTAACTGTCTCCTTCTGTTTTGTCACTCCCACAACCTCTGCATGGCCGACACCTGGTTTCCTCGGAAACGCACCCACTACTGGACTTGGTACAGCCTGTATGGCAGAACCTGAAAGGCCCTCAACCACATTATCATCTCCCGCTGCTGGAAATCATCTGTAACAAACTGCTGTGTGTTCAGAGAAGCAGAAACCTCTATGGCGCCATCATTTAATCTCCCAAAAGACAAAGCTCCATATATACAATGCATCAGTCCTCTCCATTCTACTCTGTGGGTCAGAGACATGGCCACTGAAAAAGACTCTGGCCTCGAGAATGGATGGGTTCGATAGTCGGGCCCTCAGAACCATCGAGACCATCAGGTGGCCCTGGCGCACCTCTAATGACGCACTCCAAGCCTGCACACATCAGCCTACAGTATCCCATCTTATTAGACAGCGACGTATCCGCTGGTTTGGCCACGTCCTCCACCTCCCACCAGAACACCAGACAAAAGTAATCCTCATGTTCAACCCCAGGCCTCAGGATGGAAAAGACCCCAGGGTAAGCCACGCACCAGATGGCTCGATGTGGTGGAGAGAGACCTCCGACAGCTCGGAGTCGCTGGTCACGATGCAGAGGAGCTGGCCCAAAACCGGCAATGTTGGCATGCACTGGTTAACCTGACTGGCTCTACGCATGGTGATGGCCACCAGCCCTTACCCCGCAGGAGCAGTAAGTAGTAAGGCATCACAGCTCCTTCACACTACTGTTAACCTGCCAACTCCCATCCCCATTTATAGGTGTAAATCAAGGGGGGGGACAGGGGGGACATTCCCCCCAATCCAAAAAATGAGACAACTGTATCTCCCCCAATATCATCATAAATCTTTCTATGTCATGTTACAGAAGTGAATGAAATGACTTTGAAACAAAAATCTTAAGAAATGCAAAAAAAAAGCTCAGAAATTTGCAGTTGTTTTCTGATAAATTTCCATCTTTTTCTCAGAAATTTGCAACTTTTTTCAAAAATGTGCAAATTTTTACTGTAAAGTTGCAACCTTTGTAGATTTGCAATTTTTTTCATTGATTTGAAACTTTTTCTCATAAATTTGAAACTTTTTTAAGGGTTCTGTGTTAATTCCTGTGTTTAAGGGTTCTTTGTTCTCAGCTCCTCAGTTTAAGATTTTCTTGTTGTTTTTACCTGAGCTTAAAGCACCCCTGCAGTTATCTGTGGACCCGTACTGCTCTCCGGTCTGGTGGTCCAGGGACCCATTTTGTGTTGGCCTGTGTGGGGGGTAAGGTACTTGTTTTGGCCCTCCTGGCCTTTATCCCCACCACCCACACTGGGAGGATCTTTTGTGGGTTTTTTTAGGGCCGTCTGGAATTCACCCTGGGGGTGGGGTGGGGGTACAATCATGGTGGGACATGTTTGCAAACATGTCCCACTCTTTAACTTATGTTGTCAGTATAATTATTCTGCCCTCGCCTTTAGTTTTCGGTTCATTCTGTGTATCATTATCACCCTAATCCTGTCATCTTGTGTTTACTTATTGCGACAGCACTCTCTGTTTATTTCTGCCCATCATTATTGGTCCTTTGTTAATTCCTCATGACTGCACCTGATTGTGTCTCTCTCCCTCTCTCCCTCTATTCCTTTCTCTTAATTAATCCCAGCCATTTGTTATTATTTCTCATTAGTGTCTGTGTATATATGTTCCACTCAGTTTTCAGTTTGTTGTTGCATCGTAAACCCCAGTTGTGTTCCTCACCCGCATTCTGTTCGGTTTATTCTCATACTGTGTGTCTGCCAGTGATTATTCAGCCCTGAGCAGCACCTTTGATTATCAAACCTGTCGAATCTCATCTCTGCATTTGCGCCCATCCTTTGCTGCGTTCCCAGCAGCGGAACATGACAGACGGAGTGGTTGAAACAGAATAAAATATATTGTCTGTTAAAATACGAGCACCGAGCCTGCTCGAATGTATACCGTCTCTCCAATAAAATGACGTGCAGTTCCAGAACAGGTTCAAATTGTCAATAAAAATAAAAACACACACTGCAGTAGCAGACTGGAGCCATGTATGAAGGCTCAGGATCCGGCTAAAACAATCGATGCCTTGGTCTAGTGGAGGCAGTGGTCCAGAGATAAATACTTGCTTACCGGAGCCTTGGAGTGCACGGAGGAGACTGGTGAAGTCCTGCTTCAGAACCTCAGATGCCTAGCTGGTGACATCGTTGCAGCCGACATGGATCACAATGTTCTTAGCTGAGGGGTGTTTTGCCAGGAAGCCAGGAATCTTATCCAGGAAGTCCATCACTCTGGCACCAGGAAAGAAGCAGGTCTCTGCAGCTCATCTCCGGACATATCTCACCGTTGAATCTCCAATGATCAGGGTGGTAGGAAAAGGAGGTGATGGTGGTTGAGAGGGTGCACTCCGGGTGGAGATTGGGACTGGATGACGTAAGTTAGGTGAGCGCCACTGAGCTGGTGTCAGATTTGGCTCTGCCCAGTGGCAGGCTCTTGGACAGGGAAGCCGCTCCAGTTAACTTGTCGGGACCGAGAGCGGAGCTCCCCGAGGCACTCTCGGAGACTTGAAGAGTGAAGGCAGACTCTCCAAGTCCCCGGGCAGCGGAGGAAACGCATGTAAATCCAGGATATTAAAACAGTTTTTGAGCTGGAGGTCAGGACTCTCAATGCTCTCAGCACTGTAGGATGAGCTCTTCCCCTTTCTCCGACGGTCACTGCCAACAACCCATGGCTCTGGATGGTATGGTGTGGAGCTGAACAGTAACTCCTGTTCAGCTCCAAGCTGGACCCAGAGGTGTTCCCGAGAAGCACCTGGAAAGGAGGCGGCAAATGGAGTGACACCGGAGGATGACGTCGGACTGGTGGCTGAGGCAACCGCAGCAGCAGGTGGAGATGATCCAGAGCTGGAAACAGCGGGACCTTGGACTCAGACAAGAATTATTGTTTCTAGATGTTTCTCCGCTTCATCAATTTTATAAAGATTGGAGATACGCTGCTCCAGTTCAGCAGTCTTCTGGGCAAAGGTGGCACAATTTTGACAGCCAGCTGATGGGGTAAGTGGTGCTATGACAGACTTGAAACGCTCTGAACGTATAGGTCAGTTAAGAGCTCAGCTCTAATTTAAAAGATAAAAATAAAGTTAAAAATGTCCAGGGTTTAAATGGTAAGAACAAAATTATCAAAAGTAAAACAAATTGATATACTGTAAAAGTCTGAAGATCTGTGGCTCGTCAGAGTTCTCGTTCAGATGTTCAGACAATCATAGATTTGCAAGTTTTTCAGATATATTTCCAATGGGGTTTTTTTTCAGTAAATTTGTATTTTTGTCATAATTTTGCAATTTTTTTCTGTAAATTTGCAACTTTTTCACATAAATTTGCAATTTTTTATTATCCCTGCCGGTTGAAGCCCAAAGGAATGGAAGAGCCCTTTGGGCGAAGACCGATGGGAGATTATGTTATGGGTCAGTCCGTCTGTCTGTCCATCCACCCGCCCATGCGTCTGTCCCACTTTTGTGAGATCAACTCCTCCTACAGTTTTCTTCCGATTGTTTTGAACCTTGGTACTATGGTTTGATATACTCTGATGATGTACATGTTGCAATTTCATTCTCATCGGATGACCTTGAGGTCAGAGGTCAGATTTTCCCTAAATCTTCTAAACACAGTGACTACTGAAAGAAATGATGTAGGCTTTTCAAATCGATACAGTAGTTGTATCTAATACACATATTAGAGGATTTACACTCTGACCTGACTATGGGTTTGAGGTCAAGGGGTCAAAGGTCAAAGTTAACATTCCACCTGCACTATTGTAAATGCTATATTTACTACTGCTATAAAATGAGTAAAACTAGGGCCACCAAACTTGCTACACAGGTTCACCTCGGGATCCTGACCTACAACTATGGGTTGTACACTTTGTTGTATATTCGTGGATGATAGGCTTATCAGAATTTGGTTCTGCCACAGCAATTATATTGAAAAGCTGAAAATTGCTCTGTCAGTAAGTATTGGGATCTTCAAAGAAAATGGAGGTGGTGGATATTGTGTCAGGTTCTGAGCATGGTTGAGGGACCATGCTCACGCTTTAAGTTTATTTTTGTTATTCACTGTGTTTTCTTCACCTCAGCCCAGTCTGATCATTATGTTTATTTTCACGTTCATGTCCCTATTTATATTCTTTTGAATTTGCCATTTACTTCTGTTTGCTATGATTATCTTAGTTCTGCCGTCTCATGTTTCTTATGTTAATCATAGGTTAGTTTTTCGTGGTTCTGTTTGTTAGTACTATTATCGTGGTCAGTTACATTTGGTCCATTTTTGTCTGCCAATGATCAGGATATGAATCAGGCCCTGTCCTCACTTTCAGTTCATGTTTAGATCCTCTTTATTAATTTATCATGTTTTTTGGTTTTGTTTGGGCTTTATTATCATGGTCAAAGTTACGCTTGGGTTTGATGATTATTGTTCTCATGGTTATGTTATCATATTTTTTCCTGTCATGATTGGGTTTGGGCTTTTGTTTTGACAGCGCCTTTTGTTTACTTCCAGTTTTGGGTCATGAGTTTTTGCTTTAATTATTCACAGCTGCTTTTGATTTCCTTGATTATTGATTGTTCACAGGTGTTCTTGATTTGTCTCCTTATTTATAGAGGTCACACGCTGCCTTCAGCACGGCGACCTTCATGCTAGCAGACTCACACTATCATGTTATCACACTAGCTTGTTCCTGTATCTTGTTCTCGTTTTTCGTTCATGTCTGGAATTTAGTTTTGTTAATAAATTACACCTCAACATCGCTCTGCACCAGGGTCCGATTCCTTGCCCCAGTGGGGCTATCGTGACATATTACACTCACCTCAGAGTGCTCTTATTGTCAGAATTTTGCAAAAAAATTTCCCTTTAACTTTGCAGCTTTTTCTCATAGATTTGCAATATTTTTTCTGAAAATTTTGCAATTTTTCACATAATTTTGCAACTTTTTCACATAATTTTGTAATTTTTTTCTGAAAAATTTAAACTTTTTCACATTTGCAACTTTTTTTTATAAATTTGCAAATTTTTCTCATTAATTTGCTAATTTTTTTCATTAATTTTCACCTTTTTTCACATAAATTTGCAACTTTTTCACATAAATTTACAACTTTTGCTTCAATTTCCAACTTCTCTCATTAGTTTGCAACTTTTTCTGCATCAATTTGCAGCTTTTCTCACATAAGTTTACGTTTTTCCTGTAAATTTTCAACTTATTTTTTCTAAATTTGCAACATTTGCCTGGATACTGGACATAGTTTTATTCTGTGTAATTAAATTGTAATCTGTGACTTTTTCATTTTTAAACTGGCATCTCTTATCATATGTTTGCACCTTTATTCTTGCGTATTTATGTGTTTGTAACTCATATCCCCCTTGTTAGAAAAGAGCAAACGACCAAGTGCTTAACCCTGTCTAATTTTGTCACGTCACAATGGTTTCCCCTCATCTACTGGATGTAGCCACTAAGGAAGAGCCGGGTTGAAGGTAGCTCACTAAGACAGAATTTTTATGGGATTTCTTCTGTTTTCTAAAACATATCAAAACTACATTTGTGTCTCAGTGCACGTGTGTATTTAATGTAATTTTAGTAATATTATTTGTTAAATGTTTTAATAGGTGGATCAAACCAAAATGACCCGACATACTGCACCATACCTGATCTGCCTGAGACAGGAAAAAACAACGGTAATCCTAAGACTGTCATTAAAGCGGAAACCATGTCAACTGAAGAACTAAATTAAATAAATGTAAATGTCCTTCTACAGAGTCTCCATATTGTCTGATCGGTGACCCCTGTCATGGTGGAAATGTGAAAGGTACATTTGTTTATTCACTCTTCAGATTTATGTGCACGTCATCAAAAATGTCCCATATAAACTACTCGTTTGTTTCAGTAAATCAGATTTGTTGATTTGGAATTACTTATTATTAGCATTTGCATCAGACATAAACAAAATATAAATAGAGGGGATATTTGGTGAGCTACTGCTCATTAGCTCTGACAGCAATGTGCTATAAAACAGCCTGTTTAAAGGAGAGCTCCTCCCCTGTATGTAAAATGGTACTGCAATAAATAAACCCTGAGGTGTTCTGGCCAAAGCACGTCACCTCTGCAAGCCTTCCTACCAAAATCTAAATATAACCAACAGAGGCAGTTTAATAATGGAGACAGTTAAGTTTTAATTGCTCACAGTTGTTGTAATTGTGATTTTCTTTGTCCTGCAGGTTCATCACAGTTGAATGATAAAACTTATGTTTTGCTGGAGAATCTCAAAGCACAGAAGGACGACAGCGACCGACCAAAGCTGTAATTTAATCTGATTATTGTGCTGTTGACAAGTGAAATACTGTGAATAAAAAAAAAAACTTTTGAACACTGAAAAAAATGAATTTTTGACCTTATAATTGTTACTTTTTTGTTCATTTTACCTGGAAATGTCATTTCAATGTTTTTATTTAAAATATCTCTTTTAAGTTGATGTCTTACTGGATGTTTGATCATAATTTTGTAGACTATTTCTTTATACAAATGTTACTTTTAAAATCAACATTTATTAACCCCTTGCACTCTGGTCAATTTCCCTAAAAACGCCAAAAAATAACGTGCCCAAAATAAATCAAAAGCTGTTCTTCAACCCTTTGTAGCATCTTCATGGGGTTGGTCTCATTTAAAAGAAAACACTTTGAATTTTTTGGCAAAACAGTCATAATCTCTCTAAGTGCTCCGGCCACTGAGTAACAGTCATCTAAACATAGTGAACTTGAAGAAAATAAATTTTGCCTGGGTGTTTTTTTGGATACAAATGCTTGCAAATAACACACAGCTGTCAGATCCGGGCTGGAAAATGCAACAGAAATGTAGAACCAAGTGTTATCCAGCTGAGGTCCAAATTTTGTAACAATACCACAAAAAATGAATATATTACACAGCTTTTTTCTTAGGTTGTTCCCAGGCGTTTTTGAATTGTGCCAAATGGCACAATTTGGAAAAACGTCTGTAACTTTTGAATGATTCAATATAGAAGCTTCATCTTGGGCTCTGTGTGTGTGGCGGGGGGGGTTTGTTCCCACCCCCGCTACAGAGGACGGACATCACCCGGTGCACGGGTTAATGCGCCGCGGTCCGTCATGTGGCGATGACGCACAGTTGTAATTTACCGATCGGTCAAAAGTCATTTTTGATTACAATTTTCAGGGATAAAGAATAATTTAGCTTATAACACTTACCTGTTCACAACAGCAGCGTAGCTGGCGAACTTCTCTTCCTCATTGTCAGACGAACGCGACGCTGGTCCGCTTGTTACGGACTCGTGGTTCTGGTCTCGCGACCCAGTCAAACCATAATTCCATTATTGCGGTTTTGCACTTCCATGATTGCGGTTTTGGCGAACGATTTTTCAAAACAAATAAGAACAGTAGTTAGAAAAAAAGACTGGCGAACGCCTGTGTGTCACCCAGCCTTACACAAAACAGCTTTCAAACTTCTGTGCTTCAATTGGCTGGCTGTATTCACAGCCATTGGTAGGCGGGTCCTTCTTGCTAGGTTTTCAGTCATTGGTTCTTCAAGGTTTCAGAAACCCAATTCAAGGCTCTTATTAGTCGAATGAGAGGTCAATCACATCTAAACCAATCAAAGCACTCCTTTGGCTTTCTGTTCGCGGCTGTGTCTGTAGTGGAAGAATGGAAATGCAGGTGGGGTTTTTTTCAGTGCCTCCTAGGACGCACAGTGTGCATACTCGGATGCCCTCGTGCGTCCTAGGACGCAGAGACGTGCCCGCCCGCGGTACACTGAAGTGCAACAGGTTGAAAAGAAATTTATTAACCTTATAAAAGTTACTTATTTTGTGGCGTGAGGGGGCTGATGGGAAATATCAGGAAATAAACATGTTTTCCTCAGTTAGACTCAGTTTAATGTGTGACTGCTGTGCGTGTCAAAGCTGTTTTTGTTGGTATAGTTGTAACGTTTGTCTTTATTACACCATTACTGAGCATGTGATGTTAGAGATACCCCCCCACACACACAAACACACACACACACACACACCCTTCGCTGCGCTGCAGCTTCCTCATGGATTCACGCCCCTGGTGGCTCATAAACATTGAGCAGAAGATTTGTTTGCCACTGGACTGAGTTATCTAACAGTAGATGTTTTGCCATCATTGCAGTGCATCTGGAAAGTCTTCACAGCACTTCACTTTTTCTGCATTTTGTTATGTTACAGTCTTATTCCAAAATGGATTAAATTCATTTTCCTCAGAATTATACACACAATACCCCATAAGGACAACATGAAAAAAAAATTGAGATTTTTGCAAATTTATTAAAAATAAAAAACTAAGAAATCACATGTGCATCAGAATTCACAGCCTTTGCCATGATGCTCTAAATTGAGCTCAGCTGCATCCTGTTTCTACTGATCATCCTTGAGATGTTTCTACAGCTTAACTGGAGTCCACCTGTGGTAAATTCAGTTGATTGGACATGATTTGGAAAGGCACACACCTGTCTATATAAGGTCCCACAGTTGACAGTGCATGTCAGAGCACAAACCAAGCATGAAGTCAAAGGAACTGTCTGTAGACCTCCGAGACAGGATTGTCTCGAGGCACAAATCCAGGGAAAGGTACAGAAAAATTTCTGCTGCTTTGAAGGTCCCAATGAGCACAGCGGCCTCCATCATCCATAAATGGAAGAAGTTCAGAACCACCAGGACTCTTCCTAGAGCTGGCTGGCCATCTAAACTGAGCGATTGGGGGAGAAGAGCGTTAGTTAGGGAGGTGACCAAGAACCCAAATGGTCACTCTGTCAGAGCTCCAGCGTTCCTCTGTGGACAGAGGAGAACCTTACAGAAGGACAACCATCTCTGCAGCAATCCACCACTCAGGCCTGTATGGTAGAGTGGCCAGACAGAAACCACTCCTTAGTAAAAGGCACATGGCAGCCCACCTGGAGTTTGCCAAAAGGCACCTGAAGGACTCTCAGATCATGAGAAACAAAATTCTTTGGTCTGATGAGAAAAAAATTGAATTCTTTGGCATGAATACCCAGCATCATGTTTAGAGGAAACCAGGCACTGCTCATCAACACGCCAATACCATCCCTACAGTGAAGCATGGTGGTGGCAGCATCATGCTGTGGGGATGTTTTAGTCAGGGTAGAGGGAAAGATGAATGCAGCAATGTACAGAGACATCCTGGATGAAAACCTGCTCCAGAGTGCTCTTGACCTCAGACTGGGGCGACGGTTCATCTTTCAGCAGGACAACGACCCTAAGGACACAGCCAAGATATCAAAGGAGTGACTTCAGGACAACTCTGTGAATGTCCTTGAGTGGCCCAGCCAGAGCCCAAACTTGAATCCAATTGAATATCTCTGGAGAGATCTGAAAATGGCTGTGCACCAACACTTCCAGTTCAACCTGATGGAGCCTGAGAGGTGCTGCAAAGAGGAATGGGGGAAACTGCCCAAAGATAGGTGTGCCAAGCTTGTGGCATCATATTCAAAAAGACTTGAGGCTGTAATTGCTGCCAAAGGTGCATCAACAAAGTACTGAACAACAGCTGTGAATACTTATGTACATGTGATTTCTTAGTTTTTTATGTTTAATAAATTAGCAAAAATCTCAAACTTTTTTTCACATTGTCATCATGGGGTATTGTGTGTAGAATTTTGAGGAAAAATGAATTTTATCCATTTTGGAATAAGGCTGTAACATAACAAAATGCAGAAAAAGTGAAGAGCTGTGAATACTTTCTGGATGTACTGTAGCTTGAAAACATAGTCTGTCTTTTATTTCCACATTGACAGTCCATGCAGCAGAATCAGATGTCAGAGATCCAACAAAGAAACATTCCTCTTCTTTTCCTTGTCCCTCAATAGCACGCACAGCTTTGACAGCCACGACACATGCTCTGGTAGTGACAGCCACGACATTTTGCATCCTTTGCCGGGCATTCTTGTTTAGGATGAGAGTTACCTCCACATTTATAACGCTGTGTGCTTTTAGGGGTTTTGTTCTGCGTTTTACCTCCATACTTTTTTTTAAAAGCATCTATATGCTTTACGCTGCTGATGTCACTCCTTAGTTCGCACTGTTCCTTTTTAATTTCCTCCGTTTGGCGTGCCATATTTATGGCTCTTTCCACAGTTAAGTCCTTTTCAAGTTGCACGCGCTCCAGCAGCCGCGTGTCTGCTATTCCAACGACAGTCCTGTCTCTGATGAGCTCGTCATGCAGCGGTCCGTAGTTCCAGTGCTCAGCCAAAGCAAAAAGTGTGGTAACAAAAGCATCAACAGTCTCATTGGCTTCTCGCCTGCGTATATTAAATCTTGCCCGCTCATAAACCATGTTTTTCTGGACTATAAAAATGACTGAAAGCCGTCCTTTACTTTTATGTGCTGCCGCTCTTCTCCTTCATTTAGCTTGCGGCTCCTCAAACATCGTCCGCCTCATCCCCCATGCGGTAAATCAATGTGTTCACCTGGTGCTCCTCCCACTTGGCTGTTAAGATGCTAGCTTGCCCAAATCTTTCAAACCTTTGGATCCGCTTTGTCCATCTGTGTGGCTTCAAGAGGCTCTGGTGGCTGGATGCTGAAAGTGGTGCTAACCGTATTAGCATTGTTGCTAGCTGGCTCCGTCATATTGCTAACTGGCTCCTCGCTCCTTCTACCTGCTCACCAAAAGCTGTTCTTCCCCCTGTCCTGGTAGACCTTATCCAACTCGGTTCAACCCAGCAGCACTTCTGATACCATGTCCTATACTTTAAAGAAGTATATTTAAACGCGGGATTCACTTTGGGAAGAACTGCTTTATTTCTAGAGCAACTCTAGCGTCTGGTAACACTCCAACCATACACTACACTACCCATGATGCCTTGCCTCTCCCATAAGGCACTGTAACGTTCTCTCCATTAATGTAACATAAAATGACCAAATACCACAGGTCAGGTCTGGCCAGACTGAGTTGGCCAGTGTTGAAGGCGATAAATAATGTCTGATTTCTTTTTTTTTTTTTTTAGTTTCACATTAACTAAGAATGGAAATTCCTCCCTAAAATACCCGCCCACGTTTAAAACAAGTCAACTTCCTCTGTGGTTCTGCTTTTCTAGCCTGTGGTTCAGATGAGGAGAAGTGAAACTTTATCCACGGAATTCACACGGCCAGAGTCTCACAGTTCCTCATTTGACCTCTGCAGTGAAAAAATAAACTCTGACATAGAATAAACATGGATGATGCAAAAAGTTGCAAACTTCCAAGACAAAAAAACCTGAAAAGTAACAAGAATAATTTTGAAAATTTATTGCAACATTATTTGCTGTATGTTGCAATAAATATTTACATGTTTATCAAAAATTATAAGAAAAGAGCTTCAAATTTATTTAAAAAATTGAAAATTTACAAGAAAAAGCTGTAAATTTGCAAGAAAAATTTAGAAAATTTACAAGGAAAAAAGTCAAATTTATGAAAAAGTAAATGTACAAGAAAAAAAAATTGCAAATTTCTGAGAAAAAAATTAGCAAATTTATGCAAAAAAGTTGCAATTTTAGGAGACAAAAGGTTGAAAATTTACAAGAAAAATCTGTAAATTTGCAAGAAATAAGTTACAAGTTTATGAGGAAAAAAACAAGAAAGACCAAGAAAAATACTGCAAATTTATAGGGGGAAAAACATTGCAAATTTATGAGGAAAAAAATCAAATTCATCTAAAAAAAGGCAACATTTATTAGGAGAAAGTCATAAAGTAGCAAATTTAGGAGGAAAAAAGTCACAAAGTTATGAGAAAGTCACAAATTTGTGAGAGAAAAGATGCAAATTTGCAGAAAAAAGTAGCAAATTTATGAGGGGAAAGTAGCAAATTTAAGAGAAAAAGCTGCAAATTTGCAAGAAAAAAGTTGCATAGAGGAAAAAAGTAGCAAATTTATTTTAAAAAAATGTCAAATTTTTGAAGAAAAAGCTGCGAATTTACAAGAAAATATTGTAAATTCGTGAGAAAAAAGATTGCAAATTTATGAGGAAAAATGTTGCAAGTTTATGGGGAAAAAAATTCATATTTACAGAAAATAGCCGAAAATTCATAAGAAAAAAAGAGCAAATTTATGGAAAAAGATTCATGTTTCGTTGCCATTATTTGTGAAATCTGGTGTACTGGTTCTTGTCCCCGGGCCACATGTTTGACACCAATGTATTTCAGACTGTTGGTTATAATTTAATCATATTTGTGTAGCTTCCATTTCTGTCCTAAATGAACTCAGGTCCTCATAACTGCCCAAAATAAAACCTTACATCTGTTCAGTGAAAACAGCACCATCTAGTGGATTACCGAGGTATTTCTTCTTCTTCTTTTAGATTTGATTGGCGGTTGGCAACCAGCCTACAGCTGCATTACCGCCACTGACTAGATTATCATCACTCTATATCTTTGTATAAGGAGTTCTGAACAACTCCTTACGTATGAAAATATTTTCACTCACTTTCCCATGATATATGTATGGATGGCCAGGAGTGCCAAAATTAAATAAATACATCATTAAATGTGTCATTAAATCATTAAAATTGAAGATATGTACATTAAATAAATAAATATATCTGTCAATAATTACTTAAATGTGCCATTAATACATTAAATATGCATTTCAATGACATATTTATTTTAAAAAAATGAAAAAAATATATATTTATTCCATTATTTAATTAATTATTTCATGGTCCTTGTGCTGAGAGCGCCAAAATGAATGAATTTTCTCTGTCAGTCCTACCCATCAAAGTCAGTGGGCAGGGTTGAGACTGATCTCGTCCAGTCCATTGCTTTAGTCTGAAGTGGACTTTTTGAAACCATGGCGGCCCCTTAATGGAGGGTCTTCGTGAGCTCTCTCTTGAGTTGGGAAGAGATATTTTAGACCAAGCAGAAAATACAGAAGCAGGAGTTGCTGACCCAGAATATGTGGTGGATAAAGCAGAGGAATTTATTGAAGTTCTCGAAGTAATTTCTTCACTTTCTGACCAAGATATTTACTTTGAAGCGACTGAAAAGTTAGAAGAAGTCCTCCAGCACTTCCCCAGTACCAGAGCACAACAACGCACACACGGACCAGGGCGCCCGGCTTTTGACATGGCGAGTTCCGTTCTGGAGCATCATGTTGTCTGTGGATTAACAGCAGGGAAATTGCTGAGAGTTTTGGTGGGTCTAAAAGGACCATCAGGAGACGCGTGGAACAAATTGGTCTAAAGTTTTTACAGCTAAATTCAGGAGTTTTCTTCAGTTTATTACTAACTATTGGTCCCATTCATTCTGAAATAATGTGTAATAAAGTGCACCATTCCTCGATGGCTTTTGTCTGCACAGAAAGACAGACCTGTGTTCACCTGTTGCTGAGGAAGAGTTGGACAGTATTGGAACTGAGATCCACACGCCGGTGACAAACTGATGTACAGACATCTGAAAGCCAGAGGTGTGGTCTTCCAAGTGACTTCCAAGTGTTCCACACAAATATTGATTGATATTTGATAGGATTATTTTTTTAAATCTCCTAATCTTGTGTTTTAATTTGTTCTTTTTATTTTTTCTTTTTACTTTTTTACTTTCTTTTTTCTTTGTGACTATATGTCTGTGAAATGCGCTTTATAAATAAACTTTACTTACTTACAAATATGAATAGCTATAAAGTGATAAATTAGTGAGCCTAGCTAACGTAAAGCACTGGGATGTTCGTGTACGTACACAGCAATGCGTCAGCCATTTTATCTGAAACACATTTCCAGCGTACCTGAAGCCAAACCAACAGCCCTGTAATAAAACCTGTTGTTGCTGCTGCTGAGTTGTAGATACTGTCATTAAGTCATTAATCTGATTATTAAGTGAATTCTGCTCATTTTTAGGCTATGGGGTTTTATACTAGATTTCATGATAGTGAGATAATTGACTATTTTATACCCATCACTATATTGTAGTTTTTTATAACACCACTATTTCCTCAAAAGGGACTCTCACTACTAAATAGTTTAAACTCCAGTGGCTATTTTTTTTATTCCAGTGCTGGTCAGCTGGATTGCTCAGGTGTTTCTAATGAGGTGGCCAGTGACTGTATGGTCCCCCCCCCCCCCCCAGTGTCAAAACTGCGAGAGTCCTTACGCAGAGTCAATGCAGAGGGAGTGTACATGAGACATCTACAGCTGCATGGATGAAGACGATGGCAATATTCTGTTCCTGGCCCAAACTCCTTATGGCACATTGATGGTAACCATCAGCTCATCAGGTATCAGCAATATTGGCAGATAAACCATCCACCTTTCTACAAATGTCTAGAATTGTTTTACAATTAAGTTGTGCTTTTTTGTATGCCTGACAGGTGGAGATTTGTTGTCCATGGTGGGGTGGATGGATTCAGCCAATTAGTGTCTACTTGACTGTGGCTGGGAGCAATAGAGTGAACCCTGTCCTACAGAGCTTTATCACAGCTGTTGAGCAGTATGGGCTGCCATCAAGAGTACAGTCTGACAAAGGTCGGAGAATGCAGATGTAGCAGAATTCATGATCAGGAGCAGAGATACCAACAGGAACTCTCACATCACAGGCAGAAGTGTCCACAATCGGTGGTAAAAACATGGGGGGGGGGGTTGAGACTTTTATTTAGCATTTTCATTTTCCACATAAAAAACAACATCAACAAAAAAGAAAACAAAAAAGAAAGTCACAAACATGCAGACATATATGAAATAAAGTTTACAATTTTCTTTTGCGTATTTCAGGTACTAGATCCATTTTTTTCCATAGGTAAATGTAAAGGGAAAGTCAATTGTTCCATCGTGTACATTTCTTTAACAATGTCTGTCCACCCTAAAAATATTGATGGTTCCACACAATACCATTTTACTTTCACTTTTTCCATCTTCCTTTAGTGTACAATATCTTTTTATAACATATACAAAAAAAAAACTTGCATACAGTATATACAGAAAACCCCTCCCTCCTAATTCCTCAAGGCTTAAAAAAAAAGAAAAAGAAAAGAAATAAAAAAGAGACAGGATCACCCTGCTGTGTTTTAACTTATCCCAGACGACACACATTTGTAATCACCTTGTGATTTTCCAACCAAACATTTGTTGATTATTATTATTATTATTACATAATTTTCAACAAAAAGAAGAGCTCTCAATATAATCTATAAAAGGACTCCATGTCAAGGCAAAGTTCCTACGGGTTCTGCAAACATTATATCTAAGTTTTTCTAGTGGTAGAAAGGAGAGCACCTCCTTTAGCCAATGCGAGAAGGATGGAGGGTAATTTGACTTCCGCTGGAAACGAATAAGCCTGCGGGCAAGTAAAGAAGCGAATGCCAGAGCGTTACCTTGATAAGCTGTGAGTTTACAATCTGGGGGTATTATGCCAAAAATAGCTATGTGGGAACTGGGGATTATTTCTTGTTTGCAGATATATGAAAAGACCTCAAATATAGATGCCCAAAAATTTGTGAGAGCGGGGCGCAGCCAAAACCTGTGTCCTAACGAGGCTGGAGCATGACTACGTCTTGGGCAGCTAGGGTCAATAGTGGGAAAAATCTTAGCAAGCTTATCCTTTGAATAGTGGAGACGGTGAAGCACCTTAAACTGAATAAGCCCGTGACGGACACACAACGAAGAAGTATGTATACGTGTCAGACTTTCACGCCACTGCCCTTCAGAGAATTTTATCCCTAAATCTTTTTCCCATTCTGCTTTTGTTTTATCCCATGATATCGCCACTAAATTTTGTATAATCCCATAAAACGTAGAAATACATTTCTTGGCCCAAGGATCCAAATCTAGGATTTCATCTAGTTGATTAGTTGGTGTCAACAAAGGAAAAGAGAGAAGCTTTTTTTCCACAAAACTACGAATTTGAAGATATATGAAAAAATGGGATCTAGGTATGTCATAAACTTTTGTAAGCATATTAAAAGAAGAAAAAGTGTTCCCAGGAATAAATCCTTTAAAAAAAACTAATCCCTGTCTACGCCATAGGCGAAAAACATCATCAAACACGGAGGGTGTAAAAAACTGATTATTTGCTAGTGGGCAGAGCGTGCTAGCCTGAACTAACTTAAAGTGCCTTCTGAACTGGAGCCATATTTTTAAAGAGGATCTAACCACCGGATTCAATACCTGTATGCGATGAGTATATGGCAACGGTGAGGATAAGATGGGTAACAGGTTCTCAATTAAATATTTTTTTTGCTGGTCATTAACATTTGTTTGTTCTCTCCCATAGATTGAGTCCCCATCGTGCTGCTTGCTCTCTACATGTCTGTTCTTTTCTTCTTCTCTATCCCCTCACCCCCCAGCCAGTCGCAGCAGATGACTGCCCCTCTCTGAGCCTGGTTCTGCTGGAGGTTTCTTCCTGTTAAAAGGGAGTTTTTCCTCTCCACCGTCGCCAAGTGCTTGCTCACAGGGGATCGCCTGATTGCTGAGGTCTTTCTGCAACTGTGGGGGTTCCCCCTACAGTTGATAGTGCTATGAGATGACTGTTGTTGTGAAATGGTGCTATATAAATAAAGTTGAATTGAATTGGACAGAAGCTCCATCTCAACCCAACTCAGGCCCTCCTTATTCTTATATGCATCGATCCAATGTAAAAATTTTACCATGTTTGCTGCCCAATAATAAAAAATAAAGTTAGGTAGGCCCAAACCTCCTGCCTCCTTTGGTACCTCCAAGTACTTCCTTTTCATCCTAGGATTTGAATTGTTCCAAATGAATGATGAAATCAACCCGTCTAGTTGTTGGAAAGCTGCTTTAGATATAAATATAGGGATCATTTGGAATATATATAAAAATCTTGGCAGAATTATCATTTTTACTATATTTATCCAGCCTGCTAATGAAATGGGTTAGACGATTTTTTAATGTCTTGAGCTGTCCGTTCAATTAATTTTCTAAAATCATGATTATATAATCCACCTATAGGTGGATTATATAATCCTATAGGTGGATTATAGGTAAAAACATGTTTGACAACCAGGCTTACAAACTATACCAGTTGAATGTATTGTAAAGCTTTATGGTGTATCAAACATTAACATTTTGTCAATCTCATCCTAATCACAGAATAGAGATGTGGAGAGATGTCTACTAGCATGCTCTTGACCTCTTCTATCAGATCTTCACTTCACTGGAAGATGAGGGAACACTGAATCCAGACACTGCAGTCCATCTTTACGCCCTGCACCGGATCTTCCTTCCACAAATACAGAGAAGCTTTGACGCTCTCAGAGATGGTTGGAATGTTCATGGTCTTAGAACGGAAAGGAATCAATCACCATAGCAACTCTGGACAAGATACAGAGAGCAAGGTCCCATGGAGGATCCCACAGAGGTTAAAGGAAGATAGTCTTTTAACATTTTCATTCAAGCTCTCTGTCTGCCCATAAGGAACATTTATTGTTAACATGTTGATCTGTGGTAGCTCAGGAGATATAGAGGAGATTCTCACCTGTGTTTGATCTAAGTGTCGCATTTGTTTCTCCTAAATTCCCTTAGGAGAAACATTTGAGAGACAGATGATATTGAACCTATCATCTATTAATAGATGGGTCTCTGTTCTGACTTTGATTTAAAGAACGTCAGAACCAAATTCTCAGTTTTGTCTCCTTTATAGGTTCAATGCTTTGTTTCTCATCTTTGTCTTAAATGTTTCTCTTAAGGGATTATAGGAAGAACAAGTCTACTAATTGTGATACTGTACTTAAATCCAACGTGAATCTCCTGTATGCATCCTGAGCTACTAAAGATCCACATCTGAACAGTAAAGTTTTCTTATGGCTGCATGCATGTTCCCATGTACAACTGTTCTGTTTTACAGTATTGAATGGGCAACATGTATTCAGAAACTGATTTTTTTTTCCACCAGCATCCCAAAGGCCTTGTGTAATGACATGTCAAACAAATTTTAAATGCAAGACTAGTGAAGGGAATCCTCCATTCAGGTTCGTGAAGACTGTGGGACCGACTGGAACGGGCCTCACAATCATCATGGAGGCACTGCATCAGTCAAAAAAACGACATCTTCTGTTTGAACAATTCAAATTAGAAGAAAAAGGAGCAAGACTGTTAAGATTTTTTTTTAATGTGGTATTGTGGAGTGTGTGAAATAAGAGGCAGATTCATGGCAGACGGTTTATTACACACTTCACATCTCTCAAGCACAGAACAGACTGACTCATTTCAGCAGGCACTCTCTTTTTACCCAAATCTCTCCTCCCAAGTTTCATGGCATTTCTCCACACACAACATGACATTTGCATTACACTGTATTCAACCCCCTACATCCTTGACTCCTTCCTGCTATCTCGCCAGGAACCTCCTGGGCATTGTTCTCCCATGCTTATCCACTGTCTCTTGTCTGAGATGCTAAATAATCTGGTGCTACAGTATGCATTTTCAATGTATGTCTTTGTTTCTTTACATAAGTAAAATATGTAAATGCTTAAGAGCAATTTTTAGGCCTGTATTTAAACTAAATGTACTTTCAGAACGATAAAATTCCCAGAATTCGATTTACGGAGAATGATACAACTTCACACAGACCTGGCTGGAAGGGGGAAAACAGCAGGACAGACAATGTCTTCCTGGTTTGGGTTTTCTAATTTAATTATAAATTGAGATAAAGAGATTTTTTTTATTGGTAGCCTCAGTATTTATGACGCCTAAAGGAATGTTGATCTGTGTTGGTTTGAAATTTGTCACATTGAACAGATCGCTGAACGTGTGCAGAGCAGCTACATGTCTCGATTACCTCCGCCAGGCCGGAGGCCAGGAGGAGGTTATGGTTTTTTTTGCCAGTGTTTGTCTGTCTGTCTGTTTGTCTGTCTGTTTGTCTGTTGGTTAGCAAGATACCTCAAAAAGTTTTGGATGGATTTCAATGAAACTTTCAGGCGTTGTTGGAAATGGTACAAGGAAGAACTGATTAAATTTTGGGGATGATCCGGATCACCGTCTGGATACACGAATTTTTTAAAGGATTCTTTAACATTGTGACATACAGCCATTTTCAACATGTGTGCAGGCCCAGTGGAGGGCGCTGCTCGTCGTGTCTGACGAACACAACTCCGCCTTCTTCAAAGTTTTAGGCACAAAAGCACGCAGAAACCAGTGGTGGGCAGGGCCCGGCAGCGCGCCTGTGTTTGCGCTATGCTGCAAAAGCTGAGACGGGCAGCTGTCCGGCGCCGGATTATTTGGCAGAAATTCCCCGGGCAGCCATAGTGGCTGCGCACAAAGAAGCTCTCTGCCGCGGAAGCTTCTAAATCCTCTTTTGCCACGGAGCGCAAACCCAATATAAAACCCACGGCAACCTGTCTACCCAACTTGCATCCGTCAGTGAACCTCAGCGCTGCTTTCAGTGATCTATGAAAACGCTCACATAACCCATTGGCCTGTGGGTTGTACGCGAGTGTGCCATGATTTGTTTTGGGTTTTTTTTCTTTTGGATTCTTGGATGGAATATGGGTGGGCAATATAAGCTGCGGCTTCAGCCATCACCCATTTCGGATAACTTATGTTGAACTGTATGATCAGAGGAGTTATTGTCTAATTTGACTTTGTTGGATTGTATTTCCCCCTTTGTTATATTATTCACTTTCCTTTAACTTGTACTCTTAATCTATCCGAAATAAAGATGCATTCATTCATTCAATTGCAACGCCCGCAGCCTGGGAGTTTGGAGATGGAGGAGATGGACACAACACCAACACTTCAGTTTATTACCTCCTCCAAGGAGGTAATGCTTTTACTGTAGAGGATGCCTTTCACAAACGAGACTGAGTTTATTTCTCAGGGTTGGTTTATTGAGAGGTCACATCCTCCAACAAGAACATAATCTCAGAAAAGAGGTAGAACAATCATCCTTCACAGTTCTTATACCCTCCAAAGACACAAAACCCCCAACATCAAATAACATACCCCCAACCCACAGTCCTTGAGTAAACATACAGCCCCCGAGGCTCCTTGGCGTCTCCATTGTCTCTCTCATCCTTCTAGCCTCCGGGGCTCCTGCTGGGACATTCTCTCCCACTTCCCGTCTCCTAAAAGACCAACTTCACACCTCCCGTAGGTCTCTGCAGGGTCAGGTCCTCTTTGGCCATTGAGACGTGAAGCTTCCAGAATATGCACCGTCATGCCTACTAGGTATATGTGGGTGAATATGAATGCCATATATGCGCCCTAAATATGCGCCATATAACCCCCCCCAAACGTCTAAATAAGGACAAAGTACACCCCAAAATGCATAGAAACATGTCATATCACACAGAACAGCAAAATGGCACAACATATCACACTTCCAACTGCTTGGGCTTCAACCTCCTGCCATATCTGCTGTAAGCAGGTTTCGATCTGCCTGTAGCTTTTTCTTGCATCTGTGGATCAGAGTCGTTAGCACATCCTTGTGAAAGCTGAGAAGAGTGTCTCCCCGGTGGCCTGCCGCGACGGGGGGCCCTGGCTAATTGCACTTGTTCATCAGCCAACACAAAAGCGGGTTTGAGTCTGTTAATGCAGACTAATTCCCTCCTGTCACCCAAATCGAGCAAAAAATGTTTTTCCCCAGTTTCCAACACTCTGAACGGTCCATCATAAGGTGGCCTTAAACCTGGCCTCTGAGCGTCGTGTCTGACAAAGACAAATTCTGCGTTCTTTAAGGCTTTAGGCACAAAAACGCGTGGGAAACTGTGATGAACTGGGCCGGGGAGGGTGTTTGATCCCGTGTCGCTCTGCAGCAGCTGAGTGGGGGGGCGATTTGGTGCGGGGTTCTCTGGAAGGAATTCGCCATGTAAACGGAGGGGTTGGGCAAAAACTAGCTCAGCCGGAGAGGCTTGCAAATCTTCCTTAGGTGCTGAACGCAACCCTAATAAAACCCATGGAAGTTTATCAACCCAATTTGTGTCCGTGAGAGCCGCTCTGAGGGCTGCTTTCAATGACCGGTGAAAGCGTTCGCACAAACCGTTGGCCTGAGGGTTATAAGCGGTAGTGTGGTGAATTTTCACCCCCAGACTGAGGGCCATGGATGACCAGAGCTCGGAAACGAATTGGGGACCCCTGTCAGACGTTATGTCTGACGGGACTCCAAAACGCGCGACCCAAGCCGTTAAAAACGCGCGCGCCACGTCTGCTGCTGTAGTTGACGCCAGGGGGACCGCTTCTGGCCAGCGCGTTGTGCGGTCTACCATGGTTAGAAGGTGTGTGAAACCCTGCGACAGCGGGAGGGGTTCCACCAAGTCGATATGCACGTGGTCGAAGCGTTTGGCCGGGATGTGAAAAGGTTCTAAGGGGGCCCGCGTGTGCTTGTGTATCTTTGCTCTTTGACACGCTGCTCAGGCTGCGGCCCACTCTTTGACCTGTTTACGCAGCCCCGGCCAAACGAATTTTTCTCCCACCATTTTGATCGATGCGCAAACTCCCGGATGTGCCAGCGAATGGATTAAATCAAAAACGCGGCGGTGCCATGCAGCTGGGACCACGGGGCGGGGGCGCCCCGTGGAGATGTCGCAGATTAGAGGAGGCATACCTGTCTGATGCACCCTGTGCTCCAGCCTTAGCCCTGTTGGCTCAGACTGGAGCGCGCGCACATCCGCATCGTTAACCTGCTCGGCGGCCATGGCTGCATAATCTAAGCCTACGCAGACCGGGGCTGCGAGCGCTTCCGCACCGCAAGCCTGGCCCGCATCCACGGCCACCGTGTCTGCCCCCTGGGGGCCTGGCGTTGCAACTGCGCGCGAGAGGCAATCTGCCACGACATTGTGTTTGCCCGCCACATGTTGAATGTCGGTGGTAAACTCTGAAATCGCGGCCAGCTGTCTCTGCTGTCGGCCCGACCACGGCTCTGAAATCTTGGCCATTGCAAATGTTAATGGTTTGTGGTCTACAAACGCGGTGAAACAGCGCCCTTCCAGGCAGAACTGGAAGTGACGGATGGCCAGATGCAGGGCTAAAAGCTCCCTATCGAACGCGCTGTATTTCCGCTCGTTATCGCGCAATGTTTTGCTGAAAAACACAAGCGGTTGCCAGCTCCCTGCTACCAGTTGCTCGACAACCACCCCCACTGCTACGTCGGAAGCGTCCGTGGTTAGTGCCATGCAAGCTGCTGGCACGGGGTGTGCCAACAGCACAGCGTTCGCCAGGGCCGACTTGACCTGGGAGAAAGCGCGCTCCCGTTCCGGGGACCACTCGACCTTATTTGCAGGTTTTTGTTTCTTTAGTGCCGCGTACAGTGGGTGCATGAGCTGTGCCGCGCTGGGGAGGAAACGGTTATAAAAATTGACCATCCCCAAAAATTCTTGCAATGCTTTAACTGTCTGCGGCTGGGGAAACTCCGTTATTGCACGTACTTTATCGGGCAGCGGGACCACTCCTTCTGGAGAAACGCGGTGGCCCAAAAAATCGATTTGCGCTACCCCGAATTGACATTTCGCTGGGTTAATTATCAGCCCATGCTCTGTCAGCCTCTGAAAAACCGCTGTGAGGTGGCGTTCGTGTTCGACTTCGGATGCACTGGCTACCAAATTATCATCCAAATACGCGAACACGAAAGGGAGGCCACGCAACACCGCATCCATCATGCGTTGGAACGTCTGTGCGGCGCTTTTGAGGCCAAAAGGCATGCGCAAAAACTCGAAAAGCCCAAAGGGGGTTATTACTGCCATTTTGGGTATGTCTTGAGCGCGGACTGGGACTTGGTGATAACCGCACACCAAATCTATTTTGGAAAAGATGCGCGCGCCCGCCAAATGCGCCGAAAAATCCTGGATGTGCGGAATCGGGTAGCGGTCGTGTGCTGAAGCATTATTTAACCTGCGGAAATCACCGCAAGGCCGCCACGAGCCGTCAGCCTTGGGGACCATATGCAGGGGTGACGACCAAGGGCTGTTAGAGCATCTAACAATGCCCAGTTTTTCCAAGTTGGCGAATTCCTCGCGCGTGATGGCCAGTTTAGCTGGGTCCAAGCGCCGAGCTTTTGCAAAAACAGGGGGGCCGGAGGTAGTTATGAAATGCTCGACCCCGTGTTTAGCTATTGACGCTGAAAATGTTGGGACCGTGAGTGCTGGGAACTGATTGAGTAGTGCATGAAACTTACCACCCGCAGCTGTGACATTAGGATGTGCAGAAGGCGGGGCAACCCGAGCAGTACAGGAGATAGAGTGGAAAGACAGTACATTTACCATACGTCTATTAGTAAGATCAACTAATAAACTGTTTGAGCATAAAAAATCAGCACCTAACATGTTGTTGCTAACTGCAGCTACAACGAAAGTCCACTCGAAGGTGCGCCCGTGGGAGGATAGAAGGAGCGTCTTCTCCCCATAGGTTTTGATCGTCGAGCCATTTGCCGCTAGCACCAGGGGTCCGCTGGAAGGCGCCAGCAGGTCCGCGTAGGAAGGCTTGACAAAACTCAGCTGGGAGCCTGTGTCCACCAGGAAATCCTTCCCTGAATTCGCGTCCGTCACGAAAAGCAGCTTGTTCTTTGCGCCGAGAGCAGCAGCTGCTACCGACTCTCGGTCTTGGCGTTTCCCTGGCACTTGTATCGGCACGGTGGGATGCATCTGCGCGCCCTCTCGGCGAAACGTCGATGGTAAAAGCAGAGGGTGCCATCCGCTCCGCTTCTCCTGGTCTCTGCCGCTGCTGACGTCAGTGGGTCCGGTGCTGCGGCCTCTGGTCTCCCCTCGTCTCGCGGGGGTGCGTTCAGCTCCGTTGCCACCGTCGTGGCTGCGTGTCGTCTATGGGCGTCGACGAGCCGCTGCACCTCCTGGCCCAGCCCGTGGTAGTCGCGGTCGTTGAGCAACTGTGAGCTGGCCAGGGTGACTCTCACTGCTGGCGGTACCGTTCTGATAAAGAGGTGGGCGAAGATAAAACTGTCATCATCTTCGCCTCTCAGGTTCATCATCCTCGCCATCAGATCTGCCGGCCTGTCTGCTTCCCCTTCTGTCAGCGCCAGAAGTCTCTCTGCTCGCTCTCCCTGCGAGGGAGTGAAAGCTCGAATGAGGGCGGCTTTCAGTGCGCCATACTTGTCGTCCTGGGGCGGGTGGTTGGTCAGGCTCTCCACCCGCTGCACTGTGAGGCTGTCCAGCTTCGCGATGACATGGTAGAACCTCGTTGCGTCCGCTGAGATTCCCCGAAGGTGGAACTGCGCCTCCACAGTGGTAAACCAGGAGCGCGGGTTATGTTGCCAGAAATCGGGCAGCTGTAGTGTGGTAGCTGCGTTAACCCGGTTGGCTCCTGAAGAGTCCGGTGCGGGAAGATCGCCGCCACCGGCCATAGTTTGTCGTAGGTCACCAGTGTAGAGGATGCCTTTCACAAACGAGACTGAGTTTATTTCTCAGGGTTGGTTTATTGAGAGGTCACATACTCCAACAAGAACAGAATCTCAGAAAAGAGGTAGAACAATCATCCTTCACAGTTCTTATACCCTCCAAAGACACAAAACCCCCAACATCAAATAACACACCCCCAACCCACAGTCCTTGAGTAAACATACAGCCCCCGAGGCTCCTTGGCATCTCCATTGTCTCTCTCATCCTTCTAGCCTCCGGGGCTCCTGCTGGGACATTCTCTCCCACTTCCCGTCTCCTAAAAGACCAACTTCACACCTCCCGTAGGTCTCTGCAGGGTCAAGTCCTCTTTGGCCATTGAGACGTGAAGCTTCCAGAATATGCACCGTCATGCCTACTAGGTATATGTGGGTGAATATGAATGCCATATATGCGCCCTAAATATGCGCCATATTACTACTGAACCACAAATCCTATCATTGTCAATCCAATTGCTAGTCATATGTTTTCATGGTCAAGGAATCTGAAAACGTACACACAAACACTGTATGGGGGGGAACTGTGGCACTTGGCGGAGGTCTGCGCTCTCCGAGTGCTTTTCTAGTTTCAAATTGTGGCCCAACTGATTTTGTAATTAGCTCTGGAATATGTCTTTGTTTCCCGGGCATGCAGGAGGAGCACATGACGAAATAAAACCGGAAATATCAGTGTCTGCCCATAGTTATTTTCAAGTATTGTTTAAAGATAATTTTAATTCAATTCAATTCAATTCAATTCAACTTTATTTATATAGCGCCATTTCACAACAACAGTCATCTCATAGCACTATCAACTGTAGGGAGGACCCCCACAGTTGCAGAAAGACCCCAGCAATCAGGCGATCCCCTGTGAGCAAGCACTTGGCGACGGTGGAGAGGAAAAACTCCCTTTTAACAGGAAGAAACCTCCAGCAGAACCAGGCTCAGGGAGGGGCAGTCATCTGCTGCGACTGGCTGGGGGGTGAGGAGATAGAGAAGAAGAAAAGAACAGACATGTAGAGAGCAAACAGCACGATGGGGACTCAATCTATGGGAGAGAACAAACAAATGTTAATGACCAGCAAAAAAAAAAAATATTTCATAGAGAGTGAGGAAAGGAGTGAGGCCCAGTGCATTACTGGAGGTCCCCCGGCTGACTAAACCTATTAGCAGCATAACTAAGGAGGTTTATTTTACACGTAAATAAAGTTGTATAATACAAGTTTTATCTTTTGTGAAACCTCAGTGAACTACATCTGCTGGTCTCAGACTATATACGTCATCAAACATGATCATGGCGCTTCCCGTCTCAAAGCTCACCTACTTTTTTCTGACCAATGAAAGTACAAGTTGGGGGAACAGAACACAGATGTGTTGTGTTGGATTTTGAGAGCTGCAGCTGATCCAGAGGCTGTTAGTCGGTTCCTTCTGGATTTCCTTTGAAAATGGTGACGTAATTTACGTGATGATTTTGTAGTCTTACAGCACGTATTTTCACAGCCTTATACGTTAACAGTAGATGACAGCGTTTCAATGTGGAAAATTTCCCTTTAAATTGACAATCATCATATGTGTACGTCATGGCAAAATTTTTAACCGACAGTGAAAAATAATTTCTTTTGTGGTATGGACTTACTGCGCATGTGTGTTGCATGGAGCACAGCCTGACTACCCATCATGCACCACGTTCGGGGTTTTCTTGGACTTTGTTAAACATTTTATGTAATTAGCCGTCTTTGATTTCGATATATTTTATATGTAGGTGGTAGTTTGACAAACAGATCTGAAATGACAAAATAAATTACGGTGTGGTTTACGTCACCGTCAGTGAACGGTGTATGTGGCTGAATGATGTCGATCGGGTTTGCGCAGTGATGTCAGTACGCTCATGTTTCTGTTCAGATCGTATAAATCTTTCGCCTTTTACTAAAGATTTCCGTAGAGAGGAAGAATATGAATTTTGACTAATTTTTTGAAGCCCTGGTGATAGCAGGGCTCCTCTATCTGTTTAACAGTATAATGTACAGTAAATACGGAAGTGAGCTTAAAAGTTGTTTATTTGCTGTGCTGAATAACCCATCATTAGGGATGGCAGAAATGGAACACTGAAGCGATCGAATCATTTGGCACAATTGGCAGTGCGGTGGCGGAGTGGTTAGCACTGCGGCAGCACAGCAACTCACCCTTGGCCGGGGGATCCTGGGTTCAATCCCAGCCCCCGACCAACAGTGATCTGTGTGGAGTTTGCATGTTCTCCCCGTGTCTGCGTGGGTTTACTCCAGGATTTCTCCGGTTTCCTCCCACAGGCCAAAAACATGCAAGTTAGGTTAACTGGCATCAAACTGGGGATTCTAAATTGTCCTTAGGTATGACTGTGAGAGTGAATGGTTGTCTGTCTCTCCGTGTTGCCCTGCAATGGACTGGTGATCTGTCCAGGGTGGACCCTGCCTCTCGCCCAAAGATGCTGGGATAGGCTCCAGCCCCCCCGCGACCCGAAAAGGATTAAGCGGAAGAAGATGAATGAATGAATGATTCAGAAAAAGAATCGATCTTTTGGAACGTTTGAAACATCTCCCCACAGCGACATCTGGTGGCCAATCTGAAAATATGACATTCAAACAGTAGAGCAGTGTTGCCAACTCCCCAGCAAGGACAGTGGCTGTTGGCTGTCTGTCATCGCCTCATTTACACAATTGACAATCAGCATATAATTGTAATGGATGGTGTAGGAGAGAGAAATAACGACGTAGGAGAGACAAAAATTGAATTAAAAAAACCTAAATATGTATAGAAATACAAATGAACTGTTTTCTGTTGATTCTTGGTTTGTTTGTAATTTTGCCTTTGAAATAGGTCATCATTTCTCAGTATAACTTGATAACTTAAATGCTTTATTTAGACCCACATTACATAACTCAATTTTGTCCTCTTCTTTTACGGGTTAGAATATCACATTTAATCAAAAGACTGTTATGTCGATTGTAATTACTAGTCTTTTTGTCTTAACTTTTTTTGATGTGTTTGGGGTTATAGTATCATTTGTATGAAAGAATATTTTTTCTCAATCAGTATTTGAAGGGTGTGCTTGTGTACATTCAAGTATTTTTATTCAGAAAAACAATTTGTTCAACAGTGCTTGGAGTTAGATGATTTCTTCTCGTTTAAAATTTCTCCTGCTTTTGAGAAGATTCTCTCACAAGGGACTGACGTGGCTGGAATGGAAAGATAAGTCTTGGCCAGCTCGAAAAGGTGGGGGAACACAACTGCATGCCAGTTCCAAAAATCCAGCGGATCATCTCTTCTTGGCAGATATGGGGCTGAGCGATAGCGCTGAACCTAGAGAGTTAGATAATTTATCAGTTACATAACAATAAATATGAATGTAAACAAATTGCAACCTCATTCCAACACTGTCATCATAGTGTGTGTCTGGGGGTGGCCTACCTCAACAGCAGCATCAGCAGGGCACTCTGTCTTTGTGAAGTCTCCCCCACCATACTGTCAAAGCCATCCCACAGGCTCTCCCCCGTGTGCCCACTGGCCTGTGGTCCTGTTGTTGCTGATGTTGTGGGCTCACAAGCGCTTGTTTGTTCTCGTGAAGCTGCTCGAATGATGGCACAACACTCAGCTGTCAATGCCTTCACCGCTTTGTCCGCGTTGTCTGGACATCCAAATGCCAGAACTTTGAATCGAGGATCCAACACGGTTGAAACGGCTAGGACCCTCACAACCTCCACCCCACATCGCTCTCTCAGGTTTTTGTGAAGGTTACTGCTCAACTGAAGTTCCAAGGTTCCAAGGTTGTCATAGCTAGGAGCGGCACTGGGGTTAAGCTCCCAGTGCTCATAAAATGCTCCTTATGGCGTGCGTCTCGAAAAGCATCTGACAACTAAGTCCAACTCCTAGCCTGCCCGTGTGGTTTAGTCTCTAAGCCCGGCGGAACTGCTTTTACTAATAGGAGAAGGGGCGAGGGCGGATCTCTGGCGCCTTAAAACCAGATGCTTCGGGTAGATGGTGGCTCGTCAACCTGGGAAGGTAGCCCATCTAGGGGAAGGTAAACCCTGATTTCAAACCTCCGCTGCCTTGCGGCATACCCGGTCACGGGAAAGGCTTCGGGAGTCAACCCTGAGGAAAAATCCGGAGTCGGAGCCCCTAAGGCAGTTCTATGTTGTGCTCAACATCGTTCTGGCAGCTCCTGCAACGGCGCTGGTGCCAAACTGTAGCAGCCCTGCTGTTCCTTTGGATTCATCAGTGACGTGGAGAGGGGGGGACATGCTGCATGGGCAACATCTTATCCTCCATATCTTCCTGCCCAGGCTTGAATCCTACCAACGCCCAACGCTGGAAGGTAGAACACCGGATCACTGGAGAGGACACTCCAGCTTCGCCTTTGGCGTAGACAAAACACGGGGAATGACAGTTACCGGTTATAAGCCACCGCTCAACTGGCGTAGAGCTCGGCGCCAGGGGTTATTCCTGACGGTGGGAGGGATCATCGGATCTCACTGGACAGCTACCGCCCGCCTCAAGCTGGGCAGCCCCCAGCCAATAAGGTGATGTCCCGCCACAGCTTGCTTTCCTCATTGGGTGCATGGGGATGAGGAGAAGTCCGAACAGCAGGCTGAGAACTTTCGCACCAGGCAAGACAATAAAACAAAAGAGACCAACTCTAAAACTGGGAACTTGGAACGTCCGCACTATGATGACAGGACTCGCTACTAACCTCAAGGACATCAACGACACCAGGAAGACTGCCATCATCAATAATGAGCTGAAGAGACTGGGAGTGGATATCGCCACTCTCCAGGAAACACGGTTGGCTGACGCAGGCACACTGAGAGAGGACTACACGTTCTACTGGCAGGGAAAGGGCAGTGACGAACACAGGGAACACGGAGTGGGCTTTGCAGTGAAGAACACCTTGCTGAAGATGGTGGAACCGAGCAGCACTGGCTCTGCACGACTCCTCACCCTCCGCCAGAACACCACTCAAGGCCCAGTCACCCTCGTCAGTGTGTATGCCCCAACACTGACAGCCACACCAGAGGCAAAAGACGAGTTCTACGAGAATCTCGCAACAACTGTCAGGATCCTCCCCAACTCTGAACAACTCATTCTCCTTGGAGACTTCAATGCCAGAGTGGGTGCTGACCAGGACTCCTGGCCCTCCTGTCTTGGACCTTTTGGCGTGGGCAGAATGAATGACAACAGACAGCGGCTGCTCGAGTTCTGCACATATCACGATCTGTGCATCACAAACTCATTCTTCAAGACCAAGCCCCAACACAAGGTTTCCTGGCAACATCCACGCTCAAAGCACTGGCACCAGCTGGACTTGATCCTGACCAGGCGCACCTCACTGAAGAATGTGCTAATCACCCGTTCGTTCCAGAGTGCAGATTGCGACACAGACCATTCATTGGTGTGTTGCAAGGTCAAGCTGCAGCTGAAGAAATTTCATCGTGCTAGACAACCTGGAAAGGCACGGATTGACACCAGCAAGATGGCTCAACCAGAACTTGTTGAGCAGTTTGCCTCCACCTTTGAGAAGGAACTTGGTGTACCACAAGAAGGAGAATCTGCAAAGCAGAAGTGGGAAGAGCTGCAAAACACCATCTACTGCACAGCCTTGGCTACCTTTGGGAGGAAGACCTCGAAGTCACAGGACTGGTTTGATGCCAAGTTGACCGAGATGACCCCCGTCATTGAAGCCAAGCGCTCAGCACTTGCTGAGTACAAGAAGTACCCAAACGAGAAGAATCTCCAGATTCTCAGGGCTGCGAGAAGCAAAGTTCAGCAGACTGCTCGGCGCTGTGCCAACGAGTACTGGACTCAGCTCAGCCAAGACATTCAAACCGCTGCCATAACAGGGAACATCCGTGGTATGTACGATGGCATCAAGAAAGCACTTGGTCCGGCTCAGAGCAAGACGGCCCCCCTCAAATCCTCCACTGGGGAGATGATCACAGAAAAGAACAAGCAGATGGAGAGATGGGTGGAACACTACTCCGACCTCTACTCCAGACAGAACACCGTGACACCATCAGCCCTTGATGCCATCGACTGCCTGCCATCCATGGACAAACTTGACGCCGAGCCAACCATCGACGAACTCAGTAAGGCCATTGATAGCTTGGCCACTGGCAAGGCACCCGGCAACGACGGCATACCCCCTGACCTGATCAAGCACTGCAAGACCGCCCTACTGCTGCCATTGCATGACGTCCTCTGCCAGTGTTGGAAGGAAGGTGCCGTACCACAGGACATGAGGGATGCCAAGATCATCACCCTCTACAAAAACAAAGGGGAGAGAAGCGACTGCAACAACTACAGGGGCATCTCCCTCCTCAGCGTTGTTGGCAAAGTCTACGCACGAGTTGTTCTCGTTTGTCTACAGAAGCTTGCCGAACGTGTCTACCACGAGTCTCAGTGTGGCTTCCGCGCTGAGCGATCGACGGTAGACATGATATTCTCCATCCGCCAACTCCAGGAGAAATGCAGAGAACAGAACATGCCCCTGTACGTCGCCTTCATCGACCTCACCAAAGCGTTCGATCTGGTCAGCATAGAGGGCCTTTTCAAGATCCTGCCAAAGATAGGATGCCCACCAAAGTTGCAAAGCCTCATTGAATCGTTTCACACCAACATGCAGGGGATAGTGCAGCACGATGGCAACGTCTCAGAGCCTTTCAACATACGCAGCGGAGTGAAACAGGGCTGTGTACTTGCGCCAACCCTCTTTGGGATTTTCTTTGCTATGCTCCTGAGGCATGCCTTCAGCACAGCAACAGAGGGAATCTACCTGCACACAAGATCTGACGGCAGACTTTTCAACCTCGCCCGCCTGAAAGCCAGAACCAAAGTACGCGAGGCTCTAATCAGAGACATACTGTTCGCAGACGACGCTGCAGTCGCAACCCACACACAGCAGGAGCCTCAGACCCTTATGGACCGCTTCTCCCAGGCATGCAAGGACTTCGGGCGTACCATCAGCCTGAAGAAGACTAACGTCTTGGCGCAAGGCACGGAAGCACCACCAACCATCACCATTGACGACTACGAGCTGGAGGTCGTGAATCAGTTCACGTACCTGGGGTCCACGATCAGCAACAACCTCTCCCTTGATACAGAGATCAACAAGAGGATTGGAAAATCAGCCTTCACACTCACTCGCCTCACCACACGAGTGTGGGAGAATCCCAAACTCTCTGTCAAGACGAAGATGGCAGTGTACAATGCCTGCGTCATCAGCACACTGCTCTATGGGAGTGAGACGTGGACAACATACGCCCGGCAGGAAAAGAGACTGAACTCCTTCCACCTGCGCTGCATTCGCCACATCCTGGACATATCCTGGCAGGACAAAGTGCCCAACACAGAAGTTCTGTCTCGCGCCGGCCTTCCCTCCATGTTCACTCTACTCAGACAGCGCAGGCTCCGCTGGCTAGGCCACATTCACCGTATGGAGGACGGCAGAATCCCCAAAGACGTCCTCTATGGAGAACTGGCAACTGGCAAGAGAGACGTTGGCCGCCCACAGCTGCGTTTTAGAGACGTCTGCAAGAGAGACATGAAGGCCCTGGAGATCAACACAGAGCGCTGGGAGGACCTTGCAACGGACCGCTCCAAATGGAGAGGCACCCTGACCAGACAGCTCAAGGCGGGTGAAGAGAGACTGACTGCTGCTGCAGATGAAAAAAGGACCCGCAGGAAGAACCGCCACAGACCCAGCAGCACGGAGACCACCCACAAGTGCGACCTGTGTGACAGGGACTGCCATTCGCGCATCGGCCTGTTCAGCCACAGGCGGTGCTGTTCCAGCAGAGTAGACGTTTAGGATTCTCTTCCATGGTCATCATAGACCGACGGAGGCCGACGATATGACTGCTCAACTGAAGTGCATTTGGGATAGTTAACCTGTCACGCCGTTCCAGAATCTTTCGATGCATTTGTCTGACTAATGGTATTATTTTTGAGGCCGAAACTCTCTTTTCAGAGGACAGCTCCACAGTTTCTTCATTAAATACAGCAAGATGCTGAAGGCACTCACTTACTGTTTCACTGTCAGCACTGTTTAAGGGAGTTAAGGTTGTATTCAAGCTGGCCAACGCTGCTGCCACTGCTTCACGCTGCTCCAGCAGACGTTCAAACATTGAATAGGTGCTGTTCCATCTGGTCTCTATTTCCTGGATTAATTTCATCACTGGTTTTCCCATTCGCTGCTGGATGTCTGAAAGCTTCTGCTTAGCAGTGGCACTAGATCTAAAGAGGCCAACTATCTGCCTAGATTGCAGACGCAGAGTATGCAGTTCAGGGGTTTGCTCTATGGCTTTTTTCACCACCAAATTCAATGTATGTGCAAAACAAGGTACATGACGTACCTGTAAAAGTTGTGCACAGGCTATCATATTGGCAGCATTGTCGGTAACTAGGCAAGTAATGCTCTTCTCAATCCCCCATGAACGCAAAAGAGTGCTCTTGGCCTCCTTCAGGTGTTCAGCTGTGTGTGTCTCAGGAAAATGAGTGACTCCAAGGACAGTTGTGTCTAGTTTGCCATTTTCATCAAGAAAATGGCATGTGACTGCTAGGTAAGCATCCATGTTTATTGATGTCCACATATCTGAGGTCAAGCTGACCGCTTTGGCCTTCTTCACTTGAGCCATCACTTTCTCTTTGGTCTCAGTGTATCTGGACTTCAACATTGTTTTCAGTGTGTTTCTTGATGGAAGGATGTAATTGGGATCCAGTTTCTTGACAAAATTCTTGAAACCCTCATCTTCCACAATTGAAAAGGGTTGTGAGTCCTTCACAATAAGGTCAACGAGGGCCTCATCCAATTCTTTTTGCCTTCCTGTCAAAGAACAAGAAAAAAGACTGAGTTAGGAGGAATGCTGACATGCAACTTCATCTACTGTATTGTAAATCTACACAACTGTATGTAAATCTAGAACAATATGACCTCTTTTAGTGATTAAGAGCATAATTGTATTGTAAATACTGATAGATGTGAATAAATAATATTTATATTGCAAATTTCTTTTTGCACCATTTGTATTTTTTTTATTAAATAAGTTTTTCTTTTCCCCACTCCTTTTTGAGCATGAATTAATTGATTTGAATTATTGAACTTACATGTACTCTGTTGAATGTCTTTGCATTGTCAGATACTGCTGTCTACAGGTCATTTTGTGTTGTTTACTCACTTGCTTAAAATAAATGTCATTTCATTTTAATTTCATTTTCATTTATTTCAAGCAAGTAATCAAATAACATAAATAACCTGCATACAACATTATCTGATAATGCAGACATTCATCAAAATACATTAAAGTAAAATATATCAAAATCATTAGTTTATGCTCAAAAAGGAGTGGGAAGAAGAAAAACTGATTTAATCCTACCCCCATTTCTCATCAGTAGCTTGACATAAAGACATTTCAGTACGTCCCCCATCTATTTCGAAATGAAAATGAATTAATACATTCTATTGCTGTCCATTTTGTATTTCAACTTCTTTTGCACAATTTTTAATTTGCACTATTCTTTTGAGTGTTTGAGATTTCTTGGTGTGTTTTTCTGTTTCTGGCACTTTATCTGCACACTGGAGCTGTCATGAGTCATAGCAGTAAATTTCCCCACTATGGGATCAATAAAGCATCTCTACTCAACTCTCTACTAAGAAATGTATATGTGTATTAAAATGACATGAATACATACCATAAACACCATGCTGGCCTTGGGTGGATTCAGCACTTAGTTGTGTAGTGCTAGTAGTGCAGACTAGGGATGGGCATTCGGTGAAATTTTCTTCACCGATCGTCGGGAGAATTAATGATTAATAATCGGTTAATCATTAACATTTTTAGGTATGTAACAAGGCAGGTAGACTACATTAGAACATCAGGAATCAGCACGGAGAGCCCTCGGGAATCTCGCAAGCTGATTGGCCGAGACGTTTCACCCCGCAAGCTGATTGGCCGAGACGTTTTACCCAGCTTCTCTCCCTGCCGAGCGCCCACCCAGCGAAGGAAGACCGCATTAATTGCTCTTTATCGCTCGTGTTACTTAGTCTAGCCGCGCAGAACTTTTTGCTGTTCTCTTGTGCCATTTTGTGCGAAATAGTCTTCCCGTCGAGCCACTACGCCGCCTCCTGCAGCTTCCCTCGACGTGTGTACACCGAATCTTCATGACCTTCTCAATAAAGTTTCTGAAAAAAAAAAAAAAAGAATCTTCACGACCGCCATTACTCAGCGCGCAACCACTGTTGGCGGTTTCTTCGCGTAATAAGGGTGTTCCATGGACCCTGTCGATGAGGTATATTTGTATGCTGCATTGCAGTGATTGCAGTACACCTGGTCATTTTTTAAATTGAAATGGTCCCACGCAACACTTCGCCGTAACCGCTTCATGATTTGGCGATTGCCCTACGGAAGTCCGCATGTATCAACTGAGGCACGCCAGGGTACGGCGATGGTGTAATGTTGCCCCCTGGTGCCCAAATTTTGCTATTGCATTGTTTGAGGACGGCCGTGCAGTAGGCCTAATAACCTTAGATTGTTTAAAAAAAAAAAAAAACGGTTTGTCGACGAAAATGAACTTCCTCGGTGAAATTCTTAATGATCAATTATCGGTTAATCGGTAAATTATGCCCATCCCTAGTGCAGACATCAGGAGGTTTTGTCCACAGATGTCTCCACATAGTAGTTGTATTATTGCAAAATGCAAGCTGTTGCATGCAATGCAAACATTTAACTTTCTTTGGTTCCAAAAGGACAAAGTGTTCACAGACAGTTGACCTGGTACGCTTTCTAACACCAACCATCGCAAATTAATCTCAAGCCAAATGCTCTCAATCAAAAAACGCTCAGTACAATACACTCAAAGAGGCAAGACTTCGCAAAATAAATGCACATATCAGAGGCTGTGGGACACATATGTGGGTTTCATAAGCTTCGTATGTATATTACTGTTCCTTCACGTCTCAGAATGAACAATAGGACTGAGTCTCTTGACTCATAATCCTTCTGTTATCTCTAGGACCTAGAGATAACAGGAGGATGCGAAATGTGATCTTTGTTATGCAAAGAGATGGCCTTGAGGGATTTCCTGACCACCAGTGACTTTAGGTGGAGGGGAGAAGACCTGGAAGAAGACATATTGTGTCTTGGGATTAAAAGACAATGTGACTCTGTGCTTTGATGTCCTGGGATATAAAAGGGACAGATGTGGGGGGATGCTTCCTCTTTTCTGTTTGGATGATGTTGGAGATACGTGAATAAACCTGATCTGTGAAATAAACTCAGCCTCGTCTTTCTTTCCACGCTCTCCACACTGGTGACCCGAAGACGTATCATGAGCAGAAGTAATTCCCCCGAGCTGGACTCGTCAGGAGCCAGCCAGGTGAACGCAGCCACAGTCAAGCTACCAGACTTCTGGCAAGACAACCCGTGCTCCTGGTTCCACTTGGTCGAGGCACAGTTTGCCCTCCGGGGGATAACGGTAGATGACACCAAATTCTACCACGTTATTTCCAAACTCGACAACCGCATGGCTCGATATGTGCAGAGCTTTTTGGAGCGCCCACCGGCCGACGACAAATACGGCGGGTTGAAGGCTGCGTTCATCCAGCGTTTCACTCCCTCAGTCCAGGAGAGAGCGGAGAGACTCCTGGCTCTGAACGACTTGGGAGATAGCACGCCCATTGACCTGATGGAAGACATGCTGAGGCTGAGGGGCTCAGACGGCGATGACTTCCTTTTCACCCACATTTTCCTGAGAACCCTACCATCGGCCACGAGAGCGACCCTGACCGGTTCACCGTTGATGGCCCAGCGGGACTTCCGCGCGCTGGCCCAGGAGGCACAACGGATTCTCAACGCCAGCAGACAGCGCGCGGCCACCGCAGCAGCGACGGAGCTCGGCGCGACGGCCGGAGACGACAGGGGGCCAGAGGCGGCGGTAGCAGACCCACCAACAATGGCGGCGGCGAGGGCCAGGGATCGCCGCTTCGCAGAGAGGGCACGCAAATGTATACCACCGTGCCAGTTCAGGAGCTCGGGAAACGCCAGAGCCGGGGGTTGGTAGCAGCTGCGGCCCTCGGGGAACAGAACAAGCTGCTCTACTTGACGGACGCGCGTTCGGGGAAGAAATTCCTCGTGGACACAGGCTCCCAAGTGAGTTTCATCATGCCAACCTATGCTGACCGGCTGGCAGGCCCCGGGAGTCACGGAGCATCAGCAGCGAACGGCTCGAGGATTAAGACCTTCGGTGAGAGGACTCTGCTTCTGTCCCTACACGGCCGTACATTTGAGTGGACTTTTGTTATAGCTGCGGTGAGCTTCAACATGTTAGGGGCTGATTTTCTGTGCTCACATGGGTTGTTGGTTGATCTTGCTAAGAGGCGCCTGGTTAATGCACTTTCTTTTTACTCTATTCCCTGCGCAGCCCGAGTGACCTCGCCCACAGCACAAGCCAACGTCGCAACGGCAAGCGGTAAGTTCCACACACTCCTCACTCAGTTTCCAGCACTCACGGTTCCCACATTTTCAGCGGCCGTCGCTAAACACGGGGTGGAACATTTTATTACTACCACCGGACCTCCCGTTTTTGCAAAAGCTCGGCGCTTGGATGCAGCTAAACTGACCATAGCGCGCGAGGAGTTCACCAACTTTGAAAAGTTGGGCATCATCAGGCGTTCGAAGAGCCCATGGGCTTCCCCGCTTCACATGGTCTCTAAAGCTGACGGCTCGTGGCAACCTTGCGGCGATTTCAGCAGGTTGAACAACGCTACAGCGCACGACCGCTACCCAATCCCGCATATCCAAGATTTTTCCGTCCATTTGGCGGGGGCGTGCGTTTTTTCCAAGATAGACTTGGTCCGCAGGTACCACCAAGTCCCAGTGCGCGCTGAGGACATACCCAAAACAGCGGTAATAACTCCGTTTGGCCTGTTCGAGTTTTTGCGCATGCCGTTTGGGCTTAAAGGCGCCGCGCAGACGTTCCAACGCATGATGGACGCGGTGTTGCGCGATCTCCCCTTCATGTTCGTCTACCTGGACGACATCTTGGTAGCCAGCGTGTCCGAAGATGAACACGAAAATCACCTCACGGCAGTTTTCCGGAGGTTGGGAGAGCACGGGTTAACAATCAACCCAGCGAAGTGTCAGTTCGGGGTGACACAGATTGACTTTTTGGGGCACCGCGTCTCTCCAGAAGGAGCGGTTCCTCTGCCTGACAAAGTGCGCGCAGTAACAAATTTTCCCCAGCCACAAACGGTCAAAGCGTTACAGGAGTTTTTGGGAACGGTGAATTTTTATAACCGTTTCCTCCCCCGCGCAGCACAGCTCATGCAACCCCTGTATGCCGCGCTTAAAAAACAAAAACCCACAAATAAAATCGAATGGTCTCCGGAGCGGGAATTCTCGGAGGTCAAAACAGCCCTGGCAAACGCCGCGTTGTTAGCACACCCAGACCCAACGGCCCGCATAGCGCTCACTACTGACGCGTCCGATGTGGTCATAGGGGTGGTCGTGGAGCAGCAGGTTGCCAGGGCTTGGCAGCCGCTCGCTTTTTTCAGCAGGACTTTGCACGGTACCGAGCGAAAATACAGCGCGTTCGACAGGGAGTTGTTAGCTCTCCACTTGGCCATTCGCCACTTCCAGTTCTGGCTGGAAGGACGCCATTTCACTGCGTTTGTCGACCGCAAGCTGCTGACTTTCGCGATGGCCAAGGTTTCAGAACTGTGGTCAGGCCAGCAGCAGAGGCAGCTGGCTGCAATCTCAGAGTTTACTACCGATATTCAACACATAGCGGGTAAACTAAATGTAGTGGCAGACTGCCTCTCGCACGCTGTAACTACTCCAGTCCGCGTAGGGGTAGATTATGCAGCCATGGCCGCGGAGCAGGCTAGCGGCGCGGAAGTGCGCGCGGCCCCAGTCCGCGTGGGGATAGATTATGCAGCCATGGCCGCGGATCAGGTTAGCGACGGGGACGTGTGCGCGCTCCAGTCTGGACCAACAGGGTTAAGGCTGGAGAACAGGGTGCTGCAAGGGGGTATGCCCCCTCTAATCTGCGATGTCTCCACGGGACGACCGCGTCCGATGGTGCCGACCGCGTAGCGCCGCCGCGTTTTTGACTCAATTCATTCTCTGGCGCACCCGGGGGTGCACGCGTAGGTCAAAATGGTAGGAGGGAAATTTGTATGGCCGAGCCTGCGCAAGCAAGTTAAGGAGTAGGCAGCAGCCTGCATGGCTTGTCAACGAGCCAAAGTACACAAACACACGAGAGCTCCCTTGGAGCCGTTTCACATCCCGGCTAAGAGGTTCGATCATGTGCATGTCGACCTCGTAGGCCCCCTCCCGCCGTCACAGGGGTCCACACACCTTTTGACAATGGTGGACCGCACCACGCGTTGGCCAGTAGTGGTCCCACTGGCATCAACCACAGCCGAGGAGGTGGCGCGCGCATTTTTAATGGCATGGGTAGCGCGTTTTGGAGTTCCGTCGGACATTACGTCCGACAGAGGTCCTCGATTTGTTCCCGAGCTTTGGTCAGCGATGGCCCGCAGCCTGGGGGTAACGATCCACCGCACTACCACATACAACTCTCAGGCTAATGGTTTATGCGAACGTTTCCATAGGTCATTGAAAGCGGCCCTCAGAGCGTCGCTTACGGATGCAAATTGGGTGGACAGGCTGCCATGGGTTTTATTGGGGTTGCGTTCTGCACCTAAAGAGGATTTAAAAGCCTCCCCAGCTGAGTTAGTTTTTGCACAGCCACTCCGGCTGCCCGGGGAGTTTCTCCCAGATAATACTGCGCCAGAGTGCTCCCCTGCTCAGCGGTTGCAGAGCGACACGGGATCGAGCACGCTTCCTGGCCCCGTTCATCACAGCTTTCTGCACGTTTTTGTGCCCAAGGCTTTAAAAAATGCGGAGTTTGTTTTTGTCAGACATGATGCCCATCGCCCAACCTTGCGACCACCTTATGATGGACCATTTAGAGTGCTGGAAGCAGGAGATAAGCACTTTTTGCTAGATTTGGGGGGCAGAAAGGAAATGATTGGCATAAACAGGCTCAAACCCGCTTTTGTGATGGCTGACAAAGCTGTGCAGTTGGCGAGGGTTCCTCGTCGCGGCAGACCCCCTAGGGAGCTTTCCCCAGAGCTCCCACAGGGATTGACTAACAGTTCTCATCCCCAGACAGCAGCCCCCCAGCAGGATGGCGCCGCGGGAGTGGTAAAGCCCGCTTACAGCAAGTTCGGAAGAAGATTGAAGCCCACGCAGCACGTGGACTGATGTTTGTGATTTTATCATGATATGCAGACTGTGTTATATTGTTCCATCTTAGACGTTTGTGGGGGGGGGGGGGGGTCATGTGGGACACATATGTGGGCTTCATAAGCTTCATATGTATATTACTGTTGCTTCACGTCTCAGAATGAACAATAGGACTGAGTCTCCTAGAGATAACAGGAGGATGCGAAATGTGATCTTTGTTATGCAAAGAGATGGCCTTGAGGGATTTCCTGACCACCAGTGACTTTAGGTGGAGGGGAGAAGACCTGGAAGAAGACGTATTGTGTCTTGGGATTAAAAGACAATGTGACTCTGTGCTTTGATGTCCTGGGGTATAAAAGGGACAGATGTGGGGGGATGCTTCCTCTTTTCTGTTTGGATGATGTTGGAGATACGTGAATAAACCTGATCTGTGAAATAAACTCAGCCTCGTCTTTCCACGCTCTCCACAAGGCTTTTAAATGTTTTAGGCGTGTGGGTTGATGAATCAACAGCCAATCAGGTGAAGACACGAGAAATTATTATTTTAATTATTAATTATTATTTTAAAGTATATTTAAGGTGGATATAGTTTTCATATAATAGGCATTTTAGTTTTGTGTAATGGAGGTCAGACATCATAGATAAAACTAGAGACACTTTAAATGACTGATTAAACTCATCACCTACACTAACACTAACACTTCCAGTGTCGCAAAATAATAAACCAAAATAACTTAATATTTTTGTTTTGACTATAAAACAATAAGAGCAAAATTAAACACAGGTATGTCCAAAAATTTGATAATATATTTTTTCTACCTAAGTTTAGAAAAGGACAAAGCAAAAATGAGACCAAAAATTTGTTTTTTCTGATTTTATTTTGAATTGGAATTACAAATGAACAAACCATACACGGATTTGTATTCACTTGCTGAAACAAAAACGACTGTGACGTTTCAAAACAATTTGGGGCAGAATGGAACGCGATATGGAACAGTCACGTGACACCGTCATGTGACGTGACGAACAGTCACGTGATACCGTCATTCTGATACAGACCTTGGAACAGCGTTTCGAATCACAAGTTCCGCCGAGGTTTTGGTACGTTCCAAAACACTGTTTCGATTTTGCCATCACTACCAATCATATGAACGTGTCTGACAAGTAGTTGTGACAACATTCATGCATCCATCCATCTTCTACCGCTTTTCCGGAGGTCCGGGTCATGGAGGCAGTAGTTCAAGCAGAGAAGCCCAGACTTCCCTCTCCCCCACCACCTGCTCCAGCTCTTCACAGAGGATACCAAAGTGTTCAGACCAGCTGGGAGACATAAGGCGCTCTTCCACTAGGGTCAGTGGAAGATTCAGTGATCCTGAATGTTTAAAGTGATAGATTCTTCACTTTAAACATTATTACTGCAGTTTTAAAGTCAACCAGATCTTTCAACCTGAGAGCTTTTAATTTAAGAAAAAGTGGGTTTGTTGGTTTCCTGTAAGCAGCTTTGTTTATTATTCTAATGGCTCTCCTCTGAAGCATAAAGACTGGATATATGTTTGTTTTATATGTATTTCCCCATACTTCAGTAGAATATGTCATGTATGGGAGTATTAATGAATGATACAAAGTCTATAGTGTGGGTTGATTCAGCAAATATTTCATTCTGTGTAGTATTATGATTGATTTGCATATTTTACCTTTAATATAATTAACATGTGACTTCCAACACAGTTTTTTATCGATTATTATGGCAAGGATTTTAATTTTGGATACCCTTTCAATCTCTACACCATTTACACTGAGTTTAGATACTGAGTTGTTGTGATGGTGTGAAATAACGTTATCAGTAAAAGTTTAGCCACCGCTGTGTCGCCCCGGTTTCAAGTGTGGGTGGTGTTTTGTGCTTGTATTGCTAATATAAAAGGAAGCGCTACAATGGGTCTCGGATATTTGTAATGTGTTCTATTACTGGATGAGTTTAAAGATGAAATCCTATAGACTACACATACAAACTAAATTCTAATAGTGACTTAACAACTCCCATTCCCCAAGGTGCAAGATACACTATTATGACTATAACTCAAAGGATCACAGAAGTGATCTGATGAAAAAAATAAATAAACAAACAAGCGGTTTACCTATACTTTAACTTAAAAAGCAAAAGATCTGACTATAAATATGATTGATGTGTTGTTTACCTGTCACAATACTGCTGTCAAAACGTCGCCATTCCGAGCAGATCCTGTTTGGACTCTACAATCAAAATACACACACCTTAAGTTCATACACAGCATGAAAATGCAACATGTAAAAAAAAAACAAACAAACAAAAAAAACCACACCTTTTTTAACCAGGTTTACAACTAGCTTATTTCATCAGATATTGTCAACACAAGGCAACATACTAGGATGGACGTAGCATTGAGCTAGGTCATCGTTTAAACACGATTAAGTTTTCGTCTGTCCACTGAACTTTCCAGTGCTGGGAAATATAACGTAAAACATGAATATCACATCACTCACCGTTCTGTATATCACAATATCATAGCTTCAACTGCTGAAGTTGGGTGCGTCACGGCTGTACATTCAATTAAATTCGGGTGGCTGGGTCTAATTCCCGGTGTGTCTCCGTTTATTTTCTAGTGCGTCTGCTTGTGCTGCCCACTGCAAGCTCAGTCTGCTTCCCTCTGCATTCTCTCATCTGCCGAAACGCACAGAAAACTCTGCTGGACCGCTGTGTTGATTTCTGCTGATTTCTGTTAAGCCATTCTATCATTGTTGTTTATAATATCACTTGTTCGCGGGCTCATGGGCGAAAAATTGCAAATGGCGGCCAGCCAGCAATTCTGGAACGTCAGCGTAACGCCCACTCTCATGACGCTACGCCTGGACCAATCAGTGACCAGCAGTGGGTTGACACAACAGTGCTAGTACGCTTTGGACCTGCTCTGGATCAGTCCCGATAAATTAGGAACAGTTCCAAATAAACAGAACCGTAAGGACTTCCGGTGCCTAATGGAAAAGCGGACAAAGGGTGCCGAACTGTACCGTACTGACCCTAGTGGAAAAGTGTGACTTTTTACTACCATTATGCTTGATATTAGTGACCTGACTGGAACTGGAATACAGTCTATTTTGAGCTTGACCACCCCTTTCACCCCATCAAACTTACTCTGTGTGGTGAAAGAGCAGTCACGGCTGAGAGTAGATCTCCTGCTCTCAGACCTGGCTGACAGGAAGACTTCCGCAAGACGAGCAGCGCCCTCTGCAGTCTTCGGGTCCCGCTCTCGTATCCAGACTCCCAGTTCCGGGTCCACCATACGCAGAAACTGCTCCAAGATCATCAGTTCCACAATGTCTTTTACTGTTGAGGTCTCTGGTTTAATCCATTTGTTAAACAGGTTTTTTAAATGTAGATAAAGTTCACGGGGGGGGGGTTGTCCTGATGAATGTCCAGGGCGCAAAACCTTCTCTTATAGGTGTCGGGTGTTATTTCATACTTAGTTTTCAATTCAATTCAATTCAACTTTATTTATATAGCGCCATTTCACAACAACAGTCATCTCATAGCACTATCAACTGTAGGGGGGAACCCCCACAGTTGCAGAAAGACCCCAGCAATCAGGTGATCCCCTGTGAGCAAGCACTTGGCGACGGTGGAGAGGAAAAACTCCCTTTTAACAGGAAGAAACCTCCAGCAGAACCAGGCTCAGGGAGGGGCAGTCATCTGCTGCGACTGGCTGGGGGGTGAGGGGACAGAGAAGATGAAAAGAACAGACATGTAGAGAGCAAACAGCACGATGGGGACTCAATCTATGGGAGAGAACAAACAAATGTTAATGACCAGCAAAAAAAAATATTTCATAGAGAGTGAGGAAAGGAGTGAGGCCCAGTGCATTACTGGAGGTCCCCCGGCTGACTAAACCTATTAGCAGCATAGCTAAGGGAGGGTTCAGAAACACATGATCCCTCCCTAATTGTAGGCTATATCAAAAAGGTAGGTTTTAACCCTAATCTTAAAAACAGAGATCGAGTCTGACTCCCGATTCCAGATTGGCAGCTGATTCCACAGGAGAGGAGCTTGATAACTGAAGGCTCTGCCTCCCATTGTACTTTTGGAGATTCTAGGTATTACAAGTAGTCCTGCATTTTGGGAGCGTAGTGCTCTGTTAGGATAATACGGTAGTATCAGATCTTTTAAATAAAAAGGAGCCTGATTGTTTAGAGCTTTGTAAGTAAGAAGAAGGATTTTAAACTTAATTCTAAACTCTATGGGAAGCCAATGAAGGGAGGCCAGAACCGGAGAGATATGATCTCTCTTTCTAGTACCTGTTAAAACTCTTGCTGCAGCATTTTGGATCAGCTGAAGACTTTTTAAAGATGTTTTAGGACAACCTGATAATAAAGAATTACAATAATCTAATCTCGAGCTAACAAAAGCGTGGATCAGTTTCTCAGCATCACTCTGAGACAAGATGCTCCTAATCTTGGCAATATTACGCAAATGATAGAAGGCAGTCTTAGAAACAAATTTAATATGTGAATTGAAGGACAAATCCTGATCAAAAATAACTCCAAGGTTCCTCACAGAGCTATTAAGAGAAAGAGTAACTGCATCCAAACTGAAAGTTTGATTTGGAAAGGAATTTCTAAGGTTTTTTGGACCAACAAGAATGACTTCAATCTTATCTGAATTTAATAGCAGGAAATTACAAGTCATCCAAGCTTTGATTTCCTTAAGACAGGCTTCTAACTTGGCTAATTGATTACTATCATCTGGCTTCATTGACAGGTATAATTGTGTGTCATCTGCATAACAATGAAAATGTATACAGTGCTTTCTAATAATGTTGCCTAACGGAAGCATATATAAACTAAAAAGAGTAGGGCCTAGCACAGATCCCTGTGGAACTCCATGACTAAGCTTTGAGTTGAAAGAAAACTCATTATTTACATGAACAAACTGGAACCTATCAGATAAATAAGATCTAAACCACTGCAACGAAGTTCCATTAAGTCCAACATAGTGTTCTAATCTATCAAGTAGAATATTATGATCGATAGTATCAAAAGCTGCACTAAGGTCTAAAAGGACAAGTACAGAAACTAGTCCATTATCAGATGCAATGAGGAGGTCGTTAGTGACCTTCGCTAAGGCTGTTTCAGTACTATGATGGCTTCTAAACCCAGATTGAAACTCTTCAAGTAAACCATTTCCCTGCAGGTGGTCGAATAATTGCGTAGCAACAACTCTTTCTAAGATTTTTGAAATGAAAGGGAGATTAGAGATTGGTCTATAGTTAGCTAAAGCTCCTGGATCTAGCGTTGGCTTTTTGAGTAAGGGTTTAATTACAGCTGTTTTAAAAGCCTGCGGTACATGGCCTAAAGTTAATGAAGAATTGATTATATGAAGAATAAAGCTACCAATAAGTGGGAAGACTTCTTTAAATAACCTAGTAGGAATAGGGTCTAAAAGACAAGTTGAAGGTTTGGATGAGGAAACTATTTTGTCTAACTCACAAAGGTCGATTGGAGTAAACTCATCAAGACAGACATCAAAAGAAGGAGTTGTAGTAGTTACAGTATTTAAGTTAACTGTGGGAAGAATCTGATTGATTTTATCTCTGATGGATGAAATTTTATTATTGAAAAAGTTCATAAAGTCCTGACTAGTAAGCTCTAAGGGAATGCTAGGATTGACAGAGTCCTGACTCTTTGTCAACCTGGCTACAGTACTGAAAAGAAACCTGGGATTATTCATGTTCTCTTCTATTAATGCAGAGTAATAACTTGTTCTAGCTTTTCTAAGAGATTTTTTATAAATTAAAAGATGATTTCTCCAAGCTAAATAGATTTCATCTAAATTAGTAGAGCGCCATTTTCTTTCTAATTGACGAGTCTTCTGTTTTAAGCTACGAGTTTCTGTGTTGAACCAAGGAGTTAGAAATCTCTGATTAGACTTTTTCTTTTTTAAGGGGGCCACCAAGTCTAGAGCCTGATGCAGAGAAGCTGAAACACTATCCACCATGTTATCAATTACAGAAGGAGCAAGCTGTCTATAGCTTATTTCCGTTGTGTTGACACATGGCATAGAGGAAACAATCTGCATAAATTTGGAAACAGCATCATCTGAGAGGCATCTACTGTAATAATATTTTTCTTTAGGAGCCAAATAGTCAGAAATGGTAAAATCAAAGGTTAACAGACAATGGTCTGACAGTACAGGGTTATGAGGAGACACTACAAGATTTTCTATTTCTATGCCATATGTCAGAACAAGGTCCAATGTATGGTGGAGGTAATGAGTAGAATTTCCTACTTTCTGAGAAAACCCAATCGAGTCTAATATTGAATTAAATGCCACATTAAGGCAGTCACTATCTACATCCACATGTATATTAAAGTCCCCTACTATAATTATTCTATCAGATTTCAGCACTAAATCAGCTAAGAAATCAGCAAATTCGGATAAAAATTCTGAGTAGGTTGATGGGGGACGATAAACTATGGCAAATAAAATTGGGTTTAACCTAAAATTGCTAAAGTGCCCAATACTGAGGACCAGGCCCTCAAAGGAATTATAACATGTTTTTTGCTTTACATTAACTAGTAATTTGGAATGGTAAATTGTTGCTACTCCTCCTCCACGACCAGAACTTCTGGGATTTTGACAGTTTAAATAACCAGAGGGAGTTGATTCATTTAAACCAACATAATCCTCTTGCCCTAACCAAGTCTCTGTAAGGGAAATTAAATCAATCTGATGATCAATTAACAGATCATGGACTAACAGAGACTTGGGAGTTAGAGACCTAATATTTAGTAAACCACATTTAATTTTTAAATTATGAGGAGGAACAGAAGCCAAATCATTCAATTTAGAGGCTTTATGTTTAATTTGAGTTTTACCAATGTTTTGCTTTATCACTTTGGGATGCTTATGCATGATATTTTTATTTACTTTGGAGGGAGCAGACAACGATTCTCTGATGGGGAAGACAGGGGCTAAGCTGAGGGGTGGCGGATGAAGAGGAGCTGCAGAGAGGCGTGTAAGACTGCGACTCTGCTTCCTGGTCCCAACTCTGAGTAGTCATGGTTTTGGAAATTTGGATAAAAAAGATGCCAGATTGTTAGATAAATGAGAAGCACCATCCAAAGTGGGATGAATGCTGTCTCGTCTCATAAGACCAGGTTTTCCCCAAAAAGAGCTCCAATTGTCAATGTAGCCCACGTCATTTTAGGACACCACACAGACAGCCAGCGGTTCAAGGATGACGAGCGACTAAACATGTCATCACTGGTCAGATTGGGGAGGGGCCCAGAGAACACTACAGTGGCAGACATCGTTTTTGCAAAGTCACACACCGATTCTTAGTTAAAATTGCTTCCTTCACTTTATCATAGTCTTCTGTGTCAGCAATGTCCATGAGCACATACGCACTACGTGCATTACCTGTGAGCAGAGGAACCAACTGAATAGCCCACTCCTCCTGCCAGCGGCAGACCATAGCAATCCTCTCAAACATCGCCAGATAGTGCTCGATGTCGTCATCGGGAGAGAGCGGATTCAGCCTGGGCATGGTGCATCTGCGTTGTCCTCGGCTGCACCTGCAGCGGTAGCTCCTCCTCCTCCTGCGGGGTGACCCGACTGGTCATCACCCTGGGGTCTCCATCCGAGGTGCCGTCGTCACCGCTGCGTTCAGCCCGGCTCCCATACTCCTCTCTCAGCTCCGTCACTTGTGACTGCATCTGGTGAACTTGATGCTGCACAGTCTGCCACCTTTGTTCTTGCAGAGAGGCTTCTTCCTCCATTTGATGGTCTCTGTCAGTGAATGCACTACGGACTTCACCAAGCTCATCAATTCTCCCAGCTTGTCTAGTCCACTGCTCCTCAGTTGCCATACTTATTTCAAAGTCCTCTGCTTGCTCTTGTTGTTTCTTCATGTTCCTTTTGGCCATCGCTCCTCTTGTCCTGTGTTATTACTTCTTACTTTTGACAACACTTTCTTGACCAAACGTCACATAGTCTGCTTAATTTGACACCATTGTCATACCTTCCGTTTCCTTTCCTTCTTAACCGCGGTGGGAGTGGAAAATTTCTGACACCACTCGCCAGGCTATGCTTTCTTCTTCACCACAGCCAAGAAAACGGACCACTTCTGTCACCATTTGTCAGGAAATGGACCACTTCTGATACCAGTTAGCAGGGAACAAACCACTTCTGACACCAAATGTCAGATCAATGAGGTCAAGGCGCACCAGAGAAGAGCGGAGGCTTCCAAAAGTTTGCAATCAGCAATTTTGCATTTTATTCCAAAAATACTTCACAGGCAACAACTCCAATGAACACCCAACACCCACCACAAACCAAATGAAAACACCTGTTAATATACTCAGTGAGATAATCAACCTAATTGGCACATACCATAACCCCAGGTAAGACAATAAACATTTTCATATTTCCACATATACCCAATAACATCTAAAAGAGACATAAATAATTTCCCACTTATTTACAGAATAAATAACACACCATAAATACACCATAAATAATACAATAAATAATTTAAACCCCTATTTCCATATTAAATACCCCCTTTACTCAACCATCCTATACTTTAAAAGGCCCTCAAACCCCTGAGGAGTCCTTTGCCTGGACACCACCAGGAAGCATGCCGGCAAAGGTACGTGGTTTTAAGATTGATCAATTGCCTCACCCAATTAACATAATTAACATGAACAGTTATCTCACAAAAGGGATTCAATTCACTAAAACAGATTCCGAAATTATATGTGCATTTTTACAATACAATACATGTTGACATTTGCAAATATAAATCCTTCTACACATATAATAATATTCCATTACAAAGACCATAACAGTGGTGACACTCCCTCGTCACATACACACTCAATACTTGGTCAGGGCACCTTTTGGATTAATTACTGTATCAATGTGGCGTGGCATGATGGTGATCAGCCTGTGGCACTGCTGAGGTGTTATGAAGGTCCAGGTTGCTTTGATAGTGACCTTCAGCTCGTCTGCATTGTTGGGTCTGATGTCTCTCATCTTCCTCTTGACAATCCTCCATAGATTCTCTATGAGGTTTAGGTCAGGAGAGTTTGCTGGCCAATCAAACACAGTGATGCCATTGTCATTAAACCACGTTTTGATACTTTTGGCAGTGTGTGTGTGTGTGTGTGGGGGGGGGGGGGGGTCCAAGTCCTGCTGGAAAATGAAATCAGCTTCTCCATAAAGCTTGTCAGCAGAGGGAAGCATGAAGTGCTCTAAAATTTCCTGGTAGACGACTGCGGTGACTTCGGTCTTGATAAAACACAGTGAACCAACACCAGCAGATGACCTCTGTTCAGATTAAAGTAACTTTTGCATTTCATTTGTAAATCAAAGTCCCAGAGTCTAGAGAAAGAGTGGAGAGACACAGAATCTAAGTTGCTTGAGGTTTAGTGTGAAGTTTCCACAGTCAGTGATGATTTGAGGAGCCATGTCATCTGCTGGCCAAGTATTGAGTGGTACATGGACGTACTTTTCAGTTGGCCAACATTTCTATTAAAAAAACTATTTTTTAAAATTAATTGATGATTAATGAATCTATGTAATATATGGGTTTCACTTTCTGAAATGACTGACAAAAAATATTGAACTTTTTCATGATATTCTATTTTTTTTTAGATGTACGTGTAGAAAATCACTGCAGTAAACTGGAAAAAAGCATCTGCTTTAAAATTTGGAATTCTTCCCGCAACTTTTAGTTCAAAAAACAATAAAAATACCGCAACTTTTATCGCAACTTTTTAAAAAAGCTCCCGCAAATTCAGGCTTTTTGGCCCGCAACAATCAAAAAACATCCCGCAACATCCTGGAGGGACTGATAAAAGCAAAAAGGAACATCCATACTGGAAAGACTGAAAATTGTGACAAAACAACAGAGGGACTCTTACTGGGGGAAAATCACTGGATATGCAGCAGGCAAAACAATACAGACGGTTTTGGGAGGAGAATATCGAAGCCATCGTCTTGAAACGTACTCACCATTTGCAAGTTTGTGATTGAAATATTAAATTAAATTAAATTAAATTAAACTGTTATTTAATCGTTTCGTTTACAGAAATTTTGGCTTCAATTTTTTTTTTTTTTAATTTTCCCGATCGGGTGGTCGGGGAAATTTAAAAAAAAAAATGCTCAGATATTCAGCTTCTGTAGGCAATGAGATTTATAAAAATGAAAACTGAAAAAAGTAATACAACATTTTTTAACACAAAGTTGTTCCATTTGGAGTGAAGTCAACACTCGGCTTCAAAATTCATCGGGGAGGATTTTCCTTTCGGCAGAAAAAATATAATAAAATCACGATTGCCTTACGTGTGAAAAAAGAAAAAAAAAATCAATTCCACAAACTCTTTTCCGGGTGAGTTTTGACACTGTTGCTTCTCTGCGCTGTTTTGATATGTTGATATTGTCTTGAGCTGTGGGTTTTCGTTTGAAAACCGTAGGTATGGCAGTCGGTTTTAGAACCTGTTTGTAACAAACTTTCAAGCCTAAAGATTCCTGTATAGCAGGCGCCTCCTCAAAACTGTCTGCAGTGAAAAGATTGCTACAGAGAACAGAAGATGGTGTTGGTTGCCATTTGTCCCTTGTTCTCTGTACTTGCTTTGCCCATTTTTTAAGAAGATCGGCATCTTTTGGGAATGAGAACAGGCTTATATGTTCACTGGAGCAATTAGAACACCCAGCCGCCACGCAACGTTTTGGCATTTCTTTGCTGATATAGAAGCTAAACAGCTTGTTTACACTGATAGCACACAGATCAGCTGAGAGGAAACTCACCTCATGACGTCATATCCAGAAACGAGGCGTGTCTCAGGATATCGCGTTAGTGAAACACGGCACTAAATTTAGATTCATTTGGAAAGATTTTTCCACTTATTTAGCGTTCTAAGTCAAAAGAACCAACTATATGGACGATTGAAGATAAATTCATACTGAATATTGATCCATAGTTCCTACATCGTGTCACAGACACTTTAAGCTTTATAACATAACGGGCACCGACAGACTTCTTTCTGTAGGTGGCGCCACATCTTCATGCTTCACATCAGATTTATGCGCTTCAAAGATCTGTTTCTCTTTGCCTGAATGAGGGAACTGTTCACTCCATTTATTTCTGGGAAGGATTCTGACTGCAGGAGAATATAATGTACTTTCAATAGATCCCAAAGTCAGTTTTTCATTGGTTTAATTTCTAATATGAGAGGACAGAGTGTGGAGAAAGGAGGCAGGCGAGACAACGAGCTGGACGACACAATTTCTTTATTCTTCTTCCAACATATTTTACAGCAAAAGAATCTCTCAGGCCTCTGTGCAGCCCTCTTTTATACCTTTATTCCCATGCACAGAGACCCACACTTCCGACCATAACCATTGATGTCTGAACAAAGAATTATGTGGCACATTATCATGACATAAAGCCGGCTCTGCTCCAACACCCTTCTCTCTCCAGCAGTTACTCCTCTGCCCGGGGGGCGCACAGTCCTTACTGTCCCCTCTGATACCCCCCGGTGACACCTCCTCCTTCGGTCCATTGTCCCCTGGGTGGAGAAGTCCAACACCATGCCCCCACAAGAGGATATTAAAAAAATACAAATATAAAAGGATATAAATGTAATTGTAAAAAGGCAGCGCAGTGGTTAGCACTGTGGCAGCACAGTAAGAAGGTCGTGGGTTTGATCCCACCCCCTGACCATCAGTGACTCTTCTGTGTGGAGTTTGCATGTTCTCCCCGTGTCTGCGTGGGTTTACCCCAGGTACTCCTGTTTCCTCCCACAGGCCAAAAACATGCAGGTTTGGTTAACTGGAGACTCTAAAGTGACCCTTAGTGTGAATGTGTGTGATTGGTGAATGGATTGGCGCCGTACCGTGGCTGCCTCATCCATCCAGCTGGATGCCCTGAATTTCCCTCTGGGATGAATGGAGTATACTGTGTGTGTGTGAGATCTGGTTTTACAGATCTCCATTCTAGTTTTTTTTTATCACTAATCAACACTGAGTCAACAGTGTCATTGGTTCATTTACTAAACTTCTGCATTTGTCATTATTAAAACTTTTAATTTTCTCAGTGTGTCACAAAGCCAGACTATGATCTTGCTAACCTACTAATTCTGTCTGTGTTGCTTTTATATCACGAGTCTTTGCAGGAGCACAGCTTTGCTGCAACACCAGCACTATTGCTGTTCATCAGGTGAAACCACATGTGTGGGTAGATTCAAGGTTAGTAGTGGTTAGAGCAACGCCAGCAGCTTTGTGTGACTGTCTTCACCCCGCTGTTCTCATCATGTTAACACTGCTAGCAGCAGGAGGCAATTTATTATTTTTCAGCGGGGGTGGCGTGGGGGGTGGTGGTGGTTGTTAGAGTTACTCACAAATTTAGCACAATGTACAAACGTAGGAATATAAATTAGGTATAACTTTGAAAGAATAAAGGTGGAAAAATATCATTTAGGTTCAGGTTCAGGTTCAGGTTACTTTATTTGTACCCGTAGGTAGATTTGTTTTGCAGTTGGTGACATCCATATTTACAAGCCACTAATTACATTCAACATAGACACAAACACAGGCACACATCTTACAAAATAGGTAAATATAAAATATGTACAATATAATTTTTATAGCTTGTTCAACTCTTTGACAGCAGCAGGAACAAAGCAGCAGGTTTGCTGTCTACTTTTTGGGACAGCAAACCTCCGTCTGGAGGGAAGAAGCTGAAAGTTGCAGTGCAAAGGGTGGGAGTCATCATTTAAAATGGAGGTAGCCATCCTCTGTACTTGTCTGGTGTACAGGGATGTCAGGCTCAGCTGTGACTCACCAAGCAAACGACTGGACCATCTAACTACCTGATCCAAGGATTTCCTCTGTTTCAGTTTTATCTGACCAAACCATGACATTAAAGAAAAGGATAAAACAGATTCAATAAAAGCCCGATAGAACATAGTCATTATGGTTTGGTCAATTTGGAAGCGTGCAAGTTTCCTCAAACAATGCAAATTTTGCTGACCCTTTTTGCACACCCTTTCACAGTTCACCTCAAAGTTCAATCCACTATCAATAATCGTCCCAAGATATTTGTACGATTGTACACATTCGGTGGTCTGGCCTTTTAGTATGGTGACTTTGTGCCTGGGAGTTTTCCTCCTAAAGTCAATAATCATATCTTTCGTTTTTGTTGTATTCAGCTGCAGGTAGGAATCCTCACACCAGTGAACAAAGTCATCAACTACTGGGCCGTGGCCACTCTCACCATCCTGGAGGAGACTGACAATGACTGAGTCATCAGCATACTTTATAATGTGTCTGTTGTCATGTCTGCTCCGACACATGTTTGTGTACAGGATGAAGAGTAGTGGTGACAACACACACCGCTGAGGAGAGCCAGTAGAAGAGCACTTTAGGTCAGACAATGTGCCATTGACCCTTACTCTCTGCGTCCTGTTGGTTAAGAAATCCAGAATCCAACCCACCAGATTATTGCTTAAATCAAATTGTTGCAGGAGCCTTTCAACTAAAATATGAGGTTGGATTGTATTAAAGGCAGAAGAAAAGTCCACAAATAAAAGCCTGGCGTGTGTCCCATTAAAATCCAGATGTTTAAAAAGCATGTCAAACAGAGTGACAGTGGCATCCTCCACTCCTCTGTGAGGCCTATAGGCAAACTGCAGAGGATCCAATGCATGCTCAGTCTGCTTTAGGACCTGAAATCTGACCAGTTTTTCAAAAATTTTCATTAAAATTGAAGTCAAAGCAACTGGTCTAAAGTCATTTACCGTTTTAGGACAGCTGGATTTTGGAACGGGAACAACCACGGCATCTTTCCAGATCTTGGGCACATGTTGTGTCTGTAAGGACTTATTGAAAATATAATGAAATATAGGACTCAGTTCATGTGCACAGGACCTTACCAAGCGCCCACATATATTATCAGGGCCCTGACTTTTGTTCACTTTTACAGCGCGGAACTCCCTTTTAACATCCTGCATCTCAATATTAAAGTGCTGATTGTCTTTAAGTTTCTGTTTCAAATCATGGATTTCTGTGCTAAAATCAAAGGAGTCAAAACGACCATAAAAACAGTTAAGAGCATTAGCCAGCTCTGTGTCTGAACTAAAACCATCTAAAAACACACGATTACTGCGCTCTGTGCTCTGAAGGCCTGCAATAGTTTTCATACTGGCCCAGGCTGAACCAAGTTTATTTGCTGCCATCTTGCTTTCCAACTCTGATTTATAATTCTGTTTTGCTCTTAAAATTTCGGCCTTCAGCTCCTTGGTGGCAACTTGTAGCTCAGAAACAGACCCCTGTTTAAAGGCAAGAGCTTTCCTCTGTAAGCAGGATTTAACTGATTTAGTTACCCATGGTTTGTTGTTGGGGTATATTTTGACACGTTTACGTGGAACAAACTTATTTTGACAGTAAGCCATGTATGAGCATGTGAGCTCAGCCAGAGAGTCCAAATCATCCCCGCAGGCCATTATGAACATCTTCCAGTCTGTACAGTCAAAGCATTCCTGGAGGCTGTGCTCTGAATCTTCTGTCCACACATCAATGTCTCTCATCTCCACCTTGCCTCTTCTGAGAGCAGTTTTATATGTGGGCAGCAAATGAACACAGTTGTGATCTGATGATCCTAAAGGAGGAAGGGGGAGTGATTTATAGGCCCTCTCTATGGATCCATAGCACAGGTCCAATGTCTTTTTTCGCCTGGTTGGGCAGGAGACATACTGATGAAAGTTTTTAAGTGTCTTCTTTAAAGAAACATGGTTAAAATCCCCAAGAATGAAGTTTGGCGCCTCTGGAGAAATTGACTGCAGCCGCTGCACCACATCAGAGATAGTGCTGGAGGCGGAGTCAGCGTCTGCCCTCGGATGAATGTACACAACTGTGATGAAAAGTTGGGGAAACTCTCGAGGCAAATAAAAGGGGCGAAGCGACACAGACAGCAGCTCCACATCGGGTGTACAGATGCACTCTCTGACCGTGACAGATGTGCAGTACTGCTTATTAATGTATAAACATACGCCGCCCCCCTGACGCTTCCCAGTTACCTCTTCCTGCCGATCCGAGCGCAGCGGAGCTCCAAAGCCGTCAATCCACAGGTCTGCATCTCGATCATGCGCAGTAAGCCAAGATTCAGTGAAAGCCATGACGCAGCAGTTCTTAAAATCCTTCTGGTAACGTACGTTGCCTTGAATTTCCTCCACCTTGTTTCTCACAGACTGTGCATTCCCAAAAATGATCGAAGGAAGAGGAATGTTACCAAACTGACGTCTTCTAAGGCGCAATTTCACACCTCCACGTCTTCCACGCTTCCTCCTGCCGCTTCTTTTTTCACCGCTGTGTCCGTCTCTCAAAATAAAGTCCGGCAGTTCAAGTTTGGGCTCAATCACAGACGCTGCATCAGCTGTGTTAAAGCGTAGCAACACGTCCCTGGAATATTGTATTCTGCCCGCTATTCTGCTCGCCATGGAGCCGAACGCGTTTACCTCAGAGACAAAGAGCCATAGCACAGATAGCAGCAGTGCGAGAGAGGAGAGGAAATCCATGTTGCCGATACCAGGGAGCTCTTCGCCATATATTCTATTTATTATGATAATGTGATTTATTTTTAAAAAGTGATTAATTTAATTTGGGACTTACCTAATAGTAAAATAAAGTCAAAAATTTACAAGATGGGGAAAAGTCGCAAATTTACAAAACTGGGAAAATGGAAACAAAAATACATTAAAGCTGCAGCAGCGATAAATGGGCCCCCGCGTCCTCGCTAGAAATCGGCCTTCCCAGTCAGAGTGCGTAACTCCGCCCAGGCTCCATTCCTCCCTCCTCAACTCCTTCCCTCCCGCTCTTTGTCTGGCCATCCACCCATCCATCTATCCAGCAGTCCGTCAACCCATTCGTACGTCTATTGGTCCATACCGCAATCCATCATCAGTCCGTCCATCTTTCCATCTATGCATTGCAAAACAGGGCCTTGGCAGAGCTATGAGCTCATGGATTACCTCAAAAATCTAATCAGTTTATATATAGCCTAAAGGCCACTTTTGGCGAAAATTTCGCCAGAACATTTGTTTGAATTTAGACAAGGTATGCCATCGTTATAAATGTTTGGGGTTTTTATCGAGGGGGTGCTATAGCTATATGTGGTATAGTCATATAAATCTGTTCTAGGTAGGACAGCTATCATATATATTAAGTTTGGCTCCACTTGGACCATTTATGTGTGAGTTATTGACAACTTCCTGTCCATTAGCAGTAGGGGGTGCTGTAGCTATGTGTAATTGTTCATAATAGAAAGGTTCAGAATTGGTTAACCCTGCACCACACAAAATTTGGTTGAATTTGGACAAAGTATTTCAGAGTTATAAGGCTTTGTTTTTTCTGCTAGGGGGCGCTATAGCTATGTGCCATTTTTCATTATACAAAGATTCAATGTAGGCTACTGATGCGCCACACACAATTTGGTTGAATTTGGATAAAGTATGGCTGAGTTATAAAGCTTTGTTTTTTTTTTCCAAGGGAACACTATAGCTGTGTTTGTTATTGTTACATATATCTTTTCTGGGTCTGACTAGTATCATATATAGGAAGTTTGGCGGCAATTGGACAATGTACGTGTAAGCTATGATAACTTCCTGTCCATTGGCGGTAGGGGGCACTGTTGCTATGTGTCATTCTTTATTATAGAAACTAGAAAAGCACTCGGAGAGCGCAGACCTCCGCCAAATGCCACAGTTCCGCCCATACAGTGTTTGTGTGTACGTTTTCAGATTCCTTGACCATGAAAACATATGACTAGCAATTGGATTCACAATGATAGGATTAGTGGTTCAGTAGTTATTGACGAAAATGGCATTTTCTGTAATGGCGGTTTTCTTCTGGACGGTGATCTGGATCACCACCAAAATGTAATCATCTGTAGTATACCCCATTTCTGACAATCTGTGAAAATTTCATGAAAATCCGTCCATAACTTTTTGAGTTATCTTGCTAACAAACAAACAAAAAAACAGACAGACAGACAGACAGACAAACCAACGCCGATGAAAACATAACCTCCTTGGCAGAGGTAATTATCAGTATAGGCTACCTATTCACCACACAAAATTTGGTTGAAATCAGTCCATGCATACCAGAGTTATAGCTATTGGAAGGGTAATGGTGATACCGCAAATTTGGCCACACCCCTTCCGCCAAACCGTCGGACATTTGGAAAAGTTTTCAACAACTATTGATGGCAAATGGGTATAGATGATTGTCACCACAAATGGTACCAATCAGACCATTTACTTGAGAGATATTGAAGAAAATCTTTGGTGTAACCTTCATATCTCCAAGAGAGGGCGCTATTGCTACTCATGAACATTCATAGCTGTAATTGTTCAGAGGCATACCCGTGTACATCATACCTATCCTGGTGCCAATCTGACATTCCATTCCCAAGGTATTAAAAAAACAACATGATGCAAATTTTCTGATGTAAAACTTTCTGCCTCCTATTGGTGACGCTGTAGAGTCTTTGAATATTGTTCTATAGGATTGTTTGGAACTGGACTAATATCCATAATATTGAATTTGGTTGAAATCCAACAATGCATACCAGAATTATAGCCATTAGAACAGTTATAGAATGGTCATGGCAAGGCATCAAACTTTGCCACGCCCCTACGGCCAAACTGTCGAGCTTTTGGAAAAGTTTTCAATAACTGAGATGAGATACTTTATTTTGAACAAAAAAGAAAAGACAAAACAAATGACAAGTGCAATAAAAGTGACAGTATACAGTGCTCAAAAAGGAGAAATCATCTATATCCATGTGGCACTTTTAGTGGCACATGGGTATAGATGATTGTCACCACAGATGAGCTCAATCGGACTAAAACCCTAGGATGAATTTGATCAAACATGCGAGGCGGAAATCAGGTCACCTTCACTTCCTGCCAAAATGGCCGACTTCCTGTTGGGTGTAGACCATCACTTCTATGAAGTTTTTTGCATGTGTTGATATGATAAACACCTCACCTGATTTTCATCTTTTTACGTAAAAGTAAGCATGTGCCATTCCCCATTGACTTCACATGTTAGGTGGCGCTGTAGAGCCATTTTTGTGGGGTCATTCCTATTTCAACCCGGTCTCAGTAAAAAACGTGTCTAATAAACGTTTTCCCACCCCTCTAAAAACGTGCATGCAGGTTAAATTAAAAAAAAAGTGCCTCGGTACGTTTTTACAAGTTCACTCACTGTGCATACAGTCCTCACCGCTCATGCGCAGAACAAGGCATCGTTTACTTTGGTTTCCTAACACTCATTGAGTTAGTGCGAGGGGGATAGTGGACGATTACTTACACAGCTCTTTCAGCAAAAACACGAGTTCGACTCCCACTCTCATCTCTCACTGACCTTTTTCTTCGTTTTTTTTCCTTGTTTTTTTTCCCTGACTGTTTTTCACTCCACTAATGAAAGGCTCCTGTGAGGTTCGGGTTCGGGATTAAAGTGTGGGCTAGTTGGTTGATTTTCAAAGTGAAAGTCAAAAAGTGAAAGTGAAAAAGGGGGGAAAAAAATGTCGTTACCGACGTTTTTTTAAAGCTTTAAATGCCACGTACCCACTGCACATCAAAAATCTTTTCACGTGCCTCTGTACGTTTTCTCTCAGTGACAAGACGTGCAATTGCACGTTTTTTTGCTGAGACTGAGCTCCCTATTTCCTCCAAAATATTAAATTTTTTGCCAATCTTTAGGTCCCTGCAAAAAATGGTGAGTTTTCGTGCACGTTGACTACCCCAAAAATGAGATCGTAGAGGGAGACGAAAAAACATACTAACAGATACAGTAGTGACATTGTCAGTGGCTCGGGCCCTAAAGATGGGAAAAAGATACAAATTTATGAAACTGGAGGAAAAAGTCACGAATATACAAGATGGGGAAAAAAGTCACAAATTTACGAAGCGGGGGTAGGCTCTATATAAGCACTAGCTTCAGCCGACACCCTTTCGGTTGTTCTTTCATGTGTCCTACATATTTTTTGTTGTTTTTATTGTATGTTCTTTACCGAATAAAATTCACATACATACAAAAGTTACAAATTTACAAGATGGAAAAAGTCAGAAATTTACGAAACTGAGGAAAAAGTTGCAAATATTCAAAATGGGACAAAGTCAGAAATTTACAAGATTGGGGAAAAAAGTCACAAATTGATGAAACTAGGGGAAAAGTCACAAATATACAAGGTTGGTGGTTTTGTGTCAGTCTGCTAACAAAGGGGATGACATCCCCCCTCATCTCCCCTAAAATCAGCTGTCCAGCAGTGACTACAGGGACCAACAGAGGCGAACAGCCCTGCATGGATCAGACCGTAGACTACAGTGCAGTAAGCAGGTCTAGGATAAGATAAGAAGTCCTATCACAGCCACGTCAAATCCATCGACGAGTTTAGGTTCTAGTTCACTCGTGGATAGTTGATACACCGCACATCTTGGAAACAGATTCTGACTCGTTGCTTTAACACATTATCTGCCCATTTTGAGCCAACAGTGATTATTTTACTCACAAACACTTGACAAGACAATTACATGATAGTGTGGTGGACACACATATGTGACCTGCTTTGTGACTCACATTTTAGATCAGAACAAAGGCAGAGCTTCCTTGGAGATTACAGGAAGCTGCAAGGATGTTAGCTTTGGTATGCAAGGCTTGAGACTGTGGGGGTGTAATTAAAGGATTAAAGAGGAGATGCATTGTTACTGGCAATTATAATGCAACGTGGTCTGTGATTCGTGTGACTTGTGAACTGTAAGAGTCCTGGTATTTAAGGACGAGAGTTTCCTGTGTTGTCCTCTTTGTTCTTCGAGATGTTGGTGATGTGAATAAAGCTGACTTGAGAGAAACCTGTCTCGTCATTCTCACATTCCCACACTGGTGACCCAAGACGAGCATGCAGCGAAGGGAAACTTCCCCCGAGCCAGCCTCGGCAGAAGCCCCCAGCCAAGCGAATGCCGCTACAGTCCAGCTACCGGACTTCTGGCAGAACAATCCGCGCTCCTGGTTCAATGCGATTGAGGCACAGTTCAACCTCCGGGGGATATCGGTAGATGCCACAAAATTCTACCACGTAGTCGCAAAACTGGACAACAACACGGCCCAGCATGTGGAGAGCCTGATCGACCAGCCGCCGGACAGCGACAAATAAGGCACGTTGAAGGCTGCACTCATCCAGCACTTCACCCCCTCGGTGGAGGAGCAAGCAGAGAGGCTCCTGGCGCTGACGGAGTTCGAAAATGACATGCCCACGAACCTTATGGAGAGGTTGTTGAGGTTGAAAGACTCTGACGACGATCACTTCATTTTCACCCACCTCTTCCTCAGGACTCGACCATCAGCGGCGAGAGCGACCCTGGCCAGTTCGCCACTGTTGGCCCAACGGGACTACTGCGCGCTGGGCCAAGAGGCGCAGTGAATTGTCAACGCCACCAAGCGGCACGCGGCGCGCGGCCACAGCCGCTGCAGCGGAACTCGACGCGACAACCGGAAATGACAGGGGGCCAGAGGCAGCGGTACCAGACCCACCGATGACGGCGGCGGCAGGGGCCAGGGAACGCGGATCAGACGTCCTTTGTTTCTACCATCACTGCTTCGCAGAGAGGGCACGCAAATGTGTACCACTGTGCCAGTTCAGACGTTCGGGAAACGCCAAGACCGGAGGTCGGTAGCAGCCGCGGCCCTCAGGGAGGAGAACAAGCTGCTTTACTTGTTGGACGCACGCTCGGGGAGACAGTTCCTCGTGGACACAGGCTCCCAGTTGAGTTTCATCACACCTTCCTACGCGGACAGGCTGGCAGGTTACAGAGGTCCCGGGGTGACAGCAGCGAACGGTTCGGAGATTAAGACCTTTGGTGAGAAAACCCTGTTTCTGTCTCTACACGGCCGTGCATATGAGCGGACTTTTGTTGTAGCAGCAGTGAATTTCAATATGTTGGAGGCTGATTTTTTGTGCTCACATGGTTTGTTGGTTGATCTCGCTAACAGGCGCCTGGTTAATGCACTTTCTTTTGATTCTATCCCCTGTACAGCGCGAGTGGCCCCGCCAACAGCACAAGCCAACGTCACAGCTGCAAGCGGTAAGTTCCACACACTGCTCACTCAGTTCCCAGCACTCACGGTCGCCACATTTTTGGCAACAGTCGCTAAACATGGGGTGGAGCATTTTATTACCACTACCGGACCGCCCGTTTTTGCAAAAGCTCGGCGCTTGGACGCAGTTAAACTGGCCATAGCGCACGAGGAGTTCGCCAACCTGGAGAGGTTGGGAATTATCAGGCATTCAAACAGTCCATGGGCTTCCCTGCTACACATGGTCCCGAAAGCTGACGGATCATGGCGACCTTGCGGGGATTTCAGCAGGTTAAACAACGCTACAGCGCACGACCGCTACCCAATCCCGCATATCCAAGATTTTTCCATTCATTTGGCAGGGGCGCGCGTTTTTTCTAAAATAGACTTGGTCTGCGGTTACCACCAAGTCCCAGTGCGCGCTGAGGACATACCCAAAACAGCGGTAATAACTCCGTTTGGCCTATTCGAGTTTTTACGCATGCCATTCGGACTTAAAGGGGCTGCTCAGACATTCCAACGCATGATGGACGTGGTGCTTCGCGATCTCCCTTTCATGTTCGTCTACTTGGACGATATTTTGGTAGCCAGCACCTCTGAAGACGAACACGAAAAACACCTGGCCACAGTTTTCCGAAGGTTGGGAGATCACGGGTTAATAATCAACCCAGTGAAGTGTCAGTTCGGGGTGGCGCAGATCGATTTTTTAGGACACCACGTCTCCCCCGAAGGAGCAGTTCCGCTTCCTGACAAAGTGCGCGCGGTGGCAGATTTTTCCCGGCCGCAGACGGTCAGGGCATTGCAGGAGTTTTTGGGAATGGTGAATTTTTATAACCGTTTCCTCCCCCGCGCGGCAATCAACTCATGCAGCCGCTGTATGCCGCGCTCAAAAAAAAGAAACCCGTGGATAAGGTCGAGTGGTCCCTGGAGCAGGACCAAGCGTTCTTGGAGGTGAAAGCAGCCTTGGCAAAGGCTGCATTGTTGGCACACCCAGACCCAACGGCCCACATAGCGCTCACCACTGACGCGTCAGATGTGGCCATAGGGGCGGTCGTGGAGCAACATGTAGCCGGGGTTTGGCAGCCCCTCGCCTTTTTCAGCAGGACCTTGCGCGATAACGAACGTAAATACAACGCGTTCGACAGGGAGCTGCTGGCTCTCCATTTGGCCATCCGCCACTTTCAGTTCTGGCTAGAAGGATGCTCTTTCACCGCGTTCGTTGACCACAAACCACTAACATTCGCGATGGCCAAGGTTTCCGAACCGTGGTCAGGCCAGCAGCAGAGACAGCTGGCCGTGATATCAGAGTTTACCACTGATATTCAGCATGTGGCGGGCAAACTGAATGTAGTGGCAGATTGCCTCTCGCGCGCCGTGGCGGCCCCAGTCAGCGTAGGAGTAGATTACGCAGCCATGGCCGTGGAGCAGGTTAGTGACGCGGATGTGCACGCGCTTCAGTCTGGACCAACAGGGTTAAGGCTGGAGAGCAGGGTGCTGCAAGACGGTATGCCCCCCCTAATCTGCGATGTCTCCACTGGACGGCCGCGTCCAGTAGTACCTGCCGAGTGGTGCCGCCGCGTTTTTGACTCGATTCATTCTTTGGCACACCCAGGAGTGTGCGCGTTGGTCAAAATGGTAGGAGAGAAATTTATGTGGCCGAGCCTTCGCAAACAAGTTAAAGAGTGGGCAGCAGCCTGCACGGTGTGTCAACGAACCAAAGTACACAGGCACACGAGGGCTCCTTTGGAGCCTTTTCACATTCCGGCCAAGAGGTTTGATCACGTTCATGTGGACCTCGTGGGCCCCCTCCCGCCGTCACAAGGGTGCACACACCTTCTAACAAGGGTGGACCGCACCACGCGCTGGCCTGAAGTTGTCCCGCTGACATCAACCACGGCCGAGGAGGTGGCGCGCGCGTTTTTAACAGCTTGGGTGGCGCGCTTCAGCGTTCCGTCGGACATTACGCCCGACAGAGGCCCTCAATTTGTGTCCGAGCTTTGGTCGACAATGGCCCGCAGCCTGGGTGTCACAATTCACCGCACAACGGCTTACAATCCGCAGGCTAACGAGTTATGCGAACGTTTTCATAGGTCATTGAAAGTGGCTTTCAGAGCGTCACTGACAGATGCAAATTGGGTAGACAAGTTACCGTGGGTGTTATTGGGGTTGCGTTCTACGCCTAAAGAGGACTTAGAAGCCTCCCCAGCGGAGCTCATGTTTGCACAGCCACTCCGGCTGCCTGGGGAGTTTCTCCCAGATAACCCTGCGCCAGACGCCTCCCCGTCTCAGCTGTTGCAGAGTAACATAGAATCAAGCACGCTGCCCGGCCCCGTGCACCACAGTTAACCACGCGTTTTTGTGCCTAAAACTTTGAAGAACGCAGAGTTTGTTTTTGTCAGACACGATGCGCATCGAACCCCACTGCACCACCTTATGACGGACCGTTCAGAGTGTTAGAAACAGGGGACAAGCAGTTCTTGCTAGATTTGGGGGGTAGGAAAGAGAAAGTTGGCATAAACAGACTCAAACCCGCTTTTGTGGTAGCAGATGAGGAAGTGCTGTTGGCAAGGGCCCCACGGCGAGGTAGACCCCTGCGGGGGGGCTTCACAGAGTAATGTTTCCCCAGATCACCCGCAGGGACTGACAAAAGGTTTCCACCCCCAGACGGCAAACCCCCAGGGTGACAGCGCCGCAGAGACGTGGAATCCCAGTTACAGCAGATACGGCAGGAGACTGAAGCCTAGACAGCATGTGGACTGATGTGTATTGATACTATCACAGCATGCATGTTGTTATTCTCTTGTTTGTTCTAAAATGTTGGGGGGGCTCGTGTGGTGGACACACATATGTGACCTGCTTTATGACTCACATTTTAGATCAGAACAAAGGCAGAGCTTCCTTGGAGATTACAGGAAGCTGCAAAGATGTTAGCTTTGGTATGCAAGGCTTGAGACTGTGGGGGTGTAATTAAAGGATTAAAGAGGAGATGCATGTTACTGGCAATTATAATGCAACGTGGTCTGTGATTCATGTGACTTGTGAACTGTAAGAGTCCTGGTATTTAAGGACGAGAGTTTCCTGTGTTGTCCTCTTTGTTCTTCGAGATGTTGGTGATGTGAATAAAGCTGACTTGAGAGAAACCTGTCTCGTCATTCTCACATTCCCATAATAGTCTTATAATTTCTGAAGCAGATATGGGAACTAAATGGTAGTTTCAGTTCATCTTATCTATGTGGCAAAATTATTGTGGCCACGAAGTGACCCAAACCTGACATTTCATCTGGAAAAAGTGACCAGTTTCCAGCTCGCACTTCCAGACTGCATCAACAGATCTGGACACTTCTTTGTGGATGGTAGGCTGTATGGGTAATGGCACTGCTACTGAGAGGTATGTGTGTTGAAGCTTTTAACGTCTAAATATGGCCTTGAATCCACAGTGTGGAGGTTGTTCGTTTTTTCTGTGTGTGGTGTTTTGAAACCACAAGTTTGGTCAGTGTTTGCGTGATGACGCGGCCGCTCGGTGACATCATCACGCCAAACATATAAATGTAAGGGACGGCCATTTTACAGCCTCTTTCTCCTCTCCTTTGGCTCTCGGCCTCCCAACCATTAACACTGCTGTACCACCACAGCAGTGTTTTATGTAATAAAGTTCATGTTCCCAGCAAGACGCTCTCTGTCGGTTCCTTCCACTTTCCTGTCGGTTCCTTCCAACACTGTGTGCTACAGGTCGACTGTCTGGTCTGTCTTTCACTTTAAAAGGTTGTTAAATTTCAGTCTGTTTCTTGCAATATGCTGCACAGAAAAAGCTGCAAATTAAAGAAGAAAAACTTTAAAATATGAGAAAACTGACAAAAAATATGAGAATATGTTCCTTATTTATAGAATAAAATTGTGAATTTGTTTAAAAAGTTTCAACTTAAAAAGAAAAAAATGAGTTGTAAATTTAAAAACAAATATGACAAAAAGGCTACACAAGAGCCCAAAATTTCTGAAAAAAGTTGCAAATTTAAAAAAAAAAAGTTGAAAATTTGTCTGGAAAAATGGTTGCAAAATTGCATCAAAAGCTGCAACTGACAGATGGTGAGGTCACAAATTTGCGAGAAAAATTATGCACATTTACAAGAAAAAAAGCTGCAAATTGATGAGAAAAACTCTGCAAAATTCTGTGAAATAAGTTGTATTTGTTATGAATTTATGTGGGAAACACCACAAATTTAGAAGAGAAAGTTGTCAGTTTAAGAGAAAATTGTTGCAAATTTACATTGTTAATTTTGAGGAAATGAGTTGCAAATTTATTTCATATTTGGGAGAAAAAAAATCAGAAGTTTAGCGGAAAAAAGTCTCAAATTTATGAGACAGGGTAAAAATAGGAAATTTATCTTTTAAAATGTATATTAATTAAAAGGTGCATATTAACAAATAAATACTAAAAAGCTGTTTGAGAGATTTACAAAAAATTCCAAATTAAAGAGAAAAAAATTATTTGTAAAACTGTTGCAAGTAGTCTCCTGGTGCGAAGAATCATTTTTAACCAGTGCTGCCAGCGTGAGGGCGAGTCAGTCCGTCAGTATGTCACTGAGCTCCGTATCCTGGTTAGCACGAGACATTAGACAAGGCTGTGAGGATGGCGTCCAAAATGGAAACGGCCACCCAGCTATCAATGCAGCCAATGCCGTCTAGCCAACAAGCTCCTCGCCCGGCCCCACAAGCACAGGCCGTCACCACCACCGCCCAGCACTCTAGCCCTGCATTTCCCTACTACTACCAGAAGAAGAAGGGTAGGAAACAGGACAACTTGGGTGAGCGCCTGCCCTGCAATGACTGTGGTTCATTAAGACACCAGACCCAATCACCTGCCTGCCCAGTCAGAGGGGTGAAATGCTATCACTGTAAGAAGCCTAACCACTTTGCTAGAGTTTGCTGCACAACCTTTGCTAATTCAGCGGCCTGCCCGTCAGGCCCAACCGTTATTCATGCAGTCAGTGCCAAAGGCTGGCCGTTCAAATGGTACACAGTGGAGCTGTGTACCATTTGAATACCGGTTTAACAGAGAGCTGAAGAGGACTAAATCTCTATACTCAGAGAGACTCCAGCAGCAGTTCACTGCTAATGATTCGGCTTCCGTGTGGAGAGGACTGAGGCAAATCACCAACTATCGACCTAAGGCTCCTAAAGGTCAGGATGACAAAGCCCTTTGTCAAAGACTGTCCCAACACTATGCCCGTTTTGACACCTCGTCATCTGTGTCCAACTCCCCCCCTCCCTCCAGCTCCACAGCCTCCACATTCCCTACTTCATTTAAGGCACCCCCCCCTCCTCCCCCCCTCCCCTTATCATCAGTGAGCAGGATGTGCTCAAACAGTTCTCCAGACTGAACCCGCGCAAGGCCCCCGGCCCAGACGGCGTGTCTCCCTCCACCCTGAGACTCTGTGCAAAACAGCTGGCTCCTGTATTCACAGACATTTTTAACACCTCCCTTAAGTTATGCCACGTGCCGTCCTGCCTCAAATCCTCCACCATCATCCCTGTCCCCAAGAAGCCACGGATCACTGGACTTAATGACTACAGACCTGTAGCGCTCACCTCTGTAGTCATGAAGTCCTTTGAGCGCCTGGTCCTGTCCCACCTCAAGTCCATCACCACCCCTCTCCTGGACCCGCTGCAGTTTGCCTACCGAGCCAACAGGTCTGTAGACGATGCAGTCAACCTGGCCCTCCACTCCATCCTGCAGCACCTGGACTCCCCGGGAACCTACGCCAGGATCCTGTTTGTGGACTTCAGCTCCGCATTCAACACCATCCGCCCCGCTCTGCTCCGGGACAAGCTGTCCCTGCTCAACGTGCCTGACTCCCTCTGCAGGTGGATCATCGACTTCCTGACGGACCGGAGGCAGCATGTGCGGCTGGGAAAGACTGTCTCAGACTATACTAGCATCAGCACCGGATCACCCCAGGGCTGTGTACTTTCCCCCCTACTCTTCTCCCTTTACACCAACTCCTGCACCTCCAGCCACCAGTCTGTCAAGTTGATCAAGTTTGCGGACGACACCACCCTCATCGGGCTCATCTCCAACGGCGACGAGTCCGCCTACAGGAGAGAGGTGGCCCAGCTGGCGTCCTGGTGCAGCAATAACAACCTGCAGCTGAACGCTCTGAAGACAGTGGAGATGATTGTAGACTTCAGGAAAGTCACTACTCCTCTGCCCCCCCTCACCCTCTCAGGCTCTCCCATCACCACTGCTGATTCCTTCCGCTTCCTAGGCACTACCATCACCAGGGACCTCAAATGGGAGCTGACCATCAGCTCACTCATCAAAAAAGCCCAGCAGAGGATGTTCTTCCTGCGGCAGCTGAGGAAGCTCAAGCTACCCACCAAGATGTTAGTGCAGTTCTACACAGCCATCATCGAGTCCATCCTCACCACCTCCATAACCGTGTGGTACGCAGGAGCCACTGCCAGGGACAGACTAAGGCTGCAGCGCGTCATGCGCACTGCTGAGAAGGTGATCGGCTGCAAGCTCCCATCTCTCCAGGATCTGTACATCTCCAGGACCCGGAGGCGTGCTGGCCGGATCATAGCCGATCCCTCACACCCTGGTCACGTACTGTTTGCCCCCCTCCCCTCTGGTAGAAGACTTCGGTCCATCCAGACTAAAACCTCCCGTCACATGAACAGCTTCTTCCCCTCTGCCATTAGACTGCTGAACACTAAGTGACTTATTAACTCTCGTGCACCATGTACAGCAGCTCAACCAGACTCATGTCAATCATCACTGTTTTCTTCCTGCATTACCGACTGCACTATATAGTTCTCCACAGTATCTGCTGCTGGCTAATATATATTTTAACTGTTGACCAGTATCACTTAATCTTATCCTACACTTTATTACATGTATAGTTTATTTCTCTTATCTTATCATGTCTAATGTTGCAGCATTGTACCGAGACAAATTCCTAGTTTGTGTACTACATGAACAATGGCAATAAACCTGATTCTGATTCTGATTCTGATTCAGCTGGCTGGTATTGACTTGCCGCTGCTACTGGATACTGCAACCTTGAGGTCTCTTCTGAGCATAGCTACAGTCAGGAAACTGTTTCCCCGGAAGGCCATCACAGCTGATGCAGAGGACGTATTCAGCTACGGGCACGTCAGAACCGGCATGGTATGGACGGTGGCCTTTTCTGTACGCTGTGGCCCTAAGACCATCCACCTTTCAAGTAACACGCCGGGGGGCCAACCTCCTGGGCATCGACCTGATGCGCTAACTGGGTTTTTCCATCACCGACCCAGGGGACTCCACCATTATGACCTCATCCTGGCAGCACCATTGGCTGGCACTCTTTGAGGGACTAGGATTTCTTACCTCTTTCAACCACCGTCCACTTATTGACCTGATGGTGTCACCAAAAATTTCACCTCTACACCGACTTCCCTTCACACTGTGGAATGACGTCATGGCAGAACTGCAGAAGATTTTTGGACACGGGCATCACTAATCAGGTCAGTGCTTCTCCCTGGATCTCCAACTTAGTGGTGGCAAAGAAGACGTCGGGCAGCCTATGACCTTGCATTGATCTTAGAATGGTGAATGAGGTGGTGATCCGCGACGTCGTATCCCCTGCCCATACGAAGGAACTGACAGTGGCGTTCTATGGCTTGAACGTTTTTTCCAAACTGGACCTCCGCCAAGGCTACCTGCAGGTTCCCCTCCATCCAGACAGCCACAGCTGAACAGCTTTCATCACCCACATGGGAGTATTGAGACACACCCGCATGCCTTTCGGCCTCAGTTCAAAACCACAACCATCATCCCTCTCCCCAAAAGGAGCCCGCTGACCTGTCTGAATGATTACAGACTGGTAGCACTCACTCCCATCATCATGAAGTGTTTTGAGAGAGTGGTGCTGCCCCTCATTCAGGACAGCATACTGGATACCCTGGACCCCCTGCAGTACACCTACCGGCCCAACAGGTCCACCTCAGATGCCATTGCTGCAGCATTCCATTACTCTCTCCCACCTGGAAGATAAAGACTCCTACATTAGGATGCTCTTTGTCGACTACAGCTCCACCTTCAACTCGGTCATCCCTCACAAACTCACTGACAAACTGTCTTCGCTTGGCCTGCACCCCACCCTCTGTGACTAGATAATGGACTTTCTAACTGGCAGGCCCCAGACTGCCAGGATGGGTAACAGGACCTCGGCCAGCATCATCACAAACACAGGTGTCCCACAGGGTTGTGTTCTCAGCCCTATCCTCTACAGCCTCTTCACCCATGACCTCCCACAAGGACAATATCATCTTAAAGTTCACGGATGAGACAGCAGTGATAGGATGCATCACTGATGACGACAAAACATCCTACAGGAGGGAAGTGGCCAGCCTGGCGTCATGGTGTGAGGACAACAACCTCACCCTCAACACGGACAAGACAAAGGAGATGATAGTGGACATGAGGAAGAGGAGGAGGAGACCCCATTGGCTGCTGTTCATCCAGGAGCTTGAGGTGGAGAGGGTGAATAGTTTAAATACCTGGGCATCCACATCAGCGAGGACCTTATCTGGACACACAACACCACAGAGCTGGTTAAGAGAGCTCAACAGTGGCTGTACTTTCTGAGGAGGCTGAAGAAGTTTGCCATGTCCCCCAGAATACTCAACAACTTCTACAGCTGCATCATTGAGAGCATCCTGACCAACTGCATCACTGCGTGGTACGGCAGCACTACTACCCTGGACCGCAAACACCTGCAAAAAGTGGTGAAGACTCCACTCCCCTCTCTGCAGAGCATCTACCACTGCAGAGTCCAAAGAAGAGCTGACGCCATCCTCCGGGACCCCACCAGCCCCCAGCACAGGATGTTCACTCTTCTACCTTCAGGCCGGATGTACAGAAGTTTGAAATACAGGACAACCAGACTGAAAAACTCCTTTCCCACTGCTATCAGACTCCTGAACAAATGACAAACTCCCAAAACTCCGCAACACAGTGTTGCAAATAGGAACTCACACACCGGTTGCTAAATTTGCACATTGCTCATTTGTACAGTGTACATGGTCTCACCCGTCTGATGTCCATATCAACTCTGCTGCTAATTATCATGTACAGTCTGCTGGTATTATCATTACAGAGAAATTCGCACACTGGGTGCTAATTTGTAATTTGTATACTGCTCATTTGCACACTGCTCATTTGCACACTGTACATAGGCTTATGCCATCTCAGGTTCATGTCATCTAAGATATCAATATACCACTGTCCATTATAGTCACCCAGGGAATTTCAAATTTCATTCTTCTTGTTTCCTCTAGTTATTTTTGTGGTTTGGTTCTGTGTTATTACCTCACTAGTATTGTTGTGTACCTATTACCTTGGCATTCGTTCAGAGAGCAGAATAAGAATTTCATTGCTCAGGAAATGTTGCATTTTTTAACTGTACACATGATAATAAAGCCTTTGAATCTTGAGTCTGAATCTTGAATCAGTTCTGCCCTGAGCTGCTTTCAAAAGATCATAGCTACCATCTTCACCAGCCTCCCAGGGGTGGTGGTGTACTTGGATGACATCATGGTGCACGGCACAACATCGGCCTCCCACCACGCCCGCCTTGTTAGGGTTATGGAGGTGCTAGCAAAAAAGGGCTTCACACTCATTGGGGAGTAAGTGAATTTTTGGCTCAACGACCATTGAGTTTGTGGGCTTCCGCCTGTCTGCCGAAGGCCTGAGCCCCTTGCACTCAGACGTCGAGGTGGTACTGCAGCTACCCGAACCATCATGCCCCACACAGCTCTCATACTTGTTGGGCAGGGCAAATTTTTATGGGCACTTCATTCCTCTTTAATCGGAGTAAATAGAGCCACTACACACCCTCTTGAAGCAGGATGCACCCTGGGTGTGGACCCCAATGTGCCCCGCCGCTATCAGCCAATTGAAGACACACCTCACCTCTCCAGCAGTACTCACCCATTTTGACCTACAAAGCCCCACATTCATGGCGTGCGATGCCTCCAGCACAGCAGTAGGATCCGTTCTGTTGCAACTGCAAAGAGGAACCGAGCGCCTAGTGGCGTTTGCCCCGAGGTCACTGACTTAAGTCAAGCAGAAGTACTCAGTGGGGGAGAGGGAGGCACTGGCATGCATTTGGAAGTGTGAAGACTGGCACATGTAACTATATGGATGACACTTCACACTGCGGACAGACCATAGGGCCCTCATGGCACTGCTGAAAACATCGGGGTCAGGGCACAAACCTCTGCTCATCTACAGGTGGACAGAAAGAGTTCAAACATACAACTTTAACACCCAGTTCATGATGGGCAGAGAAAACGTAGTGGAGGACCTCTTGTCCCAGGCCATACCTTACCCCACTCCGAATGGTGACCGAGACCCCCTGGAGCCAAAGCTGATCCACATGCTGCATGGGCCACTCCAAAATGCTGTTTCCCTGCAAGAGCTCCAGGCAGACTCTGAACAGGACCCGACATTGACCCAGCTGTGCACCTATATTCATGAGGGCTGGCCAGCCAACGTGCCGGGGGAATTGGCACCCTTCCACAGAGTCAAGGACGATTTATCATGCTGGAATGACATCTGCATAGCAAGAGGGCACTGCACAGTGATTCCAGAGGCACTAAAAGGCCGCATCCTGACCATGGTACACGAGGGCCACCTGAACATTGTAAGAGTCAAACAGCAGTGTAGGGGCTCAGTCTGGTGGCCAGGCATCGACAAGGATGTGGAGATCATGGTAAAAGACTGTATGCCCTGCCTAGCCAGTGAACAAAATGGCATGCCACCACCCCCACCCCTGCAACCACTGCCATTGGCCCCATGGAAACATGTCCAATTGGACATACGTATGCAGCAAACTGCATAGCGCTCCCCCGCACCAATGCTTTCTATTAGCGGCCTACGATTTCCACTCAAAATGGCCCGACGTGTTGCCCACTGGCTCAGTAACCGCCGACGTAGTCACCAATTTCCTCACCTCCCTCTTCGCCCGCTGGGGTGTGCCAGATGCAATCACAACAAACAACGGACCGCAATTCACCTCAGCGGACTTCACGACCTCTGTGGGGGAGAGGGTCATCAAGCACATAAGAACTGCCTTCTACCACCCTCAGGCGAATAGGGGGGTAAAGAGATTCAGTCAGACCCTCAAGAACGGTCTCAGGGCACACTTATAAGATAAGATAAGATAAGCCTTTATTAGTCCCACAATGGGGAAATTCCAGGATTGTAACAGCACAGGGATAGCAACACTCAGAGCACTAATTTAGAAGATAAGAAAATAAGAGCAGTGAATATACATATGTAGACATAAATATATAAATATATATACAGCTAGATGGAATAAACAGCATAACCGTCTATTTAGTTACCCTACATGGTATGAATATGTACCCATACACATTGTCACCCTCCATAGCGACTGATATTGTCCTAGTTGTATACTGGAGGGGACCATTTGTGTCTGATGCGTCTTTTGCATTCGATACTTTTAGGTCGTCACGTTTTTTTGCTACCTCTGCAAGCAGCCCTGCTTAGGTTATACAGTCTGACAGCCGTAGGTAGGAAGGACCTACGAAACCTCTTGGTCGCACTCCTAGGATGATGTAGTCTACTGCTAAATGATCAGCAGCATTTGATTGCAAAATGCTAAATTATCAGATGGGCTCCCATTTTCAGCTGCACTACAGAGTACCCTGCTGCACTACAGAGTGACGCCTCATGCCACGACGGGTAGCTCCCCAGACCTATTAATGCTGAGACGTGAGATGTGTCTTCCTTTTGACCAACTACGACCCCATCAGACGGCACCCCAATGAAGGGGCCCTCACCTAGGGGAAGGGTGGTCAAACAACAGCAACGCATGAAGCAAAGGTTTGACAAGAAACGCCGGGCGAAGCGGCCCGGGCTTGCAGTACTGGATTAGGTCCGGATCTAGCGCCCTAACCGCACTCGCAAGTTGCAGTCGTTTTGGACAGTGCCAATGCAGATCACAGCTCAGTTGGGGCCAGCCACCTCTCGCCTCGCTGATGGGTCACGGTGGCACACCAGTCACCTCAGAAAGGTGACACCGACTCCATCCCCGGATCAGGAGACGGCTGCGGACACAACAGGATCGGGCTGGGAATTTGGTGACACAAGAGCCACAACTCCCAAAGTGTATCCTCCGAAGCCTGCGGAGGCAGCGCAGCCCAAGTGTCATTCGAGCCAGGTTCGGCAGAGGCCCCGCCACCTACGGGACTTTGTAATAAAATTTTGTAATCTGGACTGTACATAATTAGGCAGGATGATTCCAGCCTAAGTGGCAGAATCATCCACTTGGTCATGCGGGCACACCGGTAGTTTACCCGGTTGCCCAGTTAAGTTAAATGTTCTAAGGGTTTTCTGGCAGGGGGAGGGGGGTAAATGGTAAATGAACATTATAACTAGGTCATCATGATTCAGCATAATTGCATTACAGACTTGAATCACAAAAGGAAATTAGTTATAGAAATTAAATCATCTGAAACCCCCTAAAAACACAATTAACCGTTCAGCTTTTTTCTTGTAATTTGGTTCTTTTTTCTTGTAAATCTGCATTTTTTTCTAATAAATTGTAACCCGTGCTGGCAAAATGAGTCACTTTGAGGAAATTATCAAAACTGAGGTAACGTGTTTTTTTTTTTCCATATTCTGTATTGAAAGACCATCAAAATGATATTTAATTTGTAGGAAGTGTGCAAAAACGGACCCAGAAAAAGACGATTCATTTATATTTTGGCTAGGTATAAACTCACGTTCAATCAGTCGGGAGTTGCATCTTCTGCAAAATAACATGAATTTTTAAAAAGTACATTTTCTAAGCTTTCCAATGATACCAGGCACTCATGGGGGTTTTCCCGGGACTTGGAGCTAGCAAACAAAGAACGAGTCATGATTTATGACTTCTTGTGCCTGCAGCTCGTAATGACGGGGTGAGCATTCCCACTCATTTCTCCAGCAGGGGTCACAATTTGCAACTTTTTTTCCTTTAATTCTGCAACTTTTTTCTTGTAAATTTGTAACTTTTTTTCTCATAAATTTAAACCTATTTTTATAATAAATTTGCAACTTTTTGTTGTAAATTTGCAGCTTTTTACTTGCAAACTTGCTGCTTTTTCTTTCAAATCTGCAGAATTTTTGTCATACACGTGCTATTTTTTCTAGTATATTTGCAACCTTTTTTTCATGCATTTAAAACATTTTTCTGATAAATTTGCAGCTTTTTTTATTGTAAATTTTCAACTTTTTCTCATAAACTTATAGCTTTTTTAAATCTGCAGCTTTTTATCATATATTTGCTATTTTTAGAGTAATTTTGCAACTTTTTTCTCATACATTTAAAATGTTTTTTCTTAAATTTGCAGTGTTTTTATTGTAAATTAGCATCTTTTTTCATCATAAATGTGCAGTGTTTTACTTTTAAATCTGCAACTCTAATCAGATTTTCAACTTTTTTTCTTGTCCATCCATCCATCTTCTACTGCTTTTCCGGAGGTCCGGAGCGTCCTGGGTATGACGTTAAGCTGCATCCGGGCGAGGGGGTCTGTTGGACTAGGAGGATGATGGAGTGCCTCTTAACCCTCACTGATACTCCCAGGTGTCCCTTGGGCAAGGACTAGTACCTGTTAGCCTCCCCTACCAGGATTACGGTGAGACTCTTCAACAACTTTGTGCGTTACTTTGCGCTTTGTCCCCCTAAGGGGACCAAGGGTTAAAGTGGTTCTGAGCACCCCCTTGCTGATCATATGAGGTGACAAATGGGGCAACTTGTTTGCCATGAGTTGCGACCCATGTCAGTGAAGGAAGAGATCCTGATTCTTGAGGAATGTGTTTTGCTGCGGCTTTCACAAGTCCAACACAGTGCTTTGGCTCCTACTTCACTTAGACGGGAGGTTGGAAGGGCCCGGGCCAATCAATTGGCTTGTCAAGGTCTACTCTGGGATGTCTTTTGGCAGCACAACATCTAATCCCAGAAGCCTATGGTAGAGGGTCAATTGAGTAATATGCACTTTGGTGCTTTATTGCTTGAGTATATCATCCCTGTATCCCTAGTGCCTAACCTGCAGGAAGTCCGCGGCTCTGTGTATCCCCATGTAGGGCTCCAAGGAGGGTGGGGGGCAGGGATGATGAATCATACTCTATCAAATATGGCTACTAAACAAACCCCTAAAAAAACGAATGTTGGAAGACGATGCGGATGACCCAGGAATTAGCAGGATAGCTCTTTCAAATGGTGATAATTGACCGAGGCTTATTGTTTTAGAGTCGCTCTCATCAGATATGCCTCTTTCTAAGCTGTCCCCTTTTGCTGTACAGAAAGGAATTTCAGGTATTGCGGGGTCAGTTAAGGATGTTAAAAAACTGAGGTCTGGCCAAATTTTGGTGGAAGGCTTAAAGAAATCCCATTCTGAAAATCTGTTGCAGTGTAATGTGCTGGCTGGTGTTCCAGTGAAGGCTTTTCCTCACCCTTCTCTAAACAGCTGCAAAGGAGTAATTCGTACTCGAGAACTCCACAATATGGAAGAGGATGAAATAGCCTCAGAACTGCAACAACAAGGAGTAACACATGTGAAGAGGATAACCATTAAAAAAGATGACTGAACAGTAAAAACTGGCACTTACATTCTAACGTTCAACTGGCATCAACTCCCAGAAAGAATCCAAATAGGATATCTGAGTGTAACTGTCAATATCTTTATTCCAAACCTGTTGAGATGTTTTAACTGTCAAAAGTTTGGCCATGGCTCTGCAGGATGTAGGAAGTGGAGCCACCGGAGTGGTGGCTCAGTTGGTAGAGCATCCGCCCCACACCCGGAAGGCAGGGGTTCAAATCCCGGCAGGGTCATGCCGAAGACCATATAAAAGTGGAACTTTCTGCCATCCAGCTTGGTGCTCAGCAATAATGGAATGGAGGAGGGAAATTTGTGGCGGCGCCCTTGCATGGCAGCGGCCCTCTGATTCTACACTTGGGGTGTGTGTGATTAACACTGTAGATAGGTAAAACACAATCTCGTTCTACTGTACATGATTGGTTGTACAGCTGAATGACAATAAAGGGTGATTTAATTTAATTTAATTTTTAATTTAATTTTAATTTAAGAAACCGGTCTGCTGCAAATGTGGAGAGGAAAGGCATGAGTTGGCCTGCACAACACTGTCATATCCGGCTCTAGGGAGCCGGGCAATCAGAGCCAGGGACAAGCCAGTGAGTCGAGATGTTTTATTCTGGGTAAGGGATAAGGGATGAGGAAAGCACAGATACTCATGCAGACGTACACTCACAGGTTGCACAGCGCAGAGGTAAGCAGCTCGTACCGGACGTGGGGGTAACAAGACGTACGTACTCACAGCGGGATACAAACACAGGAATGCTGCAAGAGGAGTTGAGGCTGACACCAGACGAAGGGGCTTCAGCCTAGCAGTGCTTATGTCGCAGCCCCGAATGATCGAAGCTGCTCCTCTTTATACTCATTAACAGCGCCCCAGCTGATGAGGATTAATTGGCCCCAGCCGTCTCGTGACACTGACAGCTGGGAACCAGCTGAGGCACTGCCCAATGAGAGGCAGGGATAAAAGGAGCATGGGCTGAGCGCCGAGCCGGCGTCTCACCCCATGGTGACAGAGCCTCCCCCTCACGGTCGGGCTCCCGAACGACCAGGAACATCCCAGCCCCCCCCCCCCTCCCCACCTAGGGTGGGCGGAAGGGAGGCAGGACCGGAGGGGAAGATGCAAAGGGAAGGACAAAAAAAACAATAGACCAATGTAGGGCAGCAGGGCAGAGAAAAAAAACCCCAAATACAATACCCTACAACACAGGGAAAAGGATTAACCCAGAGCACAGTTAGGGAGAAAACTGAGTTAGGACACAGGTAGGGAAAAATACCAAATATGACTACAGACAGCATACAAATAACGTATAGATCGGGGCAAGAAAAGAAAACCAAAAACCCACCAAAAAGGTGGCAGGAATGAATAAAGCAATCACAGAGTATAGTCAAGGGGAACAAAACACACTACTCCATAATGCACCAACAAGACAAAGGTCAGGACAAAAAAAATGATGAAAAACGCTGTGCATGGATACTAAAGAAAACAAAACACAGCACTGAATATATAAAAGATCACCTAACGAAACAGAGGTGACAAGGACAAATGGGTAATAATGAAGTACGGTTAAGTGGGAATGAAACACATTACTTCAAACAATAACAAACACAGTCAATGTTAAAGTCGGGGCTGGGGAAGGCCCCCCACGAGGATAATAAGACAGAATGGGGTGATCACAGAGTATGGTTGAACAGGAAACCACACGCATACTCCATGATGCACCGACGAGGCCAAGGCTAAGGTAAGAAAACGCTGAGTAAAGATAAGAAAATGCAATACACAGCGCGATAAATAAGGTGAGTCACCAAGAGGAAAAAAAGGTGACAGGGTAACAGGATAACAATAAGATAAAAATGCTGAGTATGGTTAATAAAAAAAAAACACACAGCACAAAAACATATATTCCCCTAATGGACAAAGAAACTACACCCGAGTGACCTCCATAATAATAAAAGAAGTAAAGGACACCCGAGGAGACGGCAGGCAGAGTCCAAAACGGCCAGAATTGTTCTGGTAATCTCCCCGCCCATTGTCCAGTTGGCAACCCGGGGAAGAGAAATGTTCGGACGGCGAACTCTGGGCCCAGATCCCAGGAATCCAGTCCAACGGCTGCCGAACCAGGCCGCCCAAAGGCAAACACAGACCAGTGGGGGGAAACCAGATCGCCGAACCGAAAGTTTTGCGGGTCGGGTCGTCGACCCGCATCACTCAACCACCAGGACCGTTGAGACGGACGAAGGGTCAGAGCGGACCCCGGTGGAAGAGGCTCAGGGGAGAGCCGATGACGAGGGCGGCGGGCCTCAGGGAAACGGCCACCTCCTCACCGGACCTGGACAACACTGGGGCAGCACCCACGTCGGACCCCGATCGGGCCTCAGGCGAACCCACGTTGGACACTGCACCAGAACCGACCTCCAACGTTGAACCCGGACCCTCCAGCACCACGAGGAACAGCAACTCCTCGCCGGTGACCCTGGAAGAAGGCTCAGAAGAGAAAACAGAACCGGGATCAGGATCACCGGCAGCGCCAGAACCCGGCGAGACGAGCTCAGACGCAGCGGACAGCTGCACCCTGCTCGTCTCCCCTGGAGATAGGCTGAAGTGCTCGGGGATAAAAAGAGAGAAAAGAAAGGAGAGCACTCGCCTGATCTCGGGTTCTGACGCCGTCCAGGACTGCGAAGATCCAGGATCCGTCGTCAGGAGGTCGTTGTCAGGCTCCCATCTAGCCGCGTCGGGCCCCGCAGCCAGCACGATGGTCAGCGCAGCTTGAGATCCCTCCAGCTCAGGTGACCCCGCCGACGATCCACTCGGCGTGAAGCCAGAAGAATCTCGTCCCGCCGGACCGAACCGCTCCTCCGTGGAGACCCGGGGACGCTCAGTCGTCGGCGTAGACTCCACGCAGCAGTCAGTCCCCCTCCTCCGTCCGCAATGTAGCTGCGGAACCACAGGCCCTCTCCATATCCCACCACGTTGACCCGGAGCCGGGGACCGCTCGGCGGAGAGAGACACAGAGGATGCGGGATTAGGAATACAAGTTACAGCAGGTGGGGAGAGTTCAGGGAGCTGCGAACCCTGAACTTCTCCTCCAGGGATGTGACAGAGCAAATCATTAAGCAGGTGTGAAAAAACAATGACTTGCCTGCCCCCTGGAGGTTGAGTATCGCCTGCTGTAGTGGAATCTGCTTCTTCCTCTCCCCGCCCGGCGATAACGGAGGACCCCCCGGGAATTCGTCTGAGGGTCGCTCGCGTTGTGTCCAGCAGAGAGCTCACCAGGCCGGGATTCCAGGCACACACAGCGGTCAGGAAGCGCGTCGAGGAGGAGGGGGAAACAGCCGGGGTGAGCCAGCCCGAATGTCCAGGAATGACAGCGGGGGAACGAGGCTCAGGGGACGAGGCTGTAGAATCTCCACACTGACGAGGCGAAGGGATGACAGCTGCGTGGGAGGAACGGTCCTGACGATGACCCAGAACTGGATCCGGACGAGGTTCGTGCAGAGGCGACTCGGCGATGTGATGACGACTACTCCCAGGGGACGAAGCGAGGGGGAAACCCAGGATTCGCCGCTCCAGATCGGAGATCGAGACGAGGAAGGCGTCGAGCACGGGAAGGCTTCGTAGCCCTGAAGTCCTCACCATCAATCTCACTGCCGCCGCCACATGCCTGAAGGTGGTGGCAGGAAACACAGTAGAGGTCGCGACAGCCACTCGACCCCGGACATAACTGCTGTCAGCTGCGGCTCCTTGAAGGGAATCCCGAGTGACGTGGCGCAGGTCGGGGGAAGTCCTCTGGTTGGCGCGAACTCCCGGACTGGAATGGCGGCAGGAACGGGACTCCGAAGCGGGGAAAGACGTCGCCCACTTCGACTCCCTGCCGGGATTTCCATCCACCCCGTGGAGCTCCTCTCGCTGTGTACCTGCAGCGTCTATCCTGGCACTGTCCTCCAGATGGTACAGAGAGTGAGGGTGACAGTCCAGGAGTTCCTCAGCACGGCCCGGATGCCAGCGTCTCGCGTTGGAGGCGTCGTGCAGGGTGAAGAATGTCCCGTCGACAGCCTCCGAGATGGACCTCAGCTCGTCGCCCTGGCGCCGGAAGTGACTCCTGGGAAACGGCATGCTAGCAGCGTTGACACCCGGACAGAAAGGTACATTTCCACAGCGACTCACGGCCGCCGGTAGCTCTTCTGGCTGCGACATACTGTCATATCCGGCTCTAGGGAGCCGGGCAATCAGAGCCAGGGACAAGCCAGTGAGTCGAGATGTTTTATTCTGGGTAAGGGATAAGGGATGAGGAAAGCACAGATACTCATGCAGACGTACACTCACAGGTTGCACAGCGCAGAGGTAAGCAGCTCGTACCGGACGTGGGGGTAACAAGACGTACGTACTCACAGCGGGATACAAACACAGGAATGCTGCAAGAGGAGTTGAGGCTGACACCAGACGAAGGGGCTTCAGCCTAGCAGTGCTTATGTCGCAGCCCCGAATGATCGAAGCTGCTCCTCTTTATACTCATTAACAGCGCCCCAGCTGATGAGGATTAATTGGCCCCAGCCGTCTCGTGACACTGACAGCTGGGAACCAGCTGAGGCACTGCCCAATGAGAGGCAGGGATAAAAGGAGCATGGGCTGAGCGCCGAGCCGGCGTCTCACCCCATGGTGACAAACACCTCCCAAATGTAGTAATTGTTTAGGCAATCATGCAGCACCATCGAAGGAATGTCCTTGTTGGATCAAGGAAAAAGAAATTCAAACTGTCAAATGTACTAAGAAAATTAGCTACCCTGAGGCATGTAAACTGGTAGAAGGTTTCCCAAAGTACAAATTCCATCAGACTTTCTCCTCTGTTGTGAAACCTAAGATGCAGCCTGCTGAGTACCAGACAGATCTGACCTGGTTAACTTAAGATAAGCCCTCATTATTAAGTAGTATTAAAAAGTCCCGAGTCCCAGTTAATAGTAAAACGAGCACTCAAAGTCTGACTACAATAAGTCAACCCTTAAGTAAAAGTCTAAGCAAGTCCACAGAACAAAACCAATTATCAAAAGAAAAGAAAAAATCCAGCTCCTCTACTCAGCCAAAATCAAGCCAAGAAAATAAACTGCAAAAGAATGGGAATCCAGAAGATGCAGAAATGCCTGAAGTCACGACTTGCCGTAGTCGCAGCCCCTCCCCCAAAAGCAAGTATAAGGAGCGTGCTTTTGTTTTACCTACCTGATGGTGGGTAGCCACATTATCCAGTGGAACTGTTTTGGCTTTAAGGCCAACTTCTCTGAAGTGCAGCATTTAGCTGCTAGTTTTAATCCCCTTGCTTTTTGCCTTCAAGAAACTCTTCTGCTATCAACCAACCCCATGTCTCTGAAACATTATACTATGTATAATGCATATGGTCCAAATGTGCATCGTCCATCTGGTGGTTCAACAATTTTAGTAAGGAATGACCTAATTCACAGCCACTTGGCTTTAATCTCCAACTTACAAGCAGTGGCAGTTCGTCTAACTTTGCATAAAACAATAACTTTATGCTCTGTCTATATACCACCAGATATGATTGTGACACCGGAAAATCTTGATGACCTTCATAATCAGTTGCCATCCCCATACATCCTTATGGGTGATTTTAATGGACATAATCCTCTGTGGGGAGGAATTTGCTCAAATGCAAAAGGCAAGATACTGGGGGATTTTATTGCTAAAAATGATATATGTTTTTGGAACGATGGGTCTCACACATACCTCCACCCAGGACATGGAACCTATACTGCAATTGACCTATCTATATGTGATCCTGAGCTAGTGCTGGAATTCTCGTGGTGGGTCTTGGATGATCTTTGTGGAAGTGACCACTTTCCACTAATATTGACGTCTACAGAAGTGGATGTGCAATCAAGAACTCCACGATGGCAAACTCACAAAAGCAAACTGGCCTTCCTTTGTCTCTCTGTGCAAAGAGAAATTGAGCCAAAAACCTCAACCACACTGTCAGTCTGTTCAGAGCTTTGCTCAAACCTTAATTACAATTGCAGATAAGACTGTCCCAAAAACATCAGCAAAGCCACATCGTAGGTCCAACCCATGGTTCAATGATGACTGCAAAAAGGCCACTGAGGCAAGGAAAAAAGCAGAGAGGGTGCGATTTAAAATCTGTCGAGCTAAAGCATGCAGGATCATCAATGAAGCAAAGAGACAGAGCTGGAGGGAATTTGTATCAAGCCTCACATCCAACATATCTATCAAAAAGATCAGGGATTTAATTAGAAAGATGAAGGGTAAGGAGAATGGACTTCAAATACAGCATATTAATCACCAGGGTAATCTGTTGATGACAAAATGTGAAATAGCTAATCAACTAGCAAAATCGTTTGAGAAGAATTCATCTATTGGAAACTATCGTCCTGAGTTCCAAATCATACAAGCACAAGAACAACAAAAAGAACTAAACTTTTCTTCAGATAACTCAGAACCACACAACCAAGATTTCACTATGGAAGAACTTTTGTTCTCAGTGTGGAACTCTAATGACACTGCTGTGGGGCCAGATAAAATTCATTATCAGTTTTTAAAACACTTACCCCCCAGTGCACTATCCATTCTCTTGATGGTTTTCAACAACATCTGGAAGTCAGGCAGTGTTCCTGAAAGCTGGAAAGAAGCAGTAGTTATACCCGTTCCAAAACCCGGGAAAGATCATATTGATACCAACAACTACCGCCCAATAGCTCTGACTAGTTGCCTCTGTAAAACCATGGAAAGAATGGTAAACAATCGCCTTGTGTGGGTGCTTGAGTCTGAAGGCCTTTTAACTGATTACCAGTGTGGCTTCAGACGTGGTAAAAGCACTTTAGACCACCTTTTCAGATAAGAGGCCTATATACGTGATGGTTTTATTAGAAAAGAACATGTAATTGCTGTATTTTTTTGATTTAGAAAAAGCATATGACACAACATGGAAATATGGTATTTTAAGAGACCTATATGGCATGGGTTTTAGGGAACATTTGCCCTTTTTCATTTCAAACTTTTTGTCCAATAGACGCTTCAGAGTCCGAGTAGGAGATACCCTTTCAGAGCCCCATGTGCAAGAACAGGGAGTCCCCCAAGGAAGCATCCTCTCGGTTACTCTTTTTAGCATTAAGATTAATAGTGTAGTTGGTGCTCTTAGACAAAGTACGTTTTGTAGTCTTTATGTAGATGACCTCTGTATTTGCTACAGGGGGAAAGATGTGAGCACTGTCAAAAAGCAACTACAGCTGTGCATAAACAAGATTGGTACTCAAATGACAAGCCCTGGTTCACTGCTAAGTTCAGACAGATCAGGAAGGAGAAGGAAGCAGCGTTGAAAAGTGGAGACAAGGACTGCTACAGGGAGGTCAAATATCGGTTTAGCAGAGAGCTGAGGAGAGCTAAATCTGTGTATTCTGAGAGACTCCAGCAGCAGTTCACTGCTAACGACTCTGCTTCTGTGGGGAGAGGACTGAGGCAAATCACCAACTATCGGCCTCAGGCTTCTAAAGGTCAGGATGACAAAGACCTTTGTCAAAGACTGTCCCAACATTACGCCCGTTTTGACACCTCGTCAGCTGTGTCCATCCCCCCCCTCCCCCCCAGCGCCACTGCCTCCACGGTCCCCACTTCATCAAAGGCGACCCCCCCCCCCTCCTCCCCCCTGCCCTTGTCATCAGTGAGCAGGACGTGCACAGTCAGTTCTCCAGACTGAACCCGCGCAAGGCCCCCGGTCCGGACGGTGTGTCTCCCTCCACCCTGAGACACTGTGCGAAAGAGCTGACTCCTGTCTTCACAGACATTTTTAACACCTCCCCGAAGTTATGCCACGTGCCGACCTGCCTCAAAACCTCCACCATCATCCCTGTCCCCAAGAAGCCACGGATCACTGGATTTAACGACTACAGACCTGTAGCGCTCACCTCTGTAGTCATGAAGTCCTTTGAGCGCCTGGTCCTGCCCCACCTCAAGTCCATCACCACTCCCCTCCTGGACCCGCTGCAGTTTGCCTACCGAGCCAACAGGTCTGTGGACGACGCAGTCAACCTGGCCCTCCACTCCATCCTGCAGCACCTGGACTCCTCGGGAACCTAGGCCAGGATCCTGTTTGTGGACTTCAGCTCTGCATTCAACACCATCCGCCCCGCTCTGCTCCGGGACAAGCTGTCCCTGCTCAACGTGCCTGACTCCCTCAGCAGGTGGATCACCGACTTCCTGACGGACCGGAGGCAGCATGTGCGGCTGGGAAAGACTGTCTCAGACTCTGTTAGCACCAGCACCGGATCACCCCAGGGCTGTGTACTCTCCCCCCTTCTCTTCTCCCTTTATACCAACTCCTGCACCTCCAGCCACCAGTCTGTCAAGCTGATCAAGTTTGCGGACAACACCACCCTCATCAGGCTCATCTCCAACAGCGACGAGTCCGTCTACAGGAGAGAGGTGGCCCAGCTGGCGTCCTGGTGCAGCCACAACAACCTGCAGCTGAACGCTCTGAAGACAGTGGAGATGATCGTGGACTTCAGGAAAGTCACAACCCCTCTGCCCCCCCCTCACCCTCACAGGCTCTCCCATCACCACTGCAGATTCCTTCCGCTTCCTGGGCACCACCATCACCTGGGACCTCAAGTGGGAGCCGACCATCAGCTCCCTCATCAAAAAGGCTCAGCAGAGGATGTTCTTCCTGCGGCAGCTGAGGAAGCTCAAGCTACCCACCAAGATGTTGGTGCAGTTCTACACGGCCATCATCGAGTCCATCCTCACCACCTCCATAACCGTGTGGTACGCAGGAGCCACTGCCAGGGACAGACTAAGGCTGCAGCACGTCGTGCGCGCTGCTGAGAAGGTGATCGGCTGCAAGCTCCCATCCCTCCAGGACCTGTACATCTCCAGGTTCCGGAGGCGTGCAGGCCGGATCATAGCCGATCCTTCACACCCTGGTCACGTTCTGTTTACCCCCCTCCCCTCAGGTAGAAGACTTCGGTCCATTCAGACTAAAACCTCCCGTCATATGAACAGCTTCTTCCCCTCTGCCATCAGACTGCTGAACACTAAGTGACTTATTGACTCTCGTGCACTATGTACAGCAGCTCAACCAGACTCATGTCAATCATCACTGTTTTCCTTTTGCATTACCGACTGCACTATGTGGTACTCCACAATATCTGCTGCTCGCTAATATATTTAAAATTGCTTTGACTAATATTACCCATTCATAATCCACATTTTATTGCATGTATAGTTTTTTATTTCTATCTTTTATTTTTGTCATGTTTAATGTTGCAGCATTGCACCGAGTCAAATTCCTAGTTTGTGTACTACATGAACAATGGCAATAAATCTGATTCTGACTCTGATTAATAGGTGGTCAGTCAGTAATGGTTTTAAATTTTCAAAAACAAAAACTGTCTGCATGCACTTTTGCCTGTTGCAGTCTCTTCACCTCGACCCTGAGCTTTTCATAGATGGAGAAGCTGTCAAGTTGGTAAAAGAAACCAAATTCCTTGGACTTATTTTTGATAATAAGCTGTCTTTTATTCCACATATAAAATTTCTACAAATCAGATGTTTTAAAGCCCTTGATATTATTAAAGTTTTGGCTAAAACTAAATGGGGTGCAAACTACTGTGCTGCTGCATCTCTATAGAGCACTTGTAAGATCTCGGCTAGAGTATAGGAGCATAGTTTATGGATCAGCAAGGAAAACATACATTAGGACGCTAGAAACTGTCCATCACCAGGGGCTAAGGCTTGCCTTGGGGGCTTTCAGAGCCTCTCCTGTTAAAAGTTTGTATGTTGAAGCAAACAAGCCTTCACTGCACAATAGGCGCCTGAAATTAGCTCTCCAGTATATGGTTAAACTTAAAGCTGACCATAGAAATCCAGCCTACTCTGCAGTTTTTCACCCTCGATTTTTGCAGATGTATAAGGTAAGACCTAAGAGCATCACGCCTTTTGGACTTCGTTTAGAACCTCACCTGGTAAAATTAAACCCTGATATGAGCAATGTAACACAGACACAGTTTTGTCCCATTCCACCATGGAGTTTGAGGAAACCCAATATCATTCTGGTTCTGAGCCAAAACAAGAAGAAAGACACTCACCCAAATGTGTACCAGCAGCAGATCTTGGACATAAAATGCCATTTTCCTCACCATATTTCCATATACTCGGATGGATCTAAAGTAGATGGCTCAGTCTCTGCTGCAATTGTCACCAGGCACAATCAGTATGGTTTGCGGATTCCCAAACAATGCTCAATTTTTACAGCAGAGGCTCGAGCTTTGCTTCTGGCATTGGAACACATTGAGAGAACCAAACAACAGAGCTCCTTAATTTTTACTGACTCCAGATCCTGTCTTCAGGCACTTGGGTTTTTAAAGACTGATCACCCCGTTATTGTCCGGATTTTAGAGAAATTAGGTTTTTTACAGAAACATAATGTTAATATCATCTTCTGTTGGATCCCCAGCCATGCTGGCCTGTCAGGTAACGAGCAGACAGACAATGCTGCCAAGCGAGCCCTTACCCAAGAAGTCACTCAATGCCAGATCCCAGCCTCAGACCTCAGGCCTCTAATAACCTCCTATGTTTTAAAGAAGTGGCAGACTGAATGGGACACATGCACTGCAAATAAACTGCATGATATTAAGCCTATAAGCCATAGACATTTGCATCACTTTTAAAATCGACATGATGAGGTAGTGTACACTAGGTGCTGTATTGGCCACTCTAGGCTTACGCACAGCTTTTTATTAAAAGGTGAAGCACCACCATCTTGTCAGTTTTGCGGAGGTTTTTTTTTATCAATAAAGCACATTTTACTTGACTGTCCTGCTCTCATGACAGCAAGACAATGTTTTTATACTTAAAAGTCACTGAAGGATATTTTTAATAAGGCACCACCAAAGAAAATCTTAGGGTTTTTAGCACATGTGCATCTGAAGCATCTTATTTAATTTTTCTATTTTATTGTATCTACATATGTATCTCGCTGTATTTATTTATTCTTTCATTTATCATACTGTCTTTTTATAATTTTTAACTCAATTTTCTTATTAGTTCTAATTTTGCCATGAAAAAGCCATAGATGCTGACATGGCACTAAACAAGAACACTCACTCACTCACTCACTCACTCACTCCGGAGGTCCGGGTCTCGGAGGCAGTAGTTCAAGCAGAGAGGCCCAGACTTCCCTCTCCCCAGCCACCTGCTCCAGCTCTTCAGAGAGGATACCAAGGTGTTCCCAGACCAGCTGGGAGACGTAGTCTCTCCACCGAGTCCTGGGTCTGCCCCGGGGTCTCCTCCCAGTGGGACGTGCCTGAAACACCTCAAGTGGGAGGCGTCCAGGAGGCATCCTAATCAGATGCCCATACCACCTCAAATGACTCCTTTCAATGTGGAGGAACAGCGGTTCTACTCTGAGCCTCTCCCTGATGACTGAGCTCCTCACCCTGTCTCTGAGGGTGAGTCCAGCAATCCTACACTGTAAAAAAAAAAAGGCTGAGAAAACTCAAATTATCAAGGCAACATGATGCGATAGATTTTTGAGTTTTCTCAACAATTTATGAAGTTGTTGACTAAACTTAAGTTCCCAAGTTAAGATATGAGTTCTGCTAACTTGGAGTTTTTAGTTTACTTAAGAATATTTTGGTGGAAACAGCAACAAATTTCTTATTGAAACACCACACATTTTTACTTTAATCATACGTATATTATTTTATGGAATAAACAAAGAATTCCTCCTTCAATATGATAAAACTGTGTGTTTATACCAATTCAAATATTATTGAGAGACTAACAATGAAATTCTTGTTTTAATGCTGTCTTTCCACTTTTAATAAAAGCAGATATTCTTGTTGCATTAACATAAAAAATTATGTATTATGTATATGTAACGTATGAAAATAATGCTCAAAGCATAGCTCAAACTTTGCCTTTATTCTTTAAAGACAGCAAAGGCATTTTGAACATGTGTCTGGCTTTATACATGTGCAAACATTTCTGTTTGTAGACAGTATTGTCTATCTCTGTACATAAAACTCACTTGGCCTTAACACAACTGTTGTCAACTCTTATTTAACTTAAAACTGTTAAAATCAGTGCCACATAAAAGAATCTTAAAAAAAGTAAATAAAATTACAGCACTGGCTTCAATATTCTTTCTTCAATAAAATGCAAGCATGTAAGAGACAAGAGTGATAACAGTGACAATGAACATGGTTGGGCCACAACAACAACGATTATAGGAACTGCAATTGTAAAATTATGACATACGCAGCCATTAAGCTAAGTTAACATGTAACAAACAGGCACTATATGTGAACTGGCACAGACACTTGCAACATTTTGTGCTTTCCATTTACAGCTGAAGCTTTGTTCTCAGCGACCTTATGCGCTGTGAGCATCGAGAACCAAGGTCAAAAAAGATGCACTGAACTGCCTCAAAAGTGTAGAACATCTCCTTTGGATAGTCAATGTTCATTGTGTACAAGAGGCCAAACAGATATGCAAAGGCAGTGCAGAGGTCTGGTAAGTCTTGCAGGATGATGGCCCCCTCCAGCACAACAGCCACATTAACTGCATTCAGTGCATCATCATCTTCATGAACGGAGAGGATTGCAACAGTCGCATCCCTGATCCCTTGTTCTTCTGTGTCGCTAGCCTATGGAAAAAGCACGGATACATGATTTACAGTTAATGACAACTGAGAGACAGAATACATCTCTACCAACATATAAAATAACTAAATAATGAGGGCAATATGTCAGTGGTATATCAAAGATCATTGATATACCATTTTCTTAGTCATCACTCTCTTTATGCAGCTGGAAGAGTTCATATTAAAAAAATGAGTCAATGGCTTTATTCAAAAGGTACAGGATAAACATTAATAATCACCTTTGGATGAATAAAGCCACATTCTCCCAAAAAACCTAAATCATGCAAAGGTACTCCAGTGGGAAACAGGTGTGTCTGTCACGACTCGCCGCTCATCAGCGGCGCCAGCTGCGCGCACACCTGCGCCTCATCAGCGGCGAGGGATTTAAACCACTCTGCCCTGGGCTTCGGCCTGAAGCCGTCTGATCTCGTCAGCCTCCCTTGCTGAAAGGAACCCCCTTCTTCAAGCAAGATTACCCACGTAAGCATCTCTTAAGATAAGATAAGATAAGATAAGATAAGCCTTTATTAGTCCCACAACGGGGAAATTCCAGGATTGCAACAGCACAGGGATAGCAACACTCAGAGCAACAATCAGAAGGCAAGAAAAAAAACAAGCAAGCAAGAGCAGCTAATATACATATGTACATATTACTATAAAATATATATATACACACACACACACACAGACACACAGTGCAGAGCATTGTAGCTGGATGGAATAAATATATGAATATATGAACACACAGTGCAGAGCATTGTAGCTAGATGGAATAAATATGTAAATATACTATAAACACCCACAGTACGGAGCATTGCAGCTAGGTGGAATAAATATGCAAGTATATAAACACACACAGTGCGGAGCAATGTAGCTAGATGGAATAATATGTAGATATATTCAATTCAATTCAATTCAATTCAACTTTATTTATATAGCGCCATTTCACAACAACAGTCATCTCATAGCACTATCAACTGTAGGGAGGACCCCCACAGTTGCAGAAAGACCCCAGCAATCAGGCGATCCCCTGTGAGCAAGCACTTGGCGACGGTGGAGAGGAAAAACTCCCTTTTAACAGGAAGAAACCTCCAGCAGAACCAGGCTCAGGGAGGGGCAGTCATCTGCTGCGACTGGCTGGGGGGTGAGGGGATAGAGAAGAAGAAAAGAACAGACATGTAGAGAGCAAACAGCACGATGGGGACTCAATCTATGGGAGAGAACAAACAAATGTTAATGACCAGCAAAAAAAAAAATATTTCATAGAGAGTGAGGAAAGGAGTGAGGCCCAGTGCATTACTGGAGGTCCCCCGGCTGACTAAACCTATTAGCAGCATAACTAAGGGAGGGTTCAGAAAACACATGATCCCTCCCTAATTGTAGGCTATATCAAAAAGGTAGGTTTTAGCCCTATTCTTAAAAACAGAGATCGAGTCTGACTCCCGAATCCAGATTGGCAGCTGATTCCACAGGAGAGGAGCTTGATAACTGAAGGCTCTGCCTCCCATTGTACTTTTGGAGATTCTAGGTATTACAAGTAAACCTGCATTTTGGGAGCGTAGTGCTCTGTTAGGATGATACGGTAGTATCAGATCTTTTAAATAAAAAGGAGCCTGATTGTTTAGAGCTTTGTAAGTAAGAAGAAGGATTTTAAACTTAATTCTAAACTCTATGGGAAGCCAATGAAGGGAGGCCAGAACCGGAGAGATATGATCTCTCTTTCTAGTACCTGTTAAAACTCTTGCTGCAGCATTTTGGATCAGCTGAAGACTTTTTAAAGATGTTTTAGGACAACCTGATAATAAAGAATTACAATAATCTAATCTCGAGCTAACAAAAGCGTGGATCAGCTTCTCAGCATCACTCTGAGACAAGATGCTCCTAATCTTGGCAATATTACGCAAATGATAGAAGGCAGTCTTAGAAACAAATTTAATATGTGAATTGAAGGACAAATCCTGATCAAAAATAACTCCAAGGTTCCTCACAGAGCTATTAAGAGAAAGAGTAACTGCATCCAAACTGAAAGTTTGATTTGGAAGGGAATTTCTAAGGTTTTTTGGACCAACAAGAATGACTTCAGTCTTATCTGAATTTAATAGCAGGAAATTACAAGTCATCCAAACTTTGATTTCCTTAAGACAGGCTTCTAACTTGGCTAATTGATTAGTATCATCTGGCTTCATTGACAGGTATAATTGTGTGTCATCTGCATAACAGTGAAAATGTATACAGTGCTTTCTAATAATGTTGCCTAACGGAAGCATATATAAACTAAAAAGAGTAGGGCCAAGCACAGATCCCTGTGGAACTCCATGACTAAGCTTTGAGCTGAGAGAAAACTCATCATTTACATGAACAAACTGGAACCTATCAGATAAATAAGATCTAAACCACTGCAACGAAGTTCCATTAAGTCCAACATAGTGTTCTAATCTATCAAGTAGAATATTATGATCAATAGTATCAAAAGCTGCACTAAGATCTAAAAGGACAAGTACAGAAACTAGTCCATTATCAGATGCAATGAGGAGGTCGTTAGTGACCTTCGCTAAGGCTGTTTCAGTGCTATGATGGATTCTAAACCCAGATTGAAACTCCTCAAATAAACCATTTCCCTGCAGGTGGTCAAATAATTGCATAGCAACAACTCTTTCTAAGATTTTTGAAATGAAAGGGAGATTAGAGATTGGTCTATAGTTAGCTAAAGCTCCTGGATCTAGCGTTGGCTTTTTGAGTAAGGGTTTAATTACAGCCGTTTTAAAAGCCTGCGGTACATGGCCTAAAGTTAATGAAGAATTGATTATATGAAGAATAAAGCTACCAATAAGTGGGAAGACTTCTTTAAATAACCTGGTAGGAATAGGGTCTAAAAGACAAGTTGAAGGTTTGGATGAGGAAACTATTTTGTCTAACTCACAAAGGTCGATTGGAGTAAACTCATCAAGACAGACATCAATAGAAGGAGTTGTAGTAGTTACAGTATTTAAGTTAACTGTGGGAAGAATCTGATTGATTTTATCTCTGATGGATGAAATTTTATTATTGAAAAAGTTCATAAAGTCCTGACTAGTAAGCTCTAAGGGGATGCTAGGATTGACAGAGTCCTGACTCTTTGTCAACCTGGCTACAGTACTGAAAAGAAACCTGGGATTATTCTTGTTCTCTTCTATTAATGCAGAGTAATAACTCGTTCTAGCTTTTCTAAGAGATTTTTTATAAATTAAAAGATGATTTCTCCAAGCTAAATAGATTTCATCTAAATTAGTAGAGCGCCATTTTCTTTCTAACTGACGAGTCTTCTGTTTTAAGCTACGAGTTTCTGTGTTGAACCAAGGAGTTAAAAATCTCTGATTAGACTTTTTCTTTTTTAAGGGGGCCACCAAGTCTAGAGCCTGATGTAGAGAAGCTGAAACACTATCCACCATGTTATCAATTACAGAAGGAGCAAGCTGTCTATAGCTTATTTCCGTTGTGTTGACACATGGCATAGAGGAAACAATCTGCATAAATTTGGAAACAGCATCATCTGAGAGGCATCTACTGTGATAATATTTTTCTTTAGGAGCCAAATAGTCAGAAATAGTAAAATCAAAGGTTAACAGACAATGGTCTGACAGTACAGGGTTATGAGGAGACACTACCAGATTTTCTATTTCTATGCCATATGTCAGAACAAGGTCCAATGTATGGTGGAGGTAATGAGTAGAATTTCCTACTTTCTGAGAAAACCCAATCGAGTCTAATATTGAATTAAAAGCCACATTAAGGCAGTCACTATCTACATCCACATGTATATTAAAGTCCCCTACTATAATTATTCTATCAGATTTCAGCACTAAATCAGCTAAGAAATCAGGAAATTCGGATAAAAATTCTGAATAGGTTGATGGGGGACGATAAACAATGGCAAATAAAATTGGGTTTAACCTGGAATTGCTAAAGTGCCCAACACTGAGGACCAGGCCCTCAAAGGAATTATAACATGTTTTTTGCTTTACATTAACTAGTAATTTGGAATGGTAAATTGATGCTACTCCTCCTCCACGACCAGAACTTCTGGGATTTTGACAGTTTAAATAACCAGAGGGAGTTGATTCATTTAAACCAACATAATCCTCTTGCCCTAACCAAGTCTCTGTAAGGGAAATTAAATCAATCTGATGATCAATTAACAGATCATGGACTAACAGAGACTTGGGAGTTAGAGACCTAATATTTAATAAACCACATTTAATTTTTAAATTATGAGGAGGAACAGAGGCCAAATCATTCAATTTAGAGGCTTTATGTTTAATTTGAGTTTTACCAATATTTTGCTTTATCACTTTGGGATGCTTATACATTATATTTTTATTTACTTTGGAGGGAGCAGACAACGATTCTCTGATGGGGAAGACAGGGGCTAAGCTGAGGGGTGGCGGATGAAGAGGAGCTGCAGAGAGGCGTGTAAGACTGCGACTCTGCTTCCTGGTCCCAACTCTGAGTAGTCATGGTTTTGGAAATTTGGATAAAAAAGATGCCAGATTGTTAGATAAATGAGAAGCACCATCCAAAGTGGGATGAATGCTGTCTCGTCTCATAAGACCAGGTTTTCCCCAAAAAGAGCTCCAATTGTCAATGTAGCCCACGTCATTTTTAGGACACCACACAGACAGCCAGCGGTTCAAGGATGACGAGCGACTAAACATGTCATCACTGGTCAGATTGGGGAGGGGCCCAGAGAATACTACAGTGGCTGACATCGTTTTTGCAAAGTCACACACCGATTCTACATTAAGTTTCGTGACTTCCGACTGCCGGAGACGGATGTCATTAATGCCGGCGTGAATAACAATTGTGGAATATTTACAGTTACTTTTAGCCAGCATTTTCAAATTTGACTCGATGTCGCCTGCTCTGGCCCCAGGAATGCATGTGACTATGGCCGCTGGAGTCTCTAGGTTCACGTTTCTGACTACAGAGTCGCCAATGATCAGAGTTTTTTTCCTCAGCGGGTGTGTCGCTGAGCGGGGAAAAACGATTAGAAACGTGAACAGGTTGGTGGTGAACCGGGGCTTTGCGACTAGGCTTCCTTCTCACCGTCACCCACCCAGTCTCCTCGCTGCTGAGGAGAGCCGGGGAACCGGTGACAGGGGGACCTGAGCTAGCTAGCTCCGCTGCAGCTAAGGGGCGTCCGTCAAGATTAACTGGCGCAGACGGTGTTTCAATGCAGCGGAGCCGGGATTCCAAATCAGACAACCTCGCCTCGAGCGCCTCAAAAAGACAACATTTATTACATTTACCGTTATCACTAAAAGAGGCAGAGGTGTAGCTAAACATCTGACAGAGAGAGCACACCAGAGGAGGAGAGGAAAGAGAGGTAGTAGCCATAGCTAGTGGCTCGAGAGCTGGAGAGCAAACCACACAGGCAGACAGCAAAACAGGAAGTGACGATACGTTACCACAAGGAAGTGACGATCTCGAAAAAACTCAACAAAAAACCAAAAAACCATATATAAAAACACAGTGCGGAGCATTGTAGCTAGATGGAATAAATATATAGATATATAAATATAAACACACCCAGTGCTGAGCATTGTAGCTAGATGGAATAAATATATAGATATATAAATATAAACACACCCAGTGCAGAGCATTGTAGCTAGATGGAATAAATATGTAAATATATAAACACACACAGTGCAGAGCATTGTTGCTAGGTGGGATGAAACAGCATAACCGTCTATTTAGTTATCCTACATGGTATGATTATGTGCCCATACATATTCTCACCCTCCATAGCGACCGGTATGTTCCTAGTTGTATGCCGGAGAGGACCATTGTGTAAGTCTATTGCATCTTTTGCATTCAAAAAACTATTAGTTTGTTACGTCTTTTTGCTATCTCTGCGAGCAGCCCTGCTTAGGTTTTACAGTCTGACAGCCGTTGGTTGGAAGGACCTACGAAACCTCTCGGTTGTGCACCTGGGATGATGTAGTCTGCTGCTAAATGAGCTCCTCAGTGCATCCAGTATGTCCTGCATAGGGTGGAACTCGGACTCCAGCAGAGATGACAGTTTAGCCACCGTCCTTCTCTCTCCTATCTCCTCCATCGGATCAAGGCGTTGCCCCAGGACAGAGCTAGCTTTCTTAATCAGTTTGTTCAGTCTCTTCCTATCGGCTGCAGTAATGCCACTGCCCCAGCAGACCACTCCAAAAGTGATGGCTGATGCCACCACCGTGTCATAGAATGACTTCAGCAGCGCCCCTTGTACACCAAAAGACCTGAGTCTCCTCAGCAGGAACAGCCTGCGCTGTCCCTTCTTGTAGAGTGCGTCAGTATTGTGTGACCAGTCTAGTTTATTGTTCAGATGAATACCCAGGTACTTGTAGGATGTCACCATCTCGATGTCTGTTCCCTGTATATTTACTGGTGCTGTGAGGGGCTGCCCATGCCTGCGGCAGTCCACCACCAGCTCCTTAGTTTTCCTCGCGTTGATCTGGAGGCAGTTCCAATAGCACCAGTCCACAAAGTCCTGGATAAGCCCTCTGTACTCAGCTTCATCTCCGCTGGAGATGAGACCAACGATCGCAGAGTCATCAGAGAACTTCTGTAGATGGCAATGTGTTGTGTTGTGTGAGAAGTCCGCAGTATAAAGAGTGAACAGGAAGGGAGCCAGCACCGTTCCCTGGGGGGCCCCCGTGCTACTGATGATCGTGTCGGAAACACAGTCCCGGGTTCTCACAAACTGAGGCCGGTTCGTGAGGTAGTCCAGGATCCATGATGACAGGTGCTGGTCCACCCCTGCGCGCAGCAGCTTGTCCTTCAGGATCATCGGTTGGATGGTGTTGAAAGCACTGGAGAAGTCAAAGAACATGATCCTCACCATATTCCCGGGCTTCTCCAGGTGGGACAGAGAACGGTGAAGGAGGAAGATCACCGCATCCTCCACCCCAATGCCATGCTGGTAGGCGAACTGGAGTGGATCCATCGCTGGTTCCACCAGGGGGCGGAGATGAGCAAGGAGCAGTCTCTCCAGGGTCTTCATCAAGTGGGACGTCACTCTCCTCTTACCTTCTTCTCCAGTCTTCTCCCCTGTGCACGGGTGGATCTCCCGGCGGCGGACCACGTCTCCTCACCGCCGCATCCTCGCTGCTGTCACAGGCGCTCCAGGTCGCTGTCTCCCGGGCTACACCCTTGTCAACGCCAGCCACCTGCCCAAACCAAGTAAGCCAGCACATCCTGTTAATTCCCTGTATTGGTGTGGTGCCCGTTACCCTTCTCCCTGTGCTCTCTCCCATAGGGTTGTCCGGCCGCACGGCTACCTGCCTCCGCACCTGACGCAGACGTCCACCACCAATACATCTACACCTCACAGACACGCAGCCACACACTCTTGTTGTTGAATAAAGCTGTTAAATCTACTCTGAGCCTGCGTGTGTGTCTCCTGAGCCGTGCATTATGTCAGTACGGCTTCAGCCGAGCGGCTCGGCAGACAGCGGGCTCGTACACCGTCTTATCACCCTCGAGGCTCGGGTGGATTTAATAGCCCACCAGCAACAAGTGATTCTCAACCAATTAACCCTCATTACTAACCGATTAGACCGCCTGGACCCCCGGCAGCCGTTCCCTCCAGCTCGGCAGGGTGGCACAGCTCCCACTGCTCCGGCGGCCGGCAAGCCTGCTCCGGGCGCGCCGGCACGACTCACACCCATTCCAACCCCCGCCCGCTTTAGCGGCAAGCTCGGTGGAGCGCGGGGGTTTATCATGCAATGTGAGTCAGTGTTCCACTGCGTTCCCGGAGATTTTCCCTCAGACCACAGCCGGATTGGCTATACTGGGAACCTCCTGGAGGGTCGGGCGCTTACCTGGGCTTACGCCGTAATGGCGAAGCCCAGCTACGCCACCCTCACCTATGGCCAGTTCGTGCATCAGTTTCTGGAAGTGTTCGATCACTCGCATATGGAGAGTGTCCAGGTCGATCACCTCCTCAGTCTCCAACAGGGGAGCTGATCGGCCGCCGATTACGCGATCGACTTCCGGGTCACAGCGGAGGAAGTTGGCTGGGAAGAGCGTTCGCTCTGCAGCATCTTCTTTCGCAGCCTTAACTCCGGTCTGAGGGATGAGCTGGCCGGCCGGGATATCCTGGAGACACTAGCGGAGCGGACTTCCCTTGCCATCAGCTTGGACAACAGGCTGCGCGAGCACGCCTCGGAGCGGAAGTCCACTTCTCGCTCGCGGGGAGCCTCGGTGCGCCTGTCCCAAGCTCGCCCCCTGGCATTACCACCACCAGAGTCCTCCGAGGAGTCGGAGCCGATGGTGATGGGCCGGTCAAAGCTCCTTCCAGCGGAGAAACAACGCCACCGTGAGTTGGGCCTCTGCATGTATTGCAGGGGCAGCCAGCACACCGTGGAGCATTGTCCTGAAAAGCCAAATGGGGAGGTCCGCGAGTCACTGTAGGGGGCCTCGCGGACTCTAATCGGTTAACTCCCCTCACTCATTTGACGCTGCCCATCCGTTTCTGTCACAACCCCACAGGGCATCTCACGCACGCACTGGTGGACTCAGGCGCGGAGGGAAACTTTATTTCACAGAGCCTGGCAACCCGATTGGGCATCCGTTGCCACCATCTTGCTACTCCTCTCGCCCTAGTCAACCTCTCCCGTGTCTCCCTGGGGAAAGTGACTCACCGGACGATCCCCGTTCCGGTCATCATCTCCGGAAACCACCGGGAGGACATCACCTTCTATGTCCTGTCACCCTCTGTCTCACCGGTAATACTCGGATACCCATGGCTCCGCCTCCACAACCCTGTCCTGGACTGGAAGACCGGAAGAGTGGCAGCCTGGAGTCCCTTCTGCATGGGCACCTGCCTCCAATCCGCAGCCTGCGCCCCATCCTCTCCTCCCTCTGCCAAGGATGCCGCGCCCCCGGATCTCACCTTGGTGCCCTCAGAGTTCCACGACCTGGGCGCAGTCTTCAGCAAGTCCAAGGCGATGTCCCTTCCTCCACACCGGCCCTACGACTGTGCCATAAACATCCGCCAGGGGGCTCCATTACCCTCGGGACGTCTCTACAGCCTGTCAGCGCCGGAGAGGGAGGCAATGAACACCTATCTCAAGGAGTCGCTCAGTGCTGGGATAATCCGCCCTTCGTCATCTCCATTAGGCGCAGGGTTCTTCTTCGTCTCCAAAAAGGACGGTTCTCTTCGCCCCTGCATAGATTACCGCGCCCTCAATGACATCATGGAGAAGGACCGCTACACCCTGCCCCTAATGGACACCGCCTTCCACTCCCTCCAGGGGGCGACCTGGTTCACCAAGCTGGACCTCTGCAGCACTTACCACCTCGTCCGGATCCGGGAGGGAGACGAGTGGAAGACAGCCTTCCGTACCCCGAACGGCCACTTTGAGTACCTGGTTATGCCGTTCGGGTTGACCAACGCCCCAGCCGTCTTTCAGCGCCTCATCAATGACGTCCTCCGGGACTTCATCGGCCTTTTCGTGTTCGTCTACCTGGATGATATCCTCATCTTCTCCAGATCCAAGGAGGAGCACCGGGTCCACGTGAGGCGGGTCCTTCAGAGGCTGCTGGAGAACCAGTTATATGTGAAGGCTGAAAAATGTGAATTTTATGCCAAGACAACGTCCTTCGTGGGTTTCGTCATCTCCCACGATCAGGTGCTCCCAGACCCAGCGAAGGTTAAAGCGATGGTAGATTGGCCCACACCTACCTCGAGGAAACAGGTGCAGCAATTCATCGGGTTTGCCAATTTCTACCGCCGCTTCGTCCCAAACTTTGGAGCCATCGTTGGCCCTCCGACCCGCCTCACCTCCCCAAAGACCCCGTTCCGGTGGACTGAAGAGGCCGCAGCGGCCTTCCAGGCACTGAAGGCGGAATTCTCCTCCTCCCAGGTCCTCAGCCAGGTCGACCCCACGCTGCAGTGCATCGTCGAGGTAGACGCTTCGGATACAGGGGTGGGGGCGGTGTTGTCCCAGCGGTCACCTGCTAACGGGGCCAAACGGCCCTGCACCTTTTTCTCTCGGCGCTTGTCCCCGGCAGAACGAAATTATGACATGGGGGACAGAGAGCTGCTCGCCATCAAGCTCGCGCTTCAGGAGTGGCGCCACTGGCTGGAGGGGGCCGCCTTGCCTTTCGTGGTCCTCACTGATCACAAGAACTTGGAATATTTAAGAACTGCCAAGCGTCTGAATGCCCGCCAGGCGCGCTGGTCCTTGCGCTTTGCGAGGTTCCGCTTTACCATCACGTTCCGGCCGGGCTCCAAGAACGGCCTACCCGACGCCCTCTCCAGGCAATTCGCCCCTGAGGCATCAGAGGACGCAGTCCACACCATCCTGCCCAGGTCGTGCGTTGTGGGGGCCATCTCCTGGGACATCGAGAGCAAGATCCGGAGGGCGCAGGAGTCGGAACCGGACCCTGGCGGCGGACCGGAGGGGAGGCTCTTCGTTCCATCTGCTGTCCGGGGGGAGGTTATTCACTGGCTCCACACATCCAAACTCACCTGCCACCCTGGGTCCTCCCGGATGATCGACCTGCTCCAACGCTCCTTCTGGTGGCCGGGGCTGCGGAAGGACGCCACCCGCTACACCCGGGCCTGCACCGTTTGCGCCACCAGCAAGTCAGGTAACGCTCCCCCCGCGGGCCTGCTCCAGTCCCTGCCCGTCCCTGGTAGGCCCTGGTTGCACATCGCCCTCGACTTCGTCACCGGTCTCCCCATCTCCAACAACTTCGACACAGTTCTGACCATCGTTGACCGCTTCTCGAAGGCCGCCCACTTTGTGCCATTACGGGGGCTCCCCTCTGCCTTGGAGACGGCTGATCTCCTCATCCAGCACATGGTCAGGCTGCATGGGATACCGGTTGACGTGGTCTTTGATCGGGGCCCTCAATTTGCCTCGGACGTCTGGTAATGCTTCTGCAACGCCCTAGGAGCCAAAGTAAGCCTCTCCTCTGGCCATCACCCCCAATCCAACGGGCAGTGTGAACGGACCAACCAGGAGCTGGAGGCTGCTCTCCGCTGCGTCACCGCGTCGAAGCCCGCGTCCTGGAGCACACATCTCGCCTGGGTGGAGTATGCCCACAACAAATCTCACTCTTCTGCTGCTGGGATGTCCCTCTTTAAGGCATCCCTGGGCTATGATCCACCTCTGTTCCCCGCGCAGGAGAGCGAGTTAGCTGTCCCCTCAGTCCAGGCACACCTTAGGCGGTGCCGCTCCTTCTGGTCCACGGCGCACAATGCGCTTTTACGCACGGCGGAGCGCAACAAGTCCACGGCGGACCGGCACAGGAGACCTGCCCCTGCCTACCAGGTGGGCCAACGAGTCTGGGTATCCACACAGGACGTCAATTTAAAGGGTGAGAGGAGAAAGCTGGCCCAACGTTTCATTGGCCCATACCCCATCACCAAAATTGTCAACCCGGTGGCTGTGCATGTGGCTATTCCCCCCTCCCTCCGCATCCATCCCACCTTTCACGTCTCCAAGGTGAAACCGGTGGTGTCTGATCCCCTCTGCCCTCCACCTGCAGCGCTGCCCGCGCCCCGGATGATAGGTGGCCACCCGACCTGGACAGTCTCTGCCATCCTGGACTCCCGGCGCCGGGGTCGCGGGCTACAGTACTTGGTGGACTGGGAGGGCTATGGACCCGAAGGGAGACAATGGGTGCGTCCCTCGTTTGTGTTGGATCCCTCTCTCATCACTGAGTTCCACCGAGCGCACCCGGAGAAACCATCGCCAGGAGGCACTGCTAGAGGGGGGAGTACTGTCACGACTCGCCGCTCATCAGCGGCGCCAGCTGCGCGCACACCTGCGCCTCGTCAGCGGCGAGGGATTTAAACCACTCTGCCCTGGGCTTCGGCCTGAAGCCGTCTGATCTCGTCGGCCTCCCTTGCTGAAAGGAACCCCCTTCTTCAAGCAAGATTACCCACGTAAGCATCTCTTACCTTCTTCTCCAGTCTTCTCCCCTGTGCACAGGTGGATCTCCCGGCGGCGGACCACGTCTCCTCACCGCCGCATCCTCGCTGCTGTCACAGGCGCTCCAGGTCGCTGTCTCCCGGGCTACGCCCTTGTCAACGCCAGCCACCTGCCCAAACCAAGTAAGCCAGCACATCCTGTTAATTCCCTGTATTGGTGTGGTGCCCGTTACCCTTCTCCCTGTGCTCTCTCCCATAGGGTTGTCCGGCTGCACGGCTACCTGCCTCCGTGCCTGACGCAGACGTCCACCACCAATACATCTACACCTCACAGACACGCAGCCACACACTCTTGTTGTTGAATAAAGCTGTTAAATCTACTCTGAGCCTGCGTGTGTGTCTCCTGAGCCGTGCATTATGTCAGTGTCTAATAGGTCAGGGTTGCTCTTTGTATAGAGTAAAAAAAAAAAAAAATGAATCTTTAGCCTAATTGATTAGAAAAAGGTAATGTAATAATAAATATGCTCATAATGAAAAGCAATGGCTATGAAATCATTCAGTCAATTTTGAACTAACTTAAGAATACTTACTGAACACTGCAGGAAAAACTTGGAAGTGTCATCTTGGACAAAGATGGGGAGTCCTCTCAGAGCCGCTGTTTTTCTGTGAGTCAGAATGTCTGAGGTCTCGAGAAAAACACAAGCATCAATCAATTAGTACAGTGCTATCTTTATTTTTACAAAAAATCAAACACTTCAGGTCAGATCATGTTAGACAAACACCTTTCATTCATTTACTGCTTACATCTAAGCAAATCAGCATAGAGAAAGACATTTTCAAATTCAGTTATTAAATATTGACAATGAACCCTTTGCATTTGCTGACATATTCTGATGACTCCACTGTTTTCCTGAAAAACTCAGCAGTTTGATGGTCTACATGTAAATGAGATGATTCTTTATTATTTATTTATGCATACATTAGCTACAGACATTTACAGTAAATTACCTTTTCATCAAGTGCATCAAGGACATCCTCCATTTTCTGGCCAAAAGCCCCCTTCCTCGCCCGGTACAGTCTCAGCAGGAGAGGCACATAAATGTCAAGGGATCCTCTGAAAGACTCCAGGAGATCTTTGCTTGTGATCCGACAGAATTCTTGAGAAATCTGAAATGATGTACTGTTTTGTAGCCACAACGTTAAAAGTAAAGACAATTGAAATGTAGCAGTCTTGTTCAAAATCTATGCCATATTATTTGCCTATAATAAAACAAACAGCAAAATCTATAGAACCGATCTACCAAACCACATCATCAAGCACATCCACATTTCAATGTTTTCCTGCGTGTTCTTATGCATCTATATTTTGTGTGCCATTTCCAGTGATATAATATACAGCTGATAAGAATAAATCACTCCTACTTATTTGTAGTCAATAAAATTAGCATGTGAAACACATAACAATCTCAGCCTTACCTGCTCACATGAAAACAGCGCTGGCCACCTCTCCTGGACCTCTGATACCATGGGCTGTCCCTCAACGATCTCTTTGCGTCTAAGGGAAAATGTCAGCTCCATCTTGTGCTGTATCAGTGTTTGGTCCCTTTTTTTCTTCTTCATTTCTTCAACTAGGTGAAGCCTTTCCTCTTCAAGAGTAAAATCACTGTGGTGTTGAGGATAATCTGGGACATGATTAACTTCCCCACGTCTGGGCCTTTTCAGGGTGAATGGACTATTGTCCTCAGTGCCCCCTTTTCTTTTACTGTTTACATCCACCTCATTGCAGCCTGCATGGCGCAGCTTAGATCTGAAGTTTCCGAGCTTGTACTTGATGCTTGTTTTCCATCCCTCATAGCCCGTGATGCTACCTGGTTCCTTTAAGCATGGGTACTTGAGAACCAGTGAAGAGGCAACAGATTCCAGTTCATCTTTCTCAGGGTAGCTTTTGATTTCAAAAATAGCCTGTGCAATTTTATCCAGAATTTCCATTTTAATTTCTCTGGTGACATCAAGGCCCTTCTTTGACTTCTCGTAAGTCTCGTTGCCCTTTCGCAACTGTAGTTCCACATCATATGATAACTTAGGGATAGGGAAAGGAGAGGGCCACTGTGTGACATGCCTTAAATTGGTCTGGATTGAATCAGTCCAGCTGGACCTGATATCACCAGAGTGGACACTGGCTGTATCGAGGGAGGACACTGAACCAATACACTGGTTAAGAGAAGAAGAATCACTGTCCCAAACAATATGCAGAACTGCATGCTCAGCTGGTAGTTCAGACATTGTTGTCAAATTGCATAGTGCATTTCCAAAGTCTGGATCTTCAAACTGCACTAAAAAATCACCTTGAAGTTCAAGCCTTTCTTTAATGACATCAACGAGCTGGTCCACAGATTCTGGTACTTCAGAAAGCTTGAGTCGCCGGGCTTCTTTTGGAGAGATAACCACACGAAGTAACAAGGCCTGAAAAGTGACGAGAGAAACTAGTGAAACCCAAGTTGAAAGTGTCTGATAATCTGATACATCACAGATGTTTTCCCAGATTTACTTATAACTGATTATCTTATCATTTCATCTCAAAATATTAGAAGTGTCAGTCCAGGGTTGTGTAATCAAACTTTACTGTAAGGATGAAGAGCCACAGATATAAATATGACATGAACAAAAGGAAAACATTTTGTCACACTACATACCATATCCTGAGATGCTTCACTGAAGAATGAACGTCCTTGTGGTTACCATCAGCTTTCCGGCAACTGTGTAGGCTGCAAGAGGGTGATAATCTGCCAGCAACCCTTGTTCCAGCAGTATGAGTTCAACACAGTGGCCTTCAACAAGCTCGTATGATCTGAAATGATCGATGTACCAAGAGGTAAGTCTTTTACATACGAGTGTCACTTGCTCAGCATCAACAAGAACGGTCACAATCTGGTGGAATTCTGGGAGGCCACTGCACTGTCCAGCAGATACAATCATGCCCTCAGCATACCGAGTTCCATGCAAGTGAACTGATTTAGACAAATAAACACTGTCAAGATGTGGGTACTTCTTCTGAATTTCACACTGAAGTGAAGTTTCCAGTTCTGAAACCCTGACCACTTTTACAGACTCAACATACAGTTGTGGTGTGAAAACTTTCTGGCTGTCCAAATGCAATGCCATCATTTGCTGATGTTTTGAGGAAAGAGTGAGCAGAACGTTTTTCCAATTATGGGCGTCATGAATCACTTTTTTAAAGAAGCTATGCTTAGCTTCGAATCTCATTGTCCATAATTCCACCAACGGCCCATAACAGCGGATGAGGTCCGGGTAGTGGTCAATGAAATGGTGTTTCGGCTTTAATTTGAACTCTGGAAAGGTGTGGACAAGCAACTTGCGATGATCATGTAGTTTAGATGAAAAGTAAAACAGTGCTTCCTCCGAGAGCTTGTTTGACACCGCGATGTCAACAATTTCCTTAAGGTCCATTAAAATCTCCCATGCAGGCTCCTGCTCAGGTATCTTATTTCCAATTATGAAAGGAAGTAAGCACAGTAGTGTCCAGTTTTCATGTCCATTACCACCAATCGTTCCTTTTTCAAAGCTCGCTTTTGGGATTTTTTGTGGTTTGTTTGTTTTGTCTGAAAACTTGTAAGGGAATGATTTTATGCAGTCATTCAATACATCAAATGTAATGTAACCTTTGGAGATGAGATGTTTCAAACACAAGGACAGTTCCACAGGGACAACCCCCTCAAAAAGGTCATGCAAAACATCTGGAGGAAATGCAGTGATTGGATGAAAGAAAAGTAAATTTTTCCTCGGCACACAGTCATTTTTTACCCCACAAATACTTTGAAGATGATCATTCTGCATAAGCTCTTCCACAACAGTGTTATGGTGACCAATATCCCTCAATGGAAAATCGCTTAATTCAGCAGCTGCAATTTGGTCCCGGCTTATCAAACAAAAACGACAAAATTTTTCAACATTAAAGCTTTCTTGAAAGCCTGCATGGCTGTGGGCCGCAAGGTTATCTGCACACACACAAAATATAGCCCCCTTGACAAACTGACCCACAACTTCAACAAAAATTCCGTGTTCTTCTAGGAACCTTATGTCATTAATCAGTGGTTCAAGAAACTTTTCATAGCCATATCGTTTGACATCCTCACTTTTTCCTAAGACAGCAAGTTGAATTGAAGTGAGACTTGATCTGAGTTTGGCTGGCAAATTCAGAAGAACCCAATATACTGCAGTTATCTTATGAATTTTTCTGGAGGTGCCCAGCGGGTTACATATCTCGAACTCATCAATATACAATGCCAAACTGAAAGAAAGGTCTTGCTGTCCAAATAGCCTATTTTCTTTGTAATATTTTCCGTCTTGATGAGACTGGAAATGTCCAGGTAAAGTTTGCTGATTAAAGACAATTTGGTCGACAAAATCAGCACACCTAAACAAAGACTCAAGTACCTTAGTGATGGGTACATACTGTAAACATAAGCTACTTTATGGGTTGTGCTATAAAGATATTCAGTGGGTTCAATAATATTAAAGTGGTTCTTCAAATATGTTTCTTCTATGATCTGTTGACAAGGAACCTTTAGCTGATGTCGTTGAAACAAGAGGGTTAGTCTCAACTATTGCTCTATGAATTTCTTCCAAAACAGAATCACTTGTCTCAATGTTATGCTTTGCAAGGATATCTTTGACACTGTTAAGAGTCTGAATGCTAGAAAAAGACAGCAAGTTATGCAGATCTTCTACAATCTTTTGTGTTGAATCTCTAGAAACATGTAACACTGTCTGCATAGACAGAAAGAGACAGGCCAGTTTGTGCTGCAGTGTCTCAGGATCTACAACTTCTGAAATCTCTTCAAAGTCATCTGGTCTGGAGCTCTGAAGATGAGATGATGATGATGTCCCTGCTTCACCATCGGATAGTGCTTCAGAATTTAATCCATATTCAATATCAGCTCTCACTCTAGTTTGAAAATCTTTGAGTGTACAATTTTTATGGTTTTGACTTCGATGAGAACTAAGGGATAAGTGTATATTTGTTTCAAATGTACAATTAAGAAAGGGACATTTTACAGTTTCACGATTTTTTAAATGCTGTCCAAGATGGTTAAGAAAAGTTTGAGAACTGCAAACTTCTTTGTAATCACACAGTTCACACTCAAAGGTTGAATTCTCATGAATTCTCACAGTCTTGTGACACCTAGAGAGGTATGACCTCAGTGCACCAGGTGTTTTGAATACACAAACACAGTCTATATGAACACAAGGCCAGGAAGCACCTTTTCTGTGATGAAGACGGCAATGTTTCAGGAGAACTTCTTGACTGGAGCGTGTGAACTTGCAAAATTTGCACTGCATATGATAAACTACTGAAACACAAAGGTCATGTAACATTCAGTTTTGTTGCAGACCCATTCATTTGCGAAATAACAAAAGACAATTGATATTACAATTTCACAGTGTTAGCAATATGATATATGATATTTATAGAATATGATACGATATCCTGAGGCATTGACAACACCATGCTCCTGTACATGATAAGGTATGATACAGGGGGAAGTCCTGGCTTAATCACAAAGTGAAATAAATATGCAGTAATTTTAATTTAGCAAATGATAGCAAAAGAAATAAAACATAGTTTTGTGTGTTACAGAAATACATTCTGACCACCAGACCGCCCAGAAAGGAACACATCAGAAGAAAACTGACTAATTTTGTAATTTGGCTCAACAAATTACAGATTTTATTTATCCTTTATTCATTCCTTATCCTATGCTGCCATCTTCTGACGAAAAATGTACATACAGGACAGGACGATGTGGAGCGTCCCTTCCCTCTCTTCTGACCCTGGATTTACACCGGACGTGGCCACGCCGCGTTACGGCAGCGCCACGGTTTTGTTCCGTCAGCATAAACAGTGAATGGCTATTTCCACTAAGTACAAGTTACGGTGTTACGCTTGTAGTTAGTGGACCCAGCCATTCACTGTTTATGCTCAGCTTCGGGACGCTCCGCTTCTGAGACGCTGCTGGTGTAAATTGACGTCGCGTGTATGACGGAACAAAACCGTAGCGCTGCCGTCCGGTGTAAATCCGAGGTGAGGGTCAAGGCAAGGCTAGTCAAGACATGTAAGCTAGGCTAAAACAAGGCTAGCCTCTTCTGCCTGCTAACAAACTACAACGAAATTGCCCTCATCTTCAAAGCTCATATATTGACCGATAAATTGAGCGTGCATTTTCAGCACACAAATGTGACCATTAATGTTATAGGGTTTTTCAGGGTTCCATCATGCATTTCGCGCCGCGGCGTAGTTCCGGTCCAGCAGCTGTTTGACAACAATCGCCGCCACTGACCCGAATCGGGGACAAACACTCATGGAACTGCATGTACTAGAGCGTGAAAATTGGTCACCCAGAGCATTTAGGGGCAAGAAAGGGTGTGGAAATTTTTGTGGAAACTTTTGCATTACCACAGCAAATTGCTGTTGCTGTGGTAATACAACTACACAGGTTAATGTTTCTGTACTAGCAATGATGTCTTTATTTTCCAAGCGCCTTTTGCCTTATTTATCCCCCACCCCACCCCTCCCCAGATTCTATTCTTGATTTGTATATTTCTTTGCAACAATTATGTACCTGTGCATATTAAGAAAATAAATGAACATGCAAACTGAACACTTTTAAAAAACATTTATTGGCTTATGTCATATGAAAAATATGCCATTCATTGTTATCAAAAAATATGTGAAATATCACGCTCAGTGTCAAGGGCAACATGAAGTAGTTATTATGTACCAAATATTCCACTTCTCTAATCAAGCTAAGTGTGACAAGGGCTAGTTAAATAAATCCACATTTTAAGCAACTTCACAATTCAAATGTCACAAAATCTGTCATTGTAATGTACAAAATATGCCATTTATGAAACCATGCATAGTCTGACAGGGGCTATTGAAATATATCCAAATTTTAACTCGTTGAACCCCACAAGCGACATATGGCACTCAGTAATGCATTATTGTCATGTAATCAAATAGTAATTCTTCAGCAGATTTTGTGAAAAAAGTGTGTGTGGTATCTCCACTCTACTATGAGCAGGAGAGTTTGTGGTCTCTGTCAACCCAATCCCTGGCATCATTAGGAGTCAGGGCTTGGATTGACAGATGTAACATCTACTGCTCAATTTATGATTTGCATTGCACAAACTGTGATGCAATTTTCAAAGTCATAATTTATTCCCTGCATGCTCAGTGTGACAGGGGCTACTAAAATAAATGCACATTTAATTTGATTTCAAATGTTAGTCTGTCATTGTCATGTACAAAATATGACATTCAAATGTTATTTGGTGTCTGATGCACCTTGTTCTTTATTGAAATAAATAATTGAGTGTACTCATTACTTAGTGACTCCTTTATTTTTTGTTCTTCAGATATCCCATATTCCAGGAGGCAAAAAAATGGTACCAAAATAACTGGTATTAAGAACCCATTAAGGATTCAAACTTGGAACCCTGGAAAAACGAGGGGCTTTAGTGTCACGGCAGTATAGAGTTTTTCAGGCACATGATTACATGACAATAATGCATTACTGAGTGCATTATTATGGTGGCGATTGTTGTCAAACAGCTGCTGGACCGGAACTACGCCGCGGCGCGCAATGCATTCTGGAACCCTGAAAAACCCTATTGATAGCCGCGAGGCAACGTCACAGTCACGTGACGGCTGCTGCCAAAAATAGACCGCAGTGAAAACAAACCCACGTGTCCGCTATCACCGCTTGCTTTCCATGCTACCATGGCGCACGAGTACAGCAATACGCTCGATCCTACGGCGAAATCATGCTACAACGCCAAACTACAGACATCATGATGATAACAGTATTTCAAAACATTATATATATGGGAGTTGGTAAGGCCATGAACACACATGGAAAATAAAAACAGGTGATTTTACCAGTTTTCTCCTCTTTTGTGTCCTCTCATACCTCTGCAGTTGTTGTTTGGCATGCTCATAGCTACCTTTTTGTGATGGCAATATACAGGAAATGTAGTCAGGATGCTCCATGTCCTTCTTGACTGGCTTCCCTGGAATATATTATTAGTAAAAAAAAGGGTAGGATTGATGCATCTATATTACGCTTCCAGGTATCAACTTTAAAATGTGATGTATTTCTGGCTAATGCAATGATTGCATTCTTCACAGATTACACACACGCACAAAATAAAAACTCAGATTTTGCCCCATAAGGACTTACCTGTGATAAAGTGGTCACAACACACAACCCTGCTTTTGGCTGGAGACCACTTGCTCCCATCATCATCCTGTTGTTTGCATGATGCTATCCATTTGTTTCTCCTCTCAGGGCTTCTGTCTCGACTGGGAAGCTTGTAAAAACTCAACTTTCTGTCTTTCATCATGTTGTGGTTGGTGCAGCCGTATATCACGCATGGTGATGGCATTTTAACGCAAAAATCGACCCAATCCAACTAACTTATCACACCTCCGACGCTGCAACGTGGGTTTGTTTTCACTACGCTATGACATGACCTACTTTTCCGCGCCACGTGATCACGCAGTTACCCGGATGTGCCGCGGTTATCAATTACAGGTGGTACGTCAGTAAAAAAAAAAAAAAAAACTAAACAGACTGCCCACACACAGCAACACTGCTAGCCTACTAAGCTTTCTTTATGTCCACATTTACAGTGTTTTAAACTAACAACTCGTTCTTTATTGCGAAATAATACGACCGTGAAAAATGATGTCAATGTAGTCACAAAAACACACTTACCAAGTTTGTGGACCGTTAATGTTCTTGCTTTACATGCAGCCAAGGCCACGACAGGAGTCGATGTCGAGGAATCGTCCACACGACGGATGAGACAAAACTCATCCAGTTAAAAAAAATGCTCGTAATAAACTCGTTTGAGGTACTGTCGCCATTGCTTCGTGGGCGTCTTTTCCGCTCAGCAGGCTGAAAGGTTTTGTGTAATACGCATGCGCAACTAACGTACGTCAGGTGAGAGAGGTGCATCAGAGATACGCTCTAATGCCAACTCTCATGTCTTTGTTGAGCTGACAAGAAAATACGAGTGTGCTGAGACAACAAGTTTTTCTGGGTTACATACAGCAGACGTTCACTTTTGAGTCACATCAGTTTTTAAATTGTACTCAGATCAACAACTGCTAGTTATCGTTTTTACAGTGTACGGAGAAAGCTCATTTCAGCCGCTTGTATCCACAATCTCATTCTTTCGGTCATTACCTAAAGTTTGTGACCATAGGTGAGAGTAGGAACGTAGATTGACTGGTAAATCGACAGCTTTGCCTTAGGGCTCAGCTCCCTCTTCACCACAACAGACCAGCACAACGTCCGCATCACTGCAGATGCTGCTCCGATCCGTCTGTCAATCTCTCGCTCCATTCTCCCCTCACTCGTGAATAAGACCCCAAGATACTTAAACTCCTCCACTTGGGGCAGCAGCCTGTCCCCAACCCAGAGAGAACAATCCACCTTTTTCCGGCTGAGGACCATGGACTCGGACTTGGAGGTACTGATTCTCATCCCAGCCGGTTCACACTCAGCGGCAAACCGTCCCAGCAAGAACTGTAGGTCATTGCTGGATGAAGCCGACAGGACAACATCATCTGCAAACAACAGAGATGAGATCCTGTGGTCACCAAGCATGACACCCTCCATTCCCTGGCTGTGCCTAGAAATCCTGTCCATAAAAATTATGAACAGGATCGGTGACAAAGACAACTCTCACTGGGGATGAGTCCGACCGAGTGTTGGCAATACGAACCAAACTCTCACAACTGTCGTACAGAGACTGAATAGCTCGTAACAACAAGCCCGATACCCCATACTCCCGAAGCACCCCCCACAAAAAACCACGAGGGACGCGGTCGAATGCCTTCTCCAAGTCCACAAAACACATATAAACTGGTTGGGCAAACTCCCACGAACCCTCAAGAATTCTCGAGAGAGTAAAGAGCTGGTCCGATGTGCCATAGTCAAGTCGAAAACCACATTGCTCCTTCTGAATCCGAGGTTCAACCAACGGCCGGACTCTCCTCTCCAGTACCTTGGCATAGACCTTCCCAGGGAGGCTGAGGAATGTGATTCCTCTAAAGCTGGAGCACACCCTCCGGTCCCCCTTTTTTAGGACAGGAACCACCACCCCGGTTTGCCATGCCAAAGGCACCGTCCCCGACCTCCACGCAATGTTGCAGAGGCGTGTCAACCATTACAGCCCTACAACGTCCAGGACCTTGAGGTACTCAAGGCGAATCTTGTCCACCCCCGGGGCCCGGCCACCAAGGAGATTTTTAACCACCTTGGCGACCTCAGCCCCTGTGATAGGCGAGTCATCCCCCTCGCCCACAAGCCCTGCTTCCTCTGTGGAAGGCATATCAGTGGGATTGAGAAGATCCTCAAAGTATTCCTTCCACCGCCCAACGATATCCCCAGTCGAAGTCAACAGCGCCCCATCCGCACTATACACAGTGTGGACAGGGAGCTGCTTTCCCCTCCTGAGCCGCCAGACAGTTTGCCAGAATCTCTTCGAGGCCGACCGAAAGTCTTGCTCCATGGTCTCACCACACTCCTCTCATACCCGGGTTTTTGCTTCAGCAACCACCCGAGCTGCACTCCGCTTGGCCTGCCGGTACACCTCAGCTGCTTCGGGAGTCCCACAAGCCAACCAAGCCTGATAGGACTCTTTCTTCAGTTTAATGGCCCCCCTCACCACTGGTGTTCACCACTTGGTTCGGAGGTTGCCACCATGAGATGCACCGACCACCTTGTGGCTGCAGCTCTGGGCCGCCGCTTCAACAACAGAGGTGGAGAACATGGCCCATTCAGACTCCATGTCTCCAGACTCCCTCGGAATGTGGTTGAAGTTCTTCCGGAGGTGGGAGTTGAAGACCTCCCAGACAGGGGCCCCAGTCAGACGTTCCCAGCACATCCTCACTATACATTTGGGTCTATCAGGTCTGAATGGCGTTTTCCCATGCCATCGGATCCAACTCACCACCAGGTGGTGATCAGTTGACAGCTCTGCACCTCTCTTTACCCGAGGATCCAAGACATATGGTCGCAGGTCTGATGACACGATAACAAAATCGATCAGCGACCTGCGACCTAGGGTGTCCTGGTGCCAGGTGCACATATGGACACCCTTATGCTTGAACATGGTGTTCGTTATGGACAAACTGTGGTTAGCACAGAAGTCCAATAACTGAACACCACTCGGGTTCAGATCGGGCAGGCCGTTCCTCCCAATCACCCCCTTCCAGGTTTCACTGTCATTGCCCACGTGCACATTGAAGTCCCCCAGTAGGACAATGGAGTCTCCAAGAGGATCACCCTCCAGCACCCCAGTCAGAGACTCCAAAAAGGGTGGGTACTCTGAAGCATCATTTGGTGCATAGGCACAAATGATGGTCAGGACCTGTTTCCCAATCCGAAGGTGCAGGGAAGCAACCCTTTCGTCCACTGGAGAAAACTCCAATATAGAGGCAGCAAGGTGGGGGGATACAAGAATACCCACCCCTGCTCGTCGCCTCTCTCCTGGGGCAACTCCAGAAAAGGCCAAGCTCCAGCCCCTCCCCAGGAGACTGGTTCCGGAACCGGAGCTGTGTGTTGAGGTGAGGCCGACTATATCTAGCCGGTATCTCTCAACCTCATGCACCAGCTCAGGCTCCTTCCCCACCAAAGAGGTGACATTCCACGTACCAAAAGCCAATTTAGAAAGCTTGGGATCAGTCGGCCAAGGTCTCCATCTTTGGCCGCCACCTAATCTACATAGCACCGGAACCCCATGATCCCTCCTGCAGGTGGTGAGCCCACTGGAGGGCGGACCCATGTAACTCCTTCGGGCTGAGCCCAGCCGGGTCCCATGGGTGGAAACCCGGCCACCAGATGCTAGCCATCGAGCCCCTCCCCCAGGCCTGGCTCCAGGGTGGGGCCCCGGTAACCCCATACCGGGCGGAGTACACTGAATCCTTGATCTAGAATTTATCTTGAGAGTCTGTTGGATCGTTCTTAGTCTGGCCCTTCACCCAGGACCAGTTTGTCTTGGGTGACCCTATCAGTGGCAAATTGCCCCCGACAACATAGCTCCTGGGATCACTGGGGCACGCAAACCCCCCACCACGATAAGGTGACGATCCATGAGGGGATCCTTGTAAAGTTACAATTCGTAACTTTAAACAAAAGTTACAATTTGTAACTTTAAAAATAAAAGTTACAATTTGTTTTCTATTACATTTCAAAGATTTTCATAAATTTGCAGCTTTTTTACTGTAAATTTGCTACTTTTTTCTCATAAATTTAACAATTTTTTCTCATAAATTTGCAGTGTTTTATTGTCAATCTGCAACTTTTTTCATGTAAATTTGCAACTTTTTCTCAGAAATGTTCAAATTTTTTCTTGTAAATCTGCAACTTTTTTCATAAATTTGCAGATTTTTTTATTGTATGTTTGTATCTTTTTTCCTCATAAATTTACAGCTTTTTACTTGTAAATCTGCAACTTTTTTCTCAGAAATTTTCAAATTTTTTCTTGTAAATCTCCAACTTTTTCCCCACATGAATTTGTTATTTTTTCCTTCATAAATTCACTACTTTTTTGTCATAAATTGGCAACTTTTTTCTTGTAAACTTATGACTTTCTTCTTCTAAATATGCAACGTTCACATGGACACTGGTTTAATTTTTATTCTGTATAACTGAATGAAATTTCCTTTGTTCATCTAGACAATGGCTCAAGTTTTTATAATGTTTCTGTTTTTAAGGGTTTGAACTCTTCTCTATAACAAAGATAGAGGCACCTAAACACAATCTTGCACAGGGCCTCTTCAGGGACACTGAAGGAGATTTTCCAAGAGTGTAGCAGGGTCTTCATCCAGTGGAAACATGATCTTAAGCATTTAATATACATTTCTAGATGGTTAAGGTTAAGTAAAAGGTGAAGCTTAGCATTATGAAAAGGTGAGCATCTGCTTTAGACACGTTGCAACTATCACTCTGCCATATCACTTCATTTAACAACCACAACAGGTCATTTAATGCCAGAATATACATGTAAGCTGGTAATCACAACCATATGTTGGTACAGGAACAAGTCCATGATTACAAAGTTCATCTAAGAATCCTGAAGACAAGTCAAACAGTGAGCTGTACAAAACTGTATCATCTGCATAAAAACAGACAGAGCAAAATAGAAAGCAATACTTCTAATGGCTGAAGTGTTAAAGGTGGCCTGAGTATTTTTTACCGTGACCAACCAATCATTTTTAGTGACAGAAACCTTCATTCTTCCTGTAGAAAACCTTTGCACACAAAAGACCACACACACTTATCTATCTATACCTGCTGATACGGTCATAAAATCTTTTGTTTGCTTCTGCTTCACTTTTTTTTTTTTACTTCTGTTGCTGTGAATATAGTCGACTAGTCCTATTTAGGTTAACATCTTGTCCAGATTAAATAAAAGTTTACCAGCAGCTTCTCTGCTTTTATCCATGAGTCAAAATAAATTCTCATTGAGGTTTTTTTTTTTTTTTTTTTACTGTTGTTGCATTTGTTGTACCTGAAAATTGCTCATGCAACTGTTCATAGAAAGGGAAGCATCAGCCTTCATTAACCACAAAAAAGTGACAGAGTAACAAGCGTAACATGCACAGCTAAGTTCCTGTTCTCAGGACACATAAAAAGACATCTGCATTGCTCTGACGCTTTAGTCTGTGTTGGGATGATGGCGAACGTCTACCACTGCCTGCTAGCGGTTCTTCTGGGCTGCCAGGTCACGACAGGTAAAAACTTTACTAAGTCCTCTAATATTATTGATTTTTAACTGTGTTTATTCAGTAAAACATATAAAAAGATTAGGAAAAAAAGGCAAACTTGTAAGACTTGGCACAGGATGTTGGTTACTGGTGTGAGTAAACCGTTGCTTTTTCTGACAGTATTTTTTTATGTTGACCCATTTAATTTCTAGATTAAATGAGCAATGGTCCTCCAGTCCTCTCTGTTGCCAGTGCGTCTGATGGCATCCATCTTGGATGTTGTGCTACCAGCCATGTATACTCATTGCCAATGAAAACACAACACAATATCTGTCTAAATATTTTCGGGTCCATCCTATCTGAGCTTTAGTAATAATGTTTGTATGATTCAAAATATGTCTAGAACTCATTTTCAGTGGTTGTACTCACTGTCACAACTTTTCCTTTGAGCTCTGGCTCTATAATCTTTTTGAGCTTGTTTGTTTTGGATACTTATCCTTTTTTTTTTTTTTTTTTTTTTCCTTTGAAAGACAAAAGTAAAATAGAAAGATGTCTTTACCTTCTTTACATGTTTCAACTGCACTGCAGCCTTCATCAGAAGGCTGCAGTGGATACTCTGTTTTGGATACTCATAAGTCAAAAATGGATAATTTTAAGGAGTGGTCATCGTCCCTATATAAAGATGAACAAAAATTCATAGAACTATGTTGTGAAATCTCCACGATGCCACGACTGTCATGTGATCAACGTAACTATGCTTTGAGCCTTTTGGAGGGCGGAATGTTGGCACGACAGGTGGTGCTTCGATGCAATGCATCAACTATTGTTCGGTTGCAACAACACCAGGTCCAAACTGGATCCGTGGCTGATAGACCACATATCATATATGATTCCTCACAGCCACCCAGACGGCCCAGGAAATTCCAGGGAGATGCCAACCAAGGATCTCAGCCAATACCGTGAGAAGGTGCCTCAGGCATCAGGACCTCCAGGCCCGAAGACCCTTTTGAGGGATGATCCTGAAGTCAGAGCGGCAACAAAATTGCCACAAGTGGGCTCGTCAGCACAACAAGTGGACTCTACAGCAGTGAAACACTGTTCTTTTCTCTGACGAATCCCGATGTTGCCAGTCCAGGGTTAAGGTTAGGGTCAGCCGATGGGGTGGCGCTGGAGTCATGGCATTGCAGAAGAAGTGGCAAAATATCCCCCAGGACAACATTGATGGTTCGTGAGGTCCATGATGAGATGTATTACTGCCTGAATTAATGCAAATGGTTGCCATATTTCATGTTGAACTTTGTTTTAAAGACAGATGTTTTGTTGTGCTTTCATAAGTCTGGGTGCTTCTGTTTTGTTCAATTTTGAAAACTGTTGACACAGAGATTTTCAGAATCAGAACCAGCTTTATTGGCCAAGTATGCACAACACATACAAGGAATTTGACTTTGGCTAAAAACTTGCTCTCGTTGTTCAGGTGGAGGATTTAAATAAGATTTAAATAAGGATTCAATGACAACAGAGTATGTACAGTAAATTACAGTCTGTCCACGTTTCTATAAAAGGATGCAAATATATACAGGAATATATGCAGTTATTTACTCAGACTATCCACACTTTGCAGAAATATGTGAAAAAATATACAGTCACACAGTATTTCAATGTGAACTCAGATTCAGTGATATAATGTGAATGAAGTAAAAAGCAGTGTGAGGGTTATGTGCAATGTAAGAATGGATGAAAAGTCATGAGTACAGCAACAGGTAGGACTAGGTGAATGTTAGGAGTTCATCAGAGTGATGGCTTGAGGAAAGAAACTGTTCCTGTGACGGGTGGTTTTGGCCTTCAGTGATCTGTAACGATGACCAGAAGATAGAAGTTCAAACAGTGTGTGGCTGAGGCAGTCGAGACAACGAGCTGGACGACACAATTTCTTTATTTTCCCTCCAACATATTTTACAGCAAAAGAATCTCTCGGGCCTCTGTGCAGCCCTCTTTTATACCTTTATTCCCATGCACAGAGACCCACACTTCCGACCATAACCATTGATGTCTGAACAAATAATTATGTGGCACATTATCATGACATAAAGCCAGCTCTGCTCCAACACCCTTCTTCTCTCCAGCATTTACTCCTCTCCCCGGGGGGGGCGCACAGTCCTTAGTGTCCCCTCTGATACCCCCCGGTGACACCTCCTCCTTCGGTCCATTGTCCCTTGGGTGGAGAAGTCCAACACCATGCACCCACAAGAGGATATTTAAAAAATGCAAATATAAAAGGATATACACTACTGTTCAAAAGTTTGGGGTCAGTTAGAAATGTCCTTATTTTTGAAAGAAAAGCACTTTTTTTCAATGAAGATAACTTTAAACTAATCAGAAATACACTCTATACATTGCTAATGTGGTAAATGACTATTCTAGCTGCAAATGTCTGGTTTTTGGTGCAATATCTACATAGGTGTATAGAGGCCCATTTCCAGCAACTATTACTCCAGTGTTCTAATGGTACAATGTGTTTGCTCATTGCGTCAGAAGGCTAATGGATGATTAGAAAACCCTTGTGCAATCATGTTAGGTCTGCAATGCTGTAATTGCTGCAAATGGAGGATTCTTTGACGAAAGCAAAGTTTGAAGGAAAAAAATATTATTTCAAATACAAATCATTATTTCTAACCTTGTCAATGTCTTGACTATATTTTCTATTCATTTTACAACTCATAGTGGTAAATTAGTGTGACTTTTCATGGAAAACACAAAATAATTGTCTGGGTGACCCCAAACTTTTGAACAGTAGTGTAAATATAATTATAAAAAGGGCAGCGCAGTGGTTTGCACTGTGGCAGGACAGTAAGAAGGTCGTGGGTTTGATCCCACCCCCTGACCATCAGTGACTCTTCTGTGTGGAGTTTGTATGTTCTCTCAGTGTCTGCGTGGGTTTATCCCAGGTACTCCTGTTTCCTCCCACAGGCCAAAAACATGCAGGTTTGGTTAACTGGAGACTCTAAAATGGCCCAAAATGGCCCTAAGTGTGAATGTGTGTGATTGGTGAATGGATTGGCGTCGTACCGTGGCTGCCTCATCCATCCAGCTGGATGCCCTGAATTTCCCTCTGGGATTAATAAAGTATACTGTGTGTGTGTGTGTGTGTGTGTGTGTGTGTGTGTGTGTGTGTGTGTGTGTGTGTGTGTGTATTAACAGTGCTTGTCCACCAAAGGTCATTTGCTTTTCCTTGGGAGCTAGCACAAGCAGAGATCTGGTTTTACAGATCTCCATTCTTGTTTTTTTTGTCACTAATCAACACTGAGTCAACAGTGTCATTGGTTCATTTACTAAACTTCTGCATTTGTCATTATTAAAACTTTTAATTTCCTCAGTGTATCACAAAGCCAGACTATGATCTTGCTAACCTTGTAGAAACTGGGTTAATCATCTCAGACTGGATACAGAGGGTAAACAGAGAAGGACAATAGGCATGGAGATTATGGTGAGGTAGCAGGAAGAAGGAGTTGGGGGGGAGAAGGGATGAATGAATGAATGAATCTTTATTTCGGATAGATTAAAAGTACAGATTAAAAGAAACAGAATAATATAACAAAGGGGGAAAGAAAATCCAACAAGGTCAAATTAGACAATAACTCCTCTGATTATACAGTTCAACATAAGTTATCCGAAATGGGTGATGGCTGAAGCCGCAGCTTATATTGTCCACCCATATTCCATCCAAGAATTCAAAAGAAAAACAAAACAAGAGCGATTACAATTCAGAACATAGCTAAGACAAAATGTGACAAAAACTAAGCTACAACACAACGCAGACTGGATATGACAATCCTTATGTGATTTTACATGTCATCTTGTATTTATGTTTGGAGTATTTCTTCCTTTAGTTTTTGTTTAAATTGTTCAAGCGTTGTACATGATTTTAATTCAGGTCCAAAATCGTTCCATAATCTGACTCCTTGCACTGAAACACAGTGTTGCTTGGTGGTAGTTCTCACTGAAGGTTTTTGAAATATACATGTTCCTCTGAAATGATATTGTTTCTCCCTTATTTGGAACAATTTTTGGATATTTGAGGGCAGTGATAGATTCTTCACTTTAAACATTATTACTGCAGTTTTAAAGTCAACCAGATCTTTCAACTTGAGAGCTTTTAATTTAAGAAAAAGTGGGTTTGTTGGTTCCCTGTAAGCAGCTTTGTTTATTATTCTAATAGCTCTCTTCTGAAGCATAAAGACTGGATATATGTTTGTTTTATATGTATTTCCCCATACTTCAGTACAATATGGCATGTATGGGAGTATTAGATGATCCTGAAGGACAAGCTGCTGTGCGCAGGGGTGGGCCAGCACCTGTCATCATGGATCCTGTACTACCTCACGAACTGGCCTCAGTTTGTGAGAACCCGGGACTGTGTCCGACACGATCATCGGTAGCATGGGGGCCCCCCAGGGAATGGTTTTGGCCATCTACAGAAGTTCTCTGATGACTCTGCGATCGTTGGCCTCATCTCCAATGCAGATGAAGCTGAGTACAGAGGGCTTATCCAGGACTTCGTGGAGTGGTGCCATCGGAACTGCCTCTAGATCAACGCGAGGAAAACTAAGGAGCTGGTGGTGGACTGCCACAGGCAAGGACAACCCCTCACAGCACCAGTAAATATACAGGGAACAGACATCGAGATGGTGACATCCTACAAGTACCTGGGTGTTCATCTGAACAATAAACTAGACTGGTCACACAATACTGACGCACTCTACAAGAAGGGACAGCGCAGGCTGTTCCTACTGAGGAGACTCAGGTCTTTTGGTGTACAAGGAGCGCTGCTGAAGACATTCTATGACACGGTGGTGGCATCAGCCATCACTTTTGGAGTGGTCTGCTGGGGCAGTGGCATTACCGCAGCCGATAGGAAGAGACTGAACAAACTGATCAAGAAAGCTAACTCTGTCCTGGGGCAGTGCCTTGACCCAGTGGAGGAGATAGGAGAGAGAAGGATGGTGGCTAAACTGTCATCTCTGCTAGAGTTCGAGTTCCACCCTATGCAGGACATACTGAATGCACTGAGGAGCTCATTTAGCAGCAGACTACATCATCCCAGGTGCACAACCGAGAGGTTTCGCAGGTCCTTCCTACCAACGGCTGTCAGACTGTACAACCTAAGCAGGGCTACTCGCAGAGATAGCAAAAAGACATAACAACCTAACAGTTTTGAATGCAAAAGATGCAATAGACTTACACAATGGTCCCCTCCGGCATACAACTAGGAAAATACCGGTCGCTATGGAGGGTGAGAATATGTATGGGTACATAATCATACCATGTAGGATAACTAAGTAGACGGTTGTGCTGTTTCATCCCATCTAGCAACAATGCTCTGCACTGTGTGTGTTTATATATTTACATATTTATTCCATCTAGCTACAATGCTCCACACTGTGTGTGTTTATATATATTTATTCCACCTAGCTGTAATGCTCCGTACTGTGGGTGTTTATATATCTACATATTTATTCCATCTAGCTACAATGCTCCACACTGTGTGTTTATATACTCATATATTTATTCCATCCAGCTACAATGCTCTGCACTGTCAGTGTGTATATACAGTATATATATATATATATATATATATATATATATATATATATATATATATATATATATATATATATATATATATATATATTTATTTATAGTAATATATATGTAATATATATTATATATATATATATATAGTAATATGGTAATATAGTAATATATATATAGTAATATGTATATTAGCTGCTCTTGCTTTTTTTTTTCTTGCCTTCTGATTGTTGCTCTGAGTGTTGCTATCCCTGTGCTGTTGCAATCCTGGAATTTCCCCATTGTGGGACTAATAAATTAAATTAAATCACCCTTATTGTCATTCAACTGTACAACCAATCATGTATAGCAGAACGAGATTGTGCTTTACCTATCTACAGTGTAAATCACACACACCCCAAGTGCAGAATCAGAGGGCCGCTGCCATGCAAGGCGCCGCCACAGAGTTCCCTCCTCCATTCCATTTATTGCTGAGCACCAAGCTGGATGGCAGGAAGTTCCACTTTTATATGGTCTTTGGCATGACCCGGCCGGGATTTGAACCCTTGCCTCCCGAGTGTGGGGCGGATGCTCTACCAACTGAGCCACCACTCCGGTAAAAGGCTTATCTTATCTTATCTTATCTTATCTTATCTTATTAATGAATGATACAAGGTATATAGTGTGGGTTGATTCAGCAAATATTTCACTCTGTGTAGTATTGCAATTGATTTGGATATTTTACCTTTAATATAATTAATATCTGACTTCCAACACAGTTTATTATCAATTATTACTCCAATAAATTTAGTTTCGGATACCATTTCAATCTCTACACCATTTACACTGAGTTTAGATACTAAGTTGTTGTGATGGTTGTTATAAACTATACATTTTGCCTTACTTAAATTGAGCGTTAATTTGTTTGAATCAAACCACAGTTTAAGCTTTCCTAATTCCTTTCCGAGTGTATCCAAAAGTTGTTCCAAATTGCTTCCACTGCAAATTAGATTAGTGTCATCGGCAAACAATATTAAGTCCATTTTTTCTGAAACTTTACATACAGTATATCATTTATATACATATTGAATAACAATGGCCCCAAAACTGAACCCTGTGGGACTCCACAAGTAACCTTCAGTAACTGTGAGTTTTTGTTACAAACACATACATACTGATATCTATTCTTTAAGTAACTACATAACCAGGACAGTGCTACCCCTCTAATACCACAATTTTGTAGTTTCTTTAATAATAAATTATGATCCACTGTATCAAATGCTTTTTTAAGATCCAGGAATACCCCAACTGAATACTCTTTATTTTCAATGGCAGTTGATATTTTTTCTATAAATTCCATTAGAGCAAATGCAGTTGTCCTCTTGTGTCTGAACCCATATTGCTGCTCACACAATAAATTATTCTTCAGTATGAAGTTGTCAATTCTCTCATAGAATATTTTTTCAAGTATCTTGGAAAATTGCGGCAATAGTGAAATTGGTCTATAGTTCGAGAATTCCCCTCTGTCACCCGTCTTGTATATCGGAATTACTTTAGCTATTTTCATTGCATTGGGAAATATACCTGTTTGGAGAGACAGGTTTCAGATATACGTCAGTGGTTTCACTAAGCATTCAATAATAGTTTTGACTAAGAGCATGTCAATACCATCACAGTCCGTAGATGTTTTACTTTTAAATGATTTAACAATTTCAATGACCTCTCTCTCGTCTGTGTTCTTTATGAAAATGGAGTCTTTTATAGCAGTGTTTTTGCTTATTATATCATCTGTAGGCGCCGTAATGGGTATTTCTCGAGCCAAATTAGGACCAATGTTAACAAAAAAGTTATTAAATTCATCTGCAGGTGAAGCTGCATTCACACTCTGAGTCGTTTTATTATTTTTTGAAAAATTGGTTGGGTAGCTTGTATTTCTGTTTTTATTTTCAAGAATATTGTTAAGCATTGTCCATGTATTTTTAATATTGTCTCTGTTTTTCTCCAGTTCTTTACTGTAATAGTCTCTCTTACTTCATCTTATTATATATGTTAACTTATTTTTGTATGTTTTATACCGCTGCTCTGCTTCTTTTGTCCTTTTCTTTAGGAAAGCTTTATATAATGAATTTTTCTTTTTACACGCCTTTTGTAATCCTTTGGTTAACCATGGCTTATCGGCAAATTTATGTTAAAGCTTTTTCTTTACTAATGGACAATTTTTTTCATAAAGAGCGGTTACAATGTTTATAAATGTGTCATAGGCTTCATTTACATCTGATACATAGACTTCTGTCCAGTCTTGCTTCAGCAAGTCTTCTTTAAAAGAACTGATTGCATTTTGTGATTTGTATCTGAACGATTTAAAAAAAATTTTTTTTCTGTATTGGCCCCCGTGTGGCCATGGGATAAGTGCAAAGGTTGGCAAATGGTCACTTATATCATTTATCAATAATCCAAGTTCTATTTTCTTATCAATAATATTAACAAACAGGTTGTCAATAAGTTTAGCAGTGTGAACTGTGATTCTACTGGGATGTGTTATTGTGACTGTATTGACTGTATGTGAATGTATTGTGATGTGAGATGTCATGCAGATGTGAGATGGGGGGTTGATATAAAAGGAGAACCCCCAGTGTATTGGGACATGCTTTTCTGTGTATGACTGATGTGAGAGTGAATAAAGTTGTCTGCTGCACAAATCAGTCACGTTATTTTTGATCAGGATTTGTCCTTCAATTCACATATTAAATTTGTTTCTAAGACTGCCTTCTATCATTTGCGTAATATTACCAAGATTAGGAGCATCTTGTCTCAGAGTGATGCTGAGAAGCTGATCCACGCTTTTGTTAGCTCGAGATTAGATTATTGTAATTCTTTATTATCAGGCTGTCCTAAAACATCTTTAAAAAGTCTTCAGCTGATCCAAAATGCTGCAGCAAGAGTTTTAACAGGTACTAGAAAGAGAGATCATATCTCTCCAGTTCTGGCCTCCCTTCATTGGCTTCCCATAGAGTTTAGAATTAAGTTTAAAATCCTTCTTCTTACTTACAAAGCTCTAAACAATCAGGCTCCTTTTTATTTAAAAGATCTGATTCTACCGTATTATCCTAACAGAGCACTACGCTCCCAAAATGCAGGATTACTTGTAATACCTAGAATCTCCAAAAGTACAATGGGAGGCAGAGCCTTCAGTTGTCAAGCTCCTCTCCTGTGGAATCAGCTGCCAATCTGGATTCGGGAGTCAGACTCGATCTCTGTTTTTAAGAACAGGGTTAAAACCTACCTTTTTGATATAGCCTACAATTAGGGAGGGATCATGTGTTTCTGAACCCTCCCTTAGTTATGCTGCTAATAGGTTTAGTCAGCCGGGGGACCTCCAGTAATGCACTGGGCCTCACTCCTTTCCTCACTCTCTATGAAATATTTTTTTTTGCTGGTCATTAACATCTGTTTGTTCTCTCCCATAGATTGAGTCCCCATCGTGCTGTTTGCTCTCTACATGTCTGTTCTTTTCTTCTTCTCTATCCCCTCACCCCCCAGCCAGTCGCAGCAGATGACTGCCCCTCCCTGAGCCTGGTTCTGCTGGAGGTTTCTTCCTGTTAAAAGGGAGTTTTTCCTCTCCACCGTCACCAAGTGCTTGCTCACAGGGGATTGCTTGATTGCTGGGGTCTTTCTGCAACTGTGGGGGTTCCCCCCTACAGTTGATAGTGCTATGAGATGACTGTTGTTGTGAAATGGCGCTATATAAATAAAGTTGAATTGAATTGAATTGAATTATTTACACTCTCCACAACCTACTAATTACCTCCGCCAGGCCGCAGGCCAGGAGGTTATGTTTTTGCCGGGGTTTGTCTGTTTGTCTGTCTGTTGGTTAGCAAGATAACTCAAAAAGTTTTGGACGGATTTCGATGAAACTTTCAGGCGTTGTTGGAAATGGTACAAGGAAGAACTGATTAAATTTTGGGGATGATCCGGATCACCGTCTGGATCCAGGACTTTTTTAAAGGATTCTTTAACATTGTGAGATAGGGCCATTTTCAACACAGAGGATGTAGAAAATCACCGTGCTGCAGCGAGAGAAGAAATGCAGCGACTCATTCAAGGGCTATCCCCAGATGCTATTGAAGCTTGTCAAGCTTAGTTTTATTTATTTATTTTTTTAATTTATTTTTTTTCTTATTACCTCTGCCAGGAGGTTATTATTTTTTTTTTTTTTAAAGAAGATCTGCTCGATATTGCCAGTCACGCCTCGTTCAAAGTCTAAAAGTGTGAAACAGAGAAGGCAACAGAGTGCAGAGTGCATGAGAAAGAAAAAAAGGCAGGGAGATAACACAGAGGATGCGGAGAATCACTGTGCTGCAGTGATAGAACAAATGCAACAACTCAGGCAAGGGCTATCCCCACATGCTATTGAAGCTTGTCGAGTTTAGTTTTATTTTATTGATTTTTACCTCCGCCAGGACGTTATGTTTTTGCCGGGGTTTGTCTGTCTGTCTGTTTGTCTGTTTGTCTGTTGGTTAGCAAGATAACTCAAAAAGTTTTGGACGGATTTCGATGAAACTTTCAGGTGTTGTTGAAAATGGTACAAGGAAGAACTGATTAAATTTTGGGGATGATCCGGATCACCGTCCACAAGAAAACCGCCATTACGGAAAATGCCATTTTCGTGAATAACTACTCAACCACTAATCCTATCATTGTCAATCCAATTGCTAGTCATATGTTTTCATGGTCAAGGAATCTGAAAACGTACACACAAACACTGTATGGGGGGAACTGTGGCGCTTGGCGGAGGTCTGCGCTCTCCGAGTGCTTTTCTAGTTCTGTCTGTGCTGCTTTTATATCACGAGTCTTTGCAGGAGCACAGCTTTGCTGCAACACCAGCACTATTGCTGTTCATCAGGTGAAACCACGTGTGTGGGCAGATTCAAGGTTAGTAGTGGTTAGAGCAATGCCAGCAGCTTTGTGTGACTGTCTTCACCCCGCTGTTCTCATCATGTTAACACTGCTAGCAGCAGGAGGCAATTTATTATTTTTCAGCGGGGGTGGCGTGGGGGGTAGTGGTGGTTGTTAGGGTTGGTCACAAATTTAGCACAATGTACAAACGTAGGAATATAAATTAGGTATAACTTTGAAAGAATAAGGGTGGAAAAATATCATTATTATGATAATGTGATTTATTTTTAAAAAGTGATAAATTTACTATTAGGTAAGTCCCAAATTATATTAAAGTCAAAAATTTACAAGATGAGGCAAAGTCGCAAATTCACAAAACTGGTTAAAAAAAAAAAAGTCACAAATATACAGGACGGGAAAAGTCAGAAATTTACAAAACTGGGGAAAAAAAAAAATCTTAAAGGGCGGTGCGGTAGAGCAGTGGTTAGCACTGCACCAGCACAGCAACTCACCCTTGGCCATGGGATCCCTGGTTTGATCCTAGCCCCTGACCAACAGTGATTTGTGTGGAGTTTGCATGTTCTCCCCATATCTGCGTGGGTTTACCCCGGGATTTCTCAGATTTCCTCCCACATGCCAAAAACATGCAGGTTAGGTTAATTGGAGACTCTTAAGTGGCCCTAGGTGTGAATGTGTGTGTGACTGGTTAACCCCTTGATGCCTGTTGTCGCGAATTCGCATCAAACCGCTTCCGCTCCAAATGCAACCAAAATACCGTCTGTATTCCTCCACTTCCGGTTGGAGCACTTCCAACACATACCTAGGAACCTTTTGCAAGCATTAGTTTCTCGTAGGAACTGTCAGAGACGGAGCACCATCCATTTTCTGATTGCTAGGGTTAGGGTTATAGTTTGGCAGTCATGAGAGTTGAAAATACTGAAAATAACTTTGTTGCATAAATAAAAGATTCTTCATACTTGAGATGGGAACAGGTGCTTTTTTACCATTTTTTTTTTTTTTTACCATAGATGCCTGTTTTCGCTAATTTGCATCATTCCTAAAATTATATCTATTTTATGTGCTATAGTCAAATTAACTTTCTCAACTTAATTTAGCATCTACTTGAAAGCAAAAACACAAGTGAATTTTTTTTTTTTTCATAATTGGAAATAAATTCAGGCGTTAAGGGGTTAAGGAATAGCACCGTACCGTGGCTGCTTCATCCATCCAGGGGGATGCCCTCAATTTCCCCTCTGGGGATCAATAAAGTATACAAAATCAAAAAAAAAAAAAAAAAGGTCACAAATATACATTAAAGCTGCGAGCAGCAATAAATGGGCCCAGTCAGAGTGCATAACTCCTTCCAGGCTCCATTCCTCCCTCCTCAACTCCCTCCCTCCCGCTCTTAGTCTGTCCATTCATCCATCCGTACCGCCATCCATCATCAGTCCGTCCATCTTTCCATCTGTGCATTGCAAAATAGGGCCTTGGCAGAGCTATGAACTCATGGATTACCTCAAAAATCTAATCAGTTTATATATAGCCTAGCCACTTCTGGAGAAAATTTCACCAGAACATTTGTTTGAATTTAGACAAGGTATGCCATCGTTATAAATGATTGTTGTTTTTTTTTACCTAGGGGGTGCTATAGCTATATGTGGTATAGTCATATAAATCTGTTCTAGGTAGGACAACTATCATATATATCAAGTTTGGCTCCACTTGGACCATTTATGTGTGAGTTATTGACAACTTCCTGTCCATTAGCAGTAGGGGGTGCTGTAGCTATGTGTAATTGTTCATAATAGAAAGGTTCAGTGTTGGTTAACCCTGCACCACACAAAATTTGGCTGAATTTGGACAAAGTATTTCAGAGTTATAAGGCTTTGGGGTTTTTTTCTGCTAGGGGGTGCTATAGAGTAGCTATGTGCCATTTTTCATTATACAAAGGTTCAATGTAGGCTACTGAGGAACCACACAAAATTTGGTTGAATTTGGACAAAGTATTTCAGAGTTATAAGGCTTTGTTTTTTTCTGCTAGGGGGCGCTATAGCTATGTGTCATTTTTCATTATACAAAGGTTCAATGTAGGCTGCTGATGCACCACACAAAATTTGGTTGAATTTGGATAAAGTGTGGCTGAGTTATAAAGCTTTGTTTTTTTCCAAGGGGATGCTATAGCTATGTTTGTTATTGTTACATAGAAGGGATAAGGACCTGTACTTATAAAGCGCTTTTCTAGTCTCAAAGACCACTCAAAGTGCTTCACTAGCTCTAACCCTCTACTCTAAGGGCCTATAGGAGACAGATATCTAAGGACAATTTAGAACAACCAGTTAACCTAACATGCATGTCTTTGGATTGTGGGAGGAAACCGCAGCCCCCGGAGTAAACCCACACAGCACAGAGAGAACATGCAAACTCCACACAGAAAGGTTCCTACCCCTGCCAGCCTGGGGATTCAAACCTGGAACCTTCTAGCTGTAAGGCAACAGTGCTAACCACTGCACCACCGTGCTGCCCTATATCTTTTCTGGGTCTGACTAGTATCATTTATATGAAGTTTGGCAGCAATCGGACAATGTACATGTAAGCTATGATAAATTCTTGGCCATTGGCGGTAGGGGGTACTGTCGCTATGTGTCATTCTTTATTCTAGAAATTATCAGTATTGGCTACCTATTCACCAAACAAAATTTGGTTGAAATCAATCAATGTATACCAGAGTTATAGCTATTGGAAGGGTAATGGTGATACCACAAATTTGACCACACCCCTTCCGCCAAACCATCGAGCATTTGGAAAAGTTTTCAACAACTATTGATGGCAAATGGGTATAGATGATTGGTACCATTTATGGTGACAATCAGACTATTTACTTGATAGATATTGAAGAAAGTCTTTGGTGTAACCTTCATATCTCCAAGAGAGGGCGCTATTGCTACTCATGAACATTCATAGCTGTAATTGTTCAGAGGCATACCCATGTACATCATACCTATCCTGGTGCCAATCTGACATTCCATTCCCGAGGTATTAAAAAAACAACATGATGCAAATTTTCAGATGTAAAGCTTTCTGCCTCCTATTGGTGACGCTGTAGAGTCTATAAATATTGTTCTATAGGATTGTTTGGAATTGGAATAATATCCATAATACTGAATTTGGTTGAAATCCAACAATGCATACCAGAATTATAGTCATTAGAACAGTTATAGAATGATCATGGCGAGGCATCAAGCTTTGTCACGCCCCTACAGCCAAACCGTCAAGCTTTTGGAAAAGTTTTCAATAACTGAGATGAGATACTTTATTTTGAACAAAAAAGCAAAGACAAAACAAATGACAGGTGCAATAAAAGTGACAGTATACAGTGCTCAAAAAGGAGAAATCATCTATACCCATGTGACACTTTTAGTGGCACCACAAATGAGCCCGTTGGCCTCCATCGGTCTATGATGACCATGGAAGAGAATCCTAGATGTTTACTCTGCTGGAACAGCACCGCCTGTGGCTGAACAGGCCGATGCGCGAATGGCAGTCCCCGTCACACAGGTCGCACTTGTGGATGGTCTCCGTGCTGCTGGGTCTGTGGCGGTTCTTCCTGCGGGTCCTTTTTTCATCTGCTGCAGCAGTCAGTTTCTTTTCACCCGCCTTGAGCTGTCTGGTCAGGGTGCCTCTCCATTTGGAGCGGTCCGTTGCGAGGTCCTCCCAGCGCTCTGTGTTGATCTCCTAGGGTTTTTTAGTCCAATTGGGCTCATTTGTCCTCTATGAAGGCCCTGGAGGACAAATGAGCCCAATTGGACTAAAATCCTAGGACGAGTTTGATCAAACACACGAGGTGGAAATCAGGTCACCGCCACTTCCTGCCAAAATGTCCGACTTCCTGTTGGGTGTAGGCCATCACTTCTATGGAGTTTTTTGCATGTCTTGATATGATAAACACCTCACCCGATTTTCATCTTTTTACGTGAAAGTACGCATGTGCTATTCCCCATTGACTTCACATGTTAGGTGGCGCTGTAGAGCCATTTTTGTGGGGTCATTCCTATTTCATCCCGGTCTCAGTAAAAAACGTATCTAGTAAACATTATTCCCACCCCTCTAAAAACGTGCATGCAGGTTAAAAAAAAAAAAAAAAAAAAAAGTGCCTCGGTACGTTTTTACAAGTTCGCTCACTGTGCATACAGTCCTCACCGCTCATGCGCAGAACAAGGCATCGTTTACTTTGGTTTCCCAACGCTCATTGGGTTGGTGGGAGGGGGATGGTGGACGATTACTTACACAGCTCTTTCAGCAAAAACACACAAGTTCGACTCCCACTCTCGTCTCTCACTGACCTTTTTCTTCGTTTTTTTTTTTTTTCCTTACTTTGTTTTTCACTCCACTAATGAAAGGTTCCTGTGAGGTTAGGGTTAGGGATTCAGGGTTTCATCTGGTAACATTTCTCTGTGACAGCCCCCTCGGCAGAAATCGTACTGCCACGCCAAGCCGATATGATTTTATTAATAAAAATATATGAAGCAATGACTTTCACTAAGCGCACACACGAACAACGCGCGTGGCAGTCATCCACGCGGACTTTAGAAGCGCCCCGCTCACATGAGTTTTCCAGTCAGTCAGCAAACAGTCTCTCGCTCAGTGTGACTGTCCGACAGAAACATGAGTTTATTAAAGTACTTTAAACGCGGCAAAAAAATCATAAGAGGTATGTAAGCACTAGCGTTTATCATGGTTTTAACCCGCTGGACATGAGAGCCATAATGGAAGAGTCGCTTAGCTAAGAGATGTGGTTCGAATTCAAATGCAGCCGGCTTCATATGAAGGGAAAGCAAGGGGGACTGATGAATTGCTGAGGATATATTTCACCAGCCACTACAATATTAAATTATGAGACTGGCAATTTCTCTCTTTTCTCACACGAACAGGCGTGTCATTTTTATTCTCTAGCGGCAGTGACAAAGCAACAGCTAAAAATGCTTGCTAACTCTAAACTGAGGTCCTTCAACGGCTGCCTAGAGAGGTGCCTGATGAGAAAGCCTGAGCGCACAACTACAACGGCCGTTGCTAAACGACCGGCCGTTTATGTCTGCACTAACTGGCCAGGAGCCACTTGGTGAATGAAAAACCCACGTGCAGGAGTGGTTTCATGCGTTGTATTGAACTAAACCCCAAAACGTGTTAATGGGAATGAATGAAGTGTGGATGTGTATGTGTGTAAAACACCTGAGCTGCCGAGTGTCCGAGCTGTCAGGGAGTGAAGGACCCAAAGGGCTCCCTGACGTGCCTGATGGAAAATAAATAAATATGTGCATTTTTTTAAATATTTTTTAACCAAATAGCCAAATTAGGAGGTATTTACTTGTATTATTAGCATATTTGTAATTTGTGTGTATTTTCTACTATTGAATAAAAAAAACAAAAGGATCGAATTGTAGGCGCTTCCCGGCCAGATATTGTGATACTAGGAGACCGGCTCCGGGCTGTGTAGTCACTTCACAACTAAAACTGTCTAAGCAGATCATTCTGTACATGAACACATATTGTGGTGAATTATGTCTTTAGAGTCCGCTACAGTTCCCTATTATGTACCTGGCAGGTTAAGATGACCGAAATTCACCAAGTCAATGACTTTAATGCATCAGCAGCCTTCAGACAAACTAAATGTGTCAACATTTGATTTCAAAATGAGGGAGGTTTTTCCTGCTGTCTGGGTGGTGAGGAGATTTCTAAAAAAAAAACCCAAATTATAAATATAAAGACATATTATAACAGAAATAACGGCATCCTTGGTCATTTAAGTTAATTTATTTCATTAAATACAATTTTATTAATATTTTTTCTTTGTAATCAGAGTTAAATTATTGTTCTGTTCTGACTGCAAAATTATGGTCAAAAATGTAAATTGTTAAAAGGAAAAAGTACAAAAATATTACCACAGTCTGTTTCAAATTTATCTAAAAAAAACAAACAAAAAAAACAGTAATTTTAAAAAACAGACAAAAATTAGTCATAAAATAATCCACAAATTCATAATAAAGTCGCAAATGTACAAGAAAAGTCAATTTTACAAAAGGAAATTACAAATTTGAGGAACATGGTTTCAACTTTAGATTTACAGAGAAAAGTAGAAAACTATAAGAAAATTGTTATAAATTTTTGAGAAAAACCTCAAACCTTCAAGACTGAAGTCATTGCTCAAGTTTTTAAGTGGGTGCCCTTTGTACCCTTAACTCAATTAGAAATTTTTGCTTGTCTACTTTTAATTATTAATTTCAAAGCACTGCTTTTAGATGAGTAGAATTTCTGGTTCCTATACCCACCTGATCATATAATTTAAGTATGCATGAGTACATTACTATTGTGAACGTTTCCCTTCTCTACTCTCTCAATGGAAAAAAAAAAGAAACACTAGAATAAAAATACAAAAAATACACATATTTATATAAACCATGACAAAACTAGAAAAGCACTCAGAGACCGCAGACCTCCGCCAAGTGCCACAGTTTCCCCCATACAGTCTTCAGATTCCTTGACCATGAAAACATATGACAAGCAGTGGTTCAGTAGTTATTCACGAAAATGGCATTTTCCGTAATGGCGGCCACAGTTCCCCCCATACAGTGTTTGTGTGTACGTTTTCAGATTCCTTGACCATGAAAACATATGACTAGCAATTGGATTGACAATGATAGGATTAGTGGTTCAGTAGTTATTCACGAAAATGGCATTTTCCGTAATGGCGGCCACAGTTCCCCCATACAGTGTTTGTGTGTACGTTTTCAGATTCCTTGACCATGAAAACATATGACAAGCAATTGGATTCACAATGATAGGATTAGCGGTTCAGTAGTTATTGACGAAAATGGCATTTTCCGTAATGGCGGTTTAGCACCACAGTTCCCCCCATACAGTGTTTGTGTGTACGTTTTCAGATTCCTTGACCATGAAAACATATGACTAGCAATTGGATTGACAATGATAGGATTAGTGGTTCAGTAGTTATTCACGAAAATGGCATTTTCCGTAATGGCGGCCACAGTTCCCCCCATACAGTGTTTGTGTGTACGTTTTCAGATTCCTTGACCATGAAAACATATGACAAGCAATTGGATTCACAATGATAGGATTAGTGGTTCAGTATTATTCACGAAAATGGCATTTTCCGTAATGGCGGTTTAGCGCCACAGTTCCCCCCATACAGTATTTGTGTGTACCTTTTCAGATTCCTGGACCATGAAAACATATGACTAGCAATTGGATTCACAACAATTGGATTGACAATGATAGAATTAGTGGTTTAGTAGTTATTCACGAAAATGGCATTTTGCGTAATGGCGGTTTTCTTGTGGACGGTGATCCAGATCACCACCAAAATCTAATCATCTGTAGCATACCCCATTTCTGACAATCTGTGAAAATTTCATGAAAATCCGTCCATAACTTTTTGAGTTATCTTGCTAACAACAGACAAACAAACAGACAAACCAACGCCAATGATCACATAACCTCCCCCTTTGGTGGAGGTAAAAGTCCTGCAGGACAAAACATGACACTTGATATTTTCTAACCTGTTTGTATACCACCATAGACAGAGAGAGAGAACCTGAATTAGACAGAGCTCAGAGAGGGAAAGATGAGACAGAAGAGAGGAGCCAAGGAGAGGAAAGTGTTCAGGCAGAGGAAGGAGAGAAGGATAACACCACTAGGATGTCTGGGTGGGACCCCAACTGGCCCAATATTCAAGCCTCGGTTGTACAATACTTCAGATGGTAAGTTCCAAATGCAACGTTACGGTGTAAAATGTTAAAAAGAAAATAAATAGTATAAAATTAACATATTCTGGTATGTTTACACCCCCCCCCCCCCCCCAGGGGAAAAATATGTTGCCACCGCGCCAAGGTCTTTAAGCCAGAGGAAACACTGGGATTAAAGTGTGGGCTAGTTGGTTGATTTTCAAAGTGAAAGTCAAAAGTGAAAGTGAAAAAAGGGGGGGAAATGCCGTTACCAACGTTTTTTTAAAGCTCTAAACGCCACGTACCCACTGCACATCAGAAATCTTTTTCACGTGCCTCTGTTTTCTCTCAGTGACAAGACGTTTTTTTTTTTTTTTTTTGCTGAGACTGGGCTCCCTATTTCCTCCAAAATATTAAATTTTTTGCCAGTCTTGAGGTCCCTGCAAAAAATGGTGAGTTTTCGTGCACGGTGACTACCCCAAAAATGAGATCATAGATTGAGAAGAAAAAAAAATATTAACAGATATAATAGTGACATTGTCAGTGGCTCGGCCCTAAAGATGGGAAAAAGATACAAATTTATGAAACTGGGGGAAAAAGTCGTGAATATACAAGATGGGTAAAAGTCACAAATTTACAAAGTGGGGGTAGGCACTATATAAGCACTAGCTTCAGCCGACACCCTTTTGGTTGTTCTTTCATGTGTCCTACATATTTTTTGTTGTTTTTATTGTATGTTCATTACCAAATAAAATTCACATACGTACAGTTAGGCCCAGAAATATTTGGACAGTGACACAAGTTTTGTTATTTTAGCTGTTTACGAAAACATATTCAGGATACAATTATATAATCAATATGGGCTTAAAGTGCAGACTCTCAGCTGTAATTTGAGAGTATTCACATCCAAATTGGAGCAAGGGTTTAGGAATTACAGTTCTTTAATACGTAGCCACCTCTTTTTCAAGGGACCAAAAGTAATTGGACAACTGACTCAGAAGGCTGCAAAAAAAAAAAAATAACAAGGCTGCATGGGCTCTTCCCTTGTTAACCTGTCATCAATTAAGTAGTTAAAAGGTCTGGAGTTCATTCCAGGTGTGGCGTTTGCATTTGGAAGCTGTTGCTGTGAACACACAACATGCGGTCAAAGGAGCTCTCAGTGGAGGTGAAACAGACCATCCTGAGGCTGAAAAAAAAAGAAGAAATCCATCAGAAAGATAGCAGAAATGTTAGGAGTGGCCAAATCAACAGTTTGGTACATTCTGAGAAAAAAAGAGTGCACTGGTGAGCTTGGGAACTCAAAAAGGCCTGGACGTCCACGGAAGACAACAGTGGTGGATGATCGCAGAATCCTTTCCACGGTGAAGAACAACCCCTTCACAACATCCACTCAATTGAAGAACACTCTCCAGGAAGTAGGTGTATCAGTATCTAAGTCTACCATAAAGAGAAGACTTCACAAGAGTAAATACAAAGGATTCACCACAAGGTGCAAACCATTAATCAGCCTCAAAAATAGAAAGGCCAGAATTGACTTAGCCAAAAAACACCTGAAGAAGCCAGCCCAGTTCTGGAACAGCATTCTTTGGACAGATGAGACTAAGAGCAACCTGTACCAGAATGATGGGAAGAAAAAAGTTTGGAGAAGAATTGGAACAGTTCATGATCCAAAGCACACCACATCTTCTGTAAAACATGGTGGAGGCAGTGTGATTTCATGGGCATGCATGGCTTCCAGTGGCACTGGGTCACTTGTGTTTATTGATGATGTGACAAAAGACAGAAGCAGTCGGATGAATTCTGAAGTGTATAGGGATAATATGTATGTCTGATATGTCTGATCAACCCTGAGATAAAAACACTTCTGAGAGAGAAGAAGAGGATCTTCAGGTCGGGGAACAGGGAGATGCTGAAGTCCGTACAGAGGGAGCTGAGGAGAAAGATCAGAGAAGGCAAGGACAGCTTCAGGAAGAAGATGGAGGACAAGCTGCAACAGAGCGACATCAGCGGGGTCTGGAGAAACCTCAAAACCATCTCTGGGCTCCAGAATACCTCCCCCCAGGCCACGGGGGGCAGGGAGTGGGCGAACAATCTGAATCTGTTTTTCAATAGGTTTGACCAACCGCCCTCCCCCCTGACTGCACAACAACCACTGCTGCCTCTAAAGACATCAAGTCCTGCTGCCCACTCCCCACTCCACCAACACCCCCCCACTCCCAACACACAGCCCCCCATCCTGACCCTGACCAGAACCCAGGTGAGGACGGAGCTGAGGAAGATCTAGGCGAGGAAGGCGTCGGGACCGGACGGCATCAGCGCAAAGCTCCTCAAGTCCTGTGCAGACCAGCTGTGTGGGATTGTGACGTACATCTTCAACCTGAGCCTGAAGCTGGGGAGGGTACCACAGCTGTGGAAAACATCTTGTGTGGTACCTGTACCAAAAACTTCCCACCCCAAAGACCTGAACAGCTACAGACCGGTGGCCTTGACGTCCCACTTGATGAAGACCCTGGAGAGACTGCTCCTTGCTCACCTCCGCCCCCTGGTGGAACCAGCGATGGATCCACTCCAGTTCGCCTACCAGCATGGCATTGGGGTGGAGGATGCGGTGATCTTCCTCCTTCACCATTCTCTGTCCTACCTGGAGAAGCCCGGGAATGTGGTGAGGATCATGTTCTTTGACTTCTCCAGTGCTTTCAACACCATCCAACCGATGATCCTGAAGGACAAGCTGCTGCACGCAGGGGTGGACCAGCACCTGTCATCATGGATCCTGGACTACCTCACAAACCGGCCTCAGTTTGTGAGAACCCGGGACTGTGTGTCCGACACGATCATCGGTAGCACGGGGGCCCCCCAGGGAACGGTGTTCGCTCCCTTCCTGTTCACTCTTTATACTGCGGACTTCTCACACAACACAACACACTGCCATCTACAGAAGTTCTCTGATGACTCTGTGATCGTTGGCCTCTTCTCCAATGGAGATGAAGCTGAGTACAGAGGGCTTATCCAGGACTTCGTGAACTGGTGCCATCGGAACTGCCTCCAGATCAACGCGAGGAAAACTAAGGAGCTGGTGGAGGACTGCCGCAGGCATGGACAACCCCTCACAGCACCAGTAAATATACAGGGAACAGACATTGAGATGGTGACATCCTACAAGTACCTGGGTGTTCATCTGAACAATAAACTAGACTGGTCACACAATACTGACGCACTCTACAAGAAGGGACAGCGCAGGCTGTTCCTACTGAGGAGACTCAGGTCTTTTGGTGTACAAGGGGCGCTGCTGAAGACATTCTATGACACGGTGGTGGCATCAGCCATCACTTTTGGAGTGGTCTGCTGGGGCAGTGGCATTACTGCAGCCGATAGGAAGAGACTGAACAAACTGATCAAGAAAGCTAGCTCTGTCCTGGGGCAGCGCCTTGATCCGGTGGAGGAGATAGGAGAGAGAAGGACGGTGGCTAAACTGTCATCTCTGCTGGAGTCCGAGTTCCACCCTATGCAGGACATACTGAATGCACTGAAGAGCTCATTTAGCAGCAGACTACATCATCCCAGGTGCACAACCGAGAGGTTTCGCAGGTCCTTCCTACCAACGGCTGTCAGACTGTACAACCTAAGCAGGGCTGCTCGCAGAGATAGCAAAAAGACGTGACAACCTAATAGTTTTTTGAATGCAAAAGATGCAATAGAGTTACACAATGGTCCCCTCCGGCATACAACTAGGAAAATACCGGTCGCTATGGAGGGTGAGAATATGTATGGGTACATAATCATACCATATAGGATAACTAAGTAGACGGTTGTGCTGCTTCATCCCATCTAGCTACAATGCTCCGCACTGGGTATGTTTATATATCTACATATTATTCCATCTAGCTACATTGCTCTGCACTGTGTGTGTTTATATATTTACATATTTATTCCACCTAATTGCAATGCTCCGTACTGTGTGTTTATATACTCATATATTTATTCCATCCAGCTACAATGCTCTGCACTGTGTGTCTGTGTGTATATATATATATATATATTTATAGCAATATGTACATATGTATATTAGCTGCTCTTGCTTACTTGCTTTTTTTCTTGCCTTCTGATTGTTGCTCTGAGTGTTGCTATCCCTGTGCTGTTGCAATCCTGGAATTCCCCCGTTGTGGGACTAATAAAGGCTTATCTTATCTTATCTTATCTTATATACTTTCTGCTCAGATTCAGCCAAATGCAGCAAAGTTGATTGGACGGCACTTCACAGTACAGATGGACAATGATCCAAAACATACTGCAAAAGCAACCCAGGAGTTTTTTTTAAAGCAAAGAAGTGGAATATTCTGCAATGGCCGAGCCAATCACCAGATCTCAACCCAATCGAGCATGCATTTCACTTGCTCAAGACAAAACTTAAGGCAGAAAGACCCACAAACAAGCAACAACTGAAGACAGCTGCAGTAAAGGCCTGACAAAGCATCACAAAGGAGGAAACCCAGCGTTTGGTGATGTCCATGGGTTCCAGACTTCAGGCAGTCATTGCCTGCAAAGGATTCTCAACAAAATATTGAAAAGTAACATTTTACTTAGGGTTATGTTTATTTGTCCAATTACTTTTGAGCCCCTGAAATGAGGAGCGTTTGGATAAAAATAGTTACACTTCCTACATGTTTAATCATATATTTTTGTTCAACCCCTTGAATTAAATCTTAAAGTCTGCACTTCAATTCTGTGGTAGTTGTTTCATTTCAAATCCAATGTGGTGGCGTGCAGAGCCCAAATCATGAAGATTGTGTCACTGTCCAAATATTTCTGGGCCTAACTGTACATACATACAAAAGTTACAAATTTACAAGATGGGAAAAAGGCACAAATTTACAAACCTGGGGGAAAAGTCGTGAATTTACAAGATGAGGAAAAAGTCACACATGTTAACAGGGAACTCCCAAAATAAAACAAGGAAAAAAAACACATTTTCACCTAATGGGCAATAATCACTCCATTCACATGTAGGTGGTACTGCACCTCACACTCTCACCAGTCAAAACATACACTCACTCACTCACAACAGTGGTCCTGTGCCTACGTGACTCACCCCATCACAGTGATAATTATGTCCCTAAAGAGACCACCAACAGCCATAAAGGCCCGACTTATGAAAGGGGAATTGACTCAGCAACTCGTGCTGGAACTAATAGGCAAAATACAACTCCATCCATAATGTGAAATACTGCAATTCCATACCCTGACCAAAAGTGAATACACCCCCCCAGGCCACCTTACAGCAGACACACAGTATCAGTTGCATTTACCTCTTTTTTTTTTTAACAGAACAATTAACAACAACTCAGAACAGTATAATAAATTGCACAATAGACACACTTTTAGCCCCATGCATTCAACCCGGGTCTTTTGAAGCCCCCCCCCCCCCCCCGGAGTGTCCGTCACACGGCCCACTTCAAGAGCATCTCCGTTTTGTTGAGATCGGAGATGGACTGCATCGACACCCCACTGTGCTCCAATGTCGCAGCTCATTTGGATGCCTTTTTGACCCATCAGTCAATTTCAAGTAGCCGTCACCGCCAGACTGGACCACTCGTAGATCATCCTGTCCCACTGTCCCAATTCTGGACCTGCGCACCAGACCAAGCCGAGGGTCAACCCTAGGGCGTACCTTATCGCCCTCCCCCAGGGGAGCACTCACTGGTTTCCTCCGTCTTCTGCACCGCGATCTGGCTCCTTTATGACTCAGTCCATGTCCCTCGCCTTGGTTATCGGCAAGGTTGGAGTCTGCGCCGTCTGGTGTTGCCCCGGACACCAGATGACGGTGCTTTGGAGCGGCATCAGTCACTGCTGGCTCAACGGTGGTATCCAGTCGGCCACCAGAACCCTGTAACTCACACTCTCTGGACCTTTCCGCCTCTGCAGAGATCAAACCATGCCGTGCGGGTCTGTCCTCCGCTGGACCACAAACACTGGCACGGGACCTCCGCCTAGTCGGCGTACTATGGTGTCGATGGTGTCCCTTTTCACCCGGAGTGGGCCACCCTAAGTCCCACACTTCATCACCACTTCCCACGTAAAAAAGCTGGTCCCACAAACCACCACCTGCCCACTCCTCCACCTCACCACAGGGTAATGGTGAAACCCAGCCCATAAAAAATGTCACACCCCATCAGGTTGTTGAATTCCTGCGACACCAAGAACTCATTGGCGTAGATAGTGGCTCCTCCGTACCTCACCGACAGCCAAACCACGCCCATGATGTCCAGCGGGTGGCTACTGCAACCATAACAGGTGATGTTAGTGCCACTAATATGATAGTGGGGAAAACACCAACTTACTGTCGCCAAATTCAGGATTGAGACCGCTGACCCCGTGTCCACCAACAGTGGCACCGTTATCCCATCCAGCATGATGTCACAAACTATACGTCCGTCAGTGTCAGGCGAGACTGTGTGAACCACCGTAAGGGCCCTCTTCTTCAGTGTGACCTTCACTGTGTCCCATTCCTCCTTGACAAAATTGCGGCAGACTCTGGCGAAGTGATGGAGCAAGCCACACCCTCCACAATGCTCTCCCCTCGCCATGCACTCCCTGGCTCGCTAACGGTGCATAGCGGATCCGCAGCCGTAGCATCGTGGTGTCCCCTGGGTGGTCTGTATCTTGACGATGGCCGCGTGCTCGTCGTCGCTGCCCTCGTCCGAATCCAAAGCCAGGGCCGTCCCGTGCGCTCGGCTCTTCTGAGGGGCTTCTTCGCGGCTAATGTGCTTCGTCAGCCACTCTGCTGCCCCGTTTTGTCGTGCTAGCTCCATGGCTTCTATCGATGCTAGCTCACCAGCACGAGTTAGCAGGCCTCTTGCTGGGGGGCCGGCCATGTGTTCTGCCAACTGGCCGTGGCCCAACTCCTCCTCCAAAGTCCCAAGCTTGCACTCACCCACCAACCGCCGAAGGTCCGCCACAAACCGTTGAACCGACTGTCCGGGTCGCTGGTTCCGCTGCTTAACTTGTGTGTGCCGTCTTATGATGTTTCCAGCAGCGCAAAAGTAGCCCACCATGAGCCTAGTCACCTGGCCAAATAGGTCACCTCCTCCTAAGGTGCTGAGGATCTTCTGGCCCTCTATGCCCAGGCTATGGACAAGGATAGCCCTTGCACGTGACTTAGTTAGGTCGCCGAGGTCCAACGCAAGCAGATAATTTTGGAAGGCCGCAAACCACCTGGCCCAAAGGACCAGCGGCTCTCCCAGAGCCTCCAGAAAAGTTTGAAACGTGACTGCAGCTCTCTCCAGCTCTAATTTTCCTCGTTGCCAAATGTAGTGTCCAGAATAATGAGGAGGCGAGGTGATGTTTATAAGGTTTATTAACAAAGAACTATAACACACTAGGGAGACCCTATTGTGAGACCGGGAGTGTGGCAAGGAGACCGGAGGTCCGCCACCTCCCAAAGGTGGGGCATCACTCCTCCCAGCCAAGGGCACCGCCATACTAATATATTTTACTATATTCCTATCCTACACAGGCAAGATCAGATGAAGAAAACATCATCATCAAAATGCAAAGGTGCTGCAACAATTGCAAATAAAGAAATAAAGTGACAAACCACAAAAGTCAGTCACAGCAAAAGTGAGAGGCCTTTGTGGGCCGTTTCGTTTTTGGGTCCTCAGACTCACTTCCACTGTGTTGTATTGGCAGCACTTTTCTCCACTTGGAAGTGTTGTGACTTTTGCAGCACTGGTGCATTTCTATGTTGATGATATATTCTTAATTTGGTTTTTGCTGTGTGTATTTGCAGTTGTTCTTTTCAGCTGCAGTGCATTGAGCTCTGTGGGCTGTCGTACTTATTAGCCTAGCTAGGCTTAATGGTGAAGCTTGTGACTGTTTTAGGAGCTAGAAAAAGGGGCCATTGACTGAAAAATGGTGTTTTTGTAGGTTTTAACCTTCTGAAAGGTGTCTGCTGGTCATGTGATTATGGAAAAAATATCAAAACACTCACTTCTCTTAAAAAAACTACACAGCCTATATATTGTAATGTCGGGGCTGTGTTAAGGGGGCGGGGATTCTCCCGGCACGCTTTGGCCACGGAGGATTCAAAGAGTGTTATTATTCGTGTGTTCTGAGTGTTATTGCTGTGTCATTATAGCTGCATTATAATGACACAGCAGTGTTATAAGACCAGTTAGAGCAGTAACTGATCATATGTTTGTGTCACCATGAGTGAGACGGGGGTCTGTGGGAATGACCTCCCCTCCTGTCTGTGTTGAGTGGGTGTGTATGAATAAAGCCTGTTTTGTCGCAGTCATTTCTTGTGTGAACCCTCACGTCACACTGGTGTCAGAAGTGGGATATGGAACAGACGGAAGCCAGAATCAGAGCAGAGATTCAGCAGCTGGAGCGGTTCATTGCTCAGCTGGGAATGGACGACAGAGCTGATACACCGACCCCCAGAGTCGCTCACCGGGATGAATGGAGCAGCGGACCCGACAGGACCAGCATGCCCCGCCCTCTGCCTTTCTCAAGGCAGGACGGGCTAAGCAGAGCAGATCAGCCCCGCTTCCCGCCCTTTTCAGGGCAGGACGGGCTGGCGATCCCACTGCGTCCAGAGGCGGCAATTGACCAAAAGGCGACCATCCCACCAATCCGCTAGCGGGCCAAACTTCCCCACTTTAACGGCGAAACCCTGCTGGACAACTATCTGGCCCAGGTCGAGCTGGCTGCTGCGTTGAACGGCTGGCCACCCGAAGAGACTGCCATGCAGGTCGCGCTGGCCCTGGAGGGAAGGGCTCTCCGCTCGCTGTCCGATCTCTGGCCCGAGGAACGTCGCAGCTGGCCAGCACTACAAGGAGCACTCCGGAGGCGGTTTGGGGAAGCGGCCAACGCTGAGCACGCCCAGAAACAGCTGGCCAACTGCTGGCAAGGCAGCCAAGAGAGCCTGGGAGCCTACGCAGCGGACATACGGCTGCTGACACGGTGTGGCTACCCGGATTTCAAGCCGGAGGCAGTGGAGAAGCTCGCCCTCCAGAACTTCATCCAGGGGCTCTGCCTGGCCCAGCTCCAGAGCCACATCCGGATTCACGCCACGAGTAGCTGGGAGACTGCTGTGGCAGAAGCTGAGCGGGTGGGACCGCTAATGGATTGTGCAGCTGATGCATCAACATCGAGGCAGAGAACCTTCCAGGCCACGGCTGAGAGCAAGGAGGAGGAGGAGGAACTGTGCTGGACCACAGCGGCGTGGCCAAGGAGAAGACGGCCACAGCAGCGCGAGGAAGGGTGCTTCCGCTGCGGGGAGCCTGGACACATCGCACGGTACTGCCCGGCACCCACCCCCATGACAAACCGGCCCCTCGCCAACGTTAAATGAGCGAGGTGGCATGGACAGGGACCTGCTGCTTCCCACAGATATTTTCCCTGATGAACTGTCACCACGTGTGGGCAGAATTGGACACTCGCCATGGATGTACCTACAGTGCAGCCTGGACAACACGCTGATCCGGGCCCTGATCAACACCGGTTCTATCATCTCCCTGGTCTGACCCGGAGTGCTTCCAGGTACGGACGAGGCAGGACCGCAGGGGTGGGAACCCACCAGATGCTGCGTCACCACAGCCACTGGTGAACGCACCAGACTGGGAGGGCGACGAGTTCTTGTGGTGGGGGTGGCTGGCCAGAACACAAACCACCCATTCTGGCTGGCTGACATTCAAGACCCCTGCATTATTGGACTTGATCTGCTCGCAGCATGGGCTGCAAAAATTGACACCTCCAGATCATCCCTCCTGCTGGGGGCTCGGACCATCATGCTCTGCGGCGGGGCCCAGAGGGGGAACCCAGGGGCCTGCGTATCAAGGGGCCGCCAGGATGGACCAAACCTCGGGCAGGTCACCGCAAGAACTGAACACAATGACGCCACCAGCACGAGCAGAGGGAGCGCAATCACTGATAGAGACAGCAAGGGGGAGGGCCACAGCGGAGTGGGTCAAGGTGTCAGCAGAAACGCAGCAGGCGGTCAAGGAATTGTTCCAGCAGAGCTGCAGCAGACTGGAATCGGGACAGAGATGCCAGCTGTGGGAGCTGTTGGACTGCTACATGGACGTCTTCGCTGCCAAGGATGAGGAGTACACCTGAACCAGCTTGGTGCAGCACGGGATCGACACCGGTGAGGCCAGGCCGATCCAGCTCCACCACCACCATCTGCCTTTTTCAAGGCGGGCAGCAGCAGAACAAAAAATACGGGAAATGCTGGAGGCAGATATTATTGAGCCCTCCAGCAGCCCCCGGGCAGCACCGGTGGTGCTGGTTAGGAAGAAGGACGGTTCGAGGCGGTTCTGTGTGGATTACCGGTGCCTGAATGACGTCACCCGCAAGGATTCCTACCCCCTGCCCCGCATCGATGACGCACTGGATTACATCACCAGCTCCAGCTGGTTCAGCGTGCTGGACCGCCACAGCGGCTATTGGCAGGTAGAGCTGTCACCTGAGGCCCACCAGAAAACAGCCTTCTCCATCGGGCAGGGACTGTATCAGTTCAAGGTGATACCGTTTGGACTTTGCAACGCCCCGGCCACCTTTGAACGTCTGATGGAGCGAGTGTTGAATCACGTGCCCCAAAGCCGCTGCATTGTTTATCTGGATGACCTGCTGGTTCACGCAGCTGACTTTGATGGCACCCTGTCCAACCTCCGGGAGGTATTGGACACCATCCGACAAGCCGGGCTGCGGCTACACCCACGGAAATGGCACTTATTTCGTCGGGAGACCACTTTCCTGGGCCATGTCGTCAGCGCAGCGGGAGTCGCCACCGATCCAGAGAAAGTGGCAGCAGTGAAAAACTGGCCAGTGCCACGGGATGTGGGAGAGCTATGGAGTTTTCTCAGACTGGCCCCCTATTATAGGACATTTGTGAATGACTTCGCCACCATCGCCAACCCGCTGCATCAGCTGACACAGAAGGGCCGTGCATTTCAGTGGAGTGACAGCTGTGCTGCTGCTTTTTCCCAGCTTTGCTCAGCGCTCATTGGAGCCCCCATCCTGCAGTATCCCGACCCGAACCGCCCTTTCATCATGGACACGGATGCCAGAAACCAGGGCATCGGGGCGGTGTTATCCCAGGAGGAAGAACACGGAGAGCAGGCAGTTGCTTTTTTCAGCCGCACTCTCAGCAGAGCCAAAAGGAATTATTGCGTTACTCACAGAGAGCTGTTGGCTGTCATCCAGGGGCTTCACCATTTTCGCCCGTATGTTTACTGGGGGAGGTTCCAGCTCAGGACGGATCATGCTTCCCTGACCTGGCTGCTGAACTTTAAAGAGCCGGATGGACAGTTGGCAAGATGGCTGGAGGCACTGCAGGATTATGATTTTCTGTTTGTGCATCAGGCAGGCCGCCTCGATGCCAACGCTGACATGCTGTCTCGGCGTCCCTGTGCTGCGGAGGACTGTCGGCACTACCAGTTGGCAGAGGATCGAGACCAAGCCGTCCCATGGGCTGCTGCTCTCCGGACCGCTGTGACCAGGAATAACACAGTGGCGCACAGCTCCTCCTTGGATAATCAGTCAGCTCTCCCCAGCAATGACGTCACAGAGGCCCTCGGCACGCAGCAGCTGCAGAGCAAGCAGGACAGAGATCCAGTCATTTCCTGGGTTCGGCAGTGGCCGGATGCGGGCTTGCAGCCCACCTGGAAGGCTGTGTCTGCGCTGGACCCAGAGACCAGTGGGCCAATCTCTGCTGTCATGAGGGTGTTGTGTATTGGCAGTGGCAGATTCCAGCTGGGCAGCATCACGTCTGGCAGCTGCTGGTTCCCTGGCGGCTCCGGCCCAATGTACTCCAGCTAGTCCACGGGGCGGTGGGGGCAGGCCACTTCGGGGTGACGAAGACTCTGCAGCGTCTTCAAGCCCGGTTCTACTGGCCTAGATGTCGCTAGGAAGTAGGGCTCCACGTCCATCGCTGCAACACCTGCATGGCTCAGAAAGGGCCGACTCAGCAATCCCACGCCCCCTTGCAGCAGTACCAGGTGGGAGCACCAATGGAGCGAGTAGAAGTGGACATTCTGGGCCCTTTCCCATCCACGGACCGGGGGAACCGCTACGTGCTGGTCGCAATGGATTACTTCACCAAATGGCCAGAGGCGTACGTGGTCCCTGATCAGAGTGCCGCCACCACAGCATCAAAACTGGTGGACGAGATGTTTTATCGGTTCAGCACACCGGAGGAGCTGCACAGCAATCAGGGTCGGAACTTTGAGGCAGAGGTCTCCGGAGAGGTCTGCAAGCGGCTGGGCATCCGGAAGACCCGGACCACCCCGCTGCATCCACAGAGCGACGGCCTGGTCGAACGATTCAACCAGACCCTCACCACCCAGCTTGCTGTCCTAGTGGACCAGCGACTGCGAGACTGGGACGTGCATCTGCCCTTTGTTCTGTGGGCGTACCGGATGGCAGCACAGGAATCCACCCGGTGCACTCCTGCAGCACTGATGTTTGGGCGCAAGCTGCGCACACTGGTGGATTTGATCCCCCCTGGCCCCTGGCAGCAGCAGGGAGCCGGCAGAAGCGGGCATAAGACTCTCACTGCCAGGGGAGGGACTTTGCACCAGGAGATCGTGTCTGGGTTTTCTGCCCGGAGCGAAAAAGGGGACTGTCACCAAAACTGGCCAGTCATTGGACGGGACCGTGCGAGGTCCTTCAGCGACTGTCGGATGTAGAGTACAGGGTGAGGCTTAAGAAAAAAGACCGGGTCGTGGTACTCCACCGCGACCGTCTCGCCCCGTACCAGCCATCTGCCCCGCGGGTGGTCGAGCCGGGGCCTCCATCCCGACCAGATACTCCGACTGAGGCACAGATGGACACTAGCGGGCCTGTATGTACTGGTCGCCAACAACGGCAGCCGCCCCAACACCTGGACGGGTTCATGTTGGACTTTTGAACTGGACTTTTATTATTCTGGGGACAGAAACCAGTCCAGGGGAGGACAGTGTAACGTCGGGGCTGTGTTAAGGGGGTGGGGATTCTCCCGGCATGCTTTGGCCACGGAGGATTCAAATAGTGTTATTATTCGTGTGTTCTAAGTGTCATTGCTGTGTCATTATAACTGATATAATGGCAGCGTGTCATTATATCAGTATGACACTGCTGTGTCATTGTAACGCAGTTACAATGACACAGCAGTGTTATAAGACCAGTTAGAGCAGTGACTGATCATGCGTTTGTGTCACCCTCAGTGAGGCGGGGGTCTGTGTGAATGACCTCCCCTCCTGTCTGTGTTGAGTGGGTGTGTATAAAATAAAGCCTGTTTCGTCTCAATCATCTCTCCCTTCTTGTGTGAACCCTCACAATGTCACAATATCATTTTTCACTGCAAAAAGTAACACTGACTGTGCTGAATTTGCCATGGGATATCACTGTGGAGGATAAGATCAGGCGAGATACGACGAGCGGGAAGGTTGCAGTTTTATTTTCCTCCAACATAATGAGACACACTTGTAGCACTGTGCGCTACTGTGCTGTGCTGCGCTGTACTGTGCTATTGAGACATGTCACACAAGCTCTTTTTATGCAGTGATACAGGAAGAGAGAATGCATGGCACATTAGCATAACAGTCAATACACATGATTAGCATGACATTGGTTGGCTCGAGGACACATGCATACAGTCCCATCTGACTGCCTCCTGTGGCGCTTTGTCCGTCTGTGAATTGTCCTCTGTATGCATGTTGTCTTCCGTTTCCTCCACCCTTGCTGAGCGTGAAATAGTATCAGTCTGCAGTATGCTGGGTCACCACATGGCTCCCCCCAGAACGCTCAGAAGGGGCTGCGACCCCCCCCCCCCATTCGTTTGGGCTCCAGCTCCGGTAGAACTGTCCTGCTTTAGAGGAGTGTCGGAGGGCGTCAGTCCGTGGGGGGGACGGGGGAGGGGTGTAAAGGTCAGTGTGCTCTGCTCCGAGTTCCAGCACGTTGAACGGCCGTGGATCGTGGGTGCCGGGGCCGGTGTGCATCGTGCGCAATGGAACAAGACGGTGATCGGCCGGCTTTAGGGAGTGGGGTGCGGGAAGAGCGCTGTGGAGGAGGAGGGGGAGGGGGTGGGAGTAAGTGAGTGCTGGCCCGGGACGTCAAAGGTGTCCGGGCCGCGAAAAAATTGCGTGTGGATCCGCGATGGTGAGGGACTTTCCCGGTCACCCTGGCGGTGATCCGCAGTGGCTGTGAAAAAAAAAAAATTAAGTCTCTGACTCCTCTCGCGGCTCAGTCCAGCGAGGATGTGGGGAAGTTAAGTTAATCCCTTCCACACCAGGTGGTGTATGGGGTGGCGCCTATCTCCATTTCACCGACCCTAGGCCACAGAGCTACTGTGAGTAGTAAAAGCTACAGTGGGGGGTCAGTCCTCTGGTAGCTCTGTGCGTTAACTTTCCTTTCCCCATTCTATTATGCTGAGCACCAAGCTAGAAGGATGTGGGGAAGGCAAACGGCCAAATTCCCTGAGGATGCATAGCGGCTGTGAAACAACTGCAGCTGTGTGAGGGACTTGGCGGTGTGGCTTTAGGGGCGGACGCAGCCCGAAAGCCCTCGGGGACAGCAATCGGCTAGGCTCCCGTTGTGCGCCATGCTGAGAAACCCATACAAAGTCCTGTGTGCGGGCTGCACGTCTGCTTCAGGTGTGTGAGCAGCCCTGAAGGTTCCGAGGATGGCTATCGGCCGTGTTTCTCGGGCATGTACAGCGGCGGAGGACGATGTATCAGTCTGTGGAGCTCGATTGTCCTTGTGCGTGGCGCGCGCTTGGCGCAGTGACCACATAGCTGGCAGTTGCGCTGTCCTCGTAATCCTGCGGTGTGCGTGTGGGGCTTCTTTGCGTGGGAGGTCCGCTGTCGCGAGCTGAGTCAGGGTCAGGGAGCTTGGTGGAAATTAACGCAGACGGCGTCGATGATTTCCCCATTCAGGCTGCTTCCTTCTTTTTGCTCATGTTGCCGTTCATGGTGCGTGTCAGTTCCAGTGCTGCCCATTCCGGGGAGCGCGCTCTGGTGAGGATGAAGAGGTTGCAGGCATTCTCTCGTCCTCTGGGATCCACAGCGTGGGGAGAGGGAGCAGACGGTCACTCTCTCTCATCAGGTCACCAGTGTGGAGGGAAAAGATCGGGCGAGGGACACTCCATGACACGTCTAGGGTCACCAGTGTGGAGGAATAGGATCAGGTGAGGGGCGCACCATGACACGTCGGGTCACCAGTGTGGAGGATAAAATCAGGCGAGATGCGACGAGAGGGAAGGTTGTAGAGTTTTATTTTTCTCCAACATAATGAGACGCACTTGTAGCACTGTGCACTACTGTGCTGTGCTGTGCTGTACTGTGCTATTGAGACATGCCACACCAGCTCTTTTATGCAGTGATACAGGAAGAGAGAATGCATGGCACATTAGCATAACAGTCAATACACGTGATTAGCATTGGCTCGAGGACACATGCATACAGTCCCATCTGACTGCCTCCTGTGGCTCTTTGTCGGTCTGTGAATTGTCCTCTGTATGCATGTTGTCTTCCGTTTCCTCCACCCTTGCTGAGCGTGATCAGTCTGCATTGTGCTGGGTCACCACATCACTTCCATAATAAACCCAGCCCATCACTTCTTTGATACTCACCCGCTGCTGTATTATTGGCCAGCCTAGCTGTCAATCATGGGGACAACAGTATGCTAACACATTAGCTTACGTAGCATGGTTTATTATTATTTTCTTTAGATTTTAGTCACCCTAATAGATGTCACTGTTTCCACATGGCTCACTAATCCACAGTCGATAATATATCTTGTGCTATTCTGGCTTATTTTGTTATATTTTAGCTAGGAGGTCTGTCAACACTGGTCATGTAACCGACAGGCCACCTAGCATTAGCTTAGCTGCTGATGTGGTTGGTTTGGCTCGCTATTTTCTTTAAATTCTATTCACCCCCACTGAAATCCTTGTTCATGTACCAACACTGAACCATATATAGGCCCTTTTCCACTAGCACGCTTTAGCACGACACGGGACGGCTCATCACGCTTTGTACGCCTTTCCACTAGCCCCAACAAGGTTTAGCAGCCGCGATTCTCAGCCCTGGCCAAGGGCAGGGTACAGCAGTGTTGAGCTGTGCCGTGTTGTGACGTTAACAGACTGGTCGCCGCTGATTGGTCAGGTCGTAACCGGCGCTGATTGGTCAGGTTGTAACCGCCGCTGATTGGTCAGTTCGTAATCGCCGCTGATTGGTCAGGTCGTAACGTCACGAAAAGCGACCTCTTCTGCCGAATCTTCACGACCGCCATTACTCAGTGCGCAACCACAGTGGGCGGTTTATTTTCAGTGTATTGCTGTGCTATTTTCATATTCTATTTCAAAAATGGCTTCGCGTAATAAGGGCGTTCCATGGACCAATGAGGAGGTGCAGTGTCTGCTCACTGCATTGTCGGACGATTGCATCCAGCGCGAGTTAGACGGAGCCACCTGGAATGAAAAAATATACCGGTGAGGTCTCCGACCACATGGCAGCACAGGGGCACACCCGGACTGCAAAACAGTGTAGGGAAAAAATTAAAATGAAGTGTGATTACCGTGCGTTAAAGGACCACAACAGCAGAAGCGGTGCGGACCGGAGGAACTGGAAATGGTTCGACCAGATGGACGCCATATACAGCCATCGGCATGCTAGCATTGGCCGAGCCATGGCTCTCGACACAGCTATGACATCGGAGTCCTTTAACGGTGAGGTTTTTTTTTTGTGTGTTTTTTCGCAAATATATTCGGTAAGACGCTCAGTTTATTTATGCAATAAAAAAGCTGTTCATTTGTGGATGATGATCGCTCTGCTTTATCGCAGCACACTGCGGTCTCACGCTTTTCTTTTAAGTAGTCATGTGAACAATACGCTGAAATAAGCTTATGTAATCTTGTTAAAAACTATTGTCTTTTCTGTATATCTTGCACTTTCGTGCTGTATTTTATTGTGTGCATTTTCCTTGTAGAATCATCCCACTCCTTCGCCGCGTCAGCCCGCACGGACTCTCCAGCGTCTGACGGAGAATGTGAATCTGTCGCGCCGACACCAGTGTCGGGCAGATCACAAGCTCCATCCCAAGCTCCGTCCCAAGCTCCATCACAAGCTCCGTCCCAAGCTCCATCACGAGCTCCATCACCGTCTCCATCATCAGCTCCATCAGTATCCGGGAGGTCTCGTCCAAGTGTTGGTAAGGCAGAGTAAACGTGAGATTATCCCCCTTTTTTTATGATTAAGGTTATTTCCAATAGCCGCATATTAAGGAATTTTATATGTCTGTGTCAAAAACATTCTGTGTTGGTCTGTTGTCGGTGTTAAACAACACAGTCACATTTTTAGGTGTTGTGGTGTGTTGGTTGAAATACTGTTGGAAGTCATAATGTACAAAAACAGATACAGCACATGAACTGACTTATGAACATGCCTCATTAAAAAGCTTCACTTTTATTAAGCCATTTTTATTAACCCATTCCTATTTCTGAGGCCACAATACAAAAGAAAAACTTTTAAAGATCCATCCATCCATTTTTTTCAACTTAATCCTTTTCGGATCGCATGGGGGGATGTTCCCTATCACAGCACCCTGTGCACAATCCACTCCATTGAAGTGCAGCAACATGACATTTGAGCTTAAATACAGCAACGAAGCATATAGTCACATCCCACCACAGGCATTCACCAGTGTAATTCCATAGTATATGTTTTTGATATTTTTAGATACAGCATGTAACCACCCTGACTTTCTGTCTTTCATCTAGCCAAGAGGAAAAGGCGCAATACCATCTCGGACATAGCATCAGTGATGACAGAGGCGCATGAGGAGGACAAGCGTCTGCAGGAGAGGTTCCATGAGAGGCAGGAGAGGATGCACCAAGAGCGCCAAGAGCAGCTTGAGAGACACCACCAGGAGGTTGTAGAACACATGAGGGTAGCCCAGGAGCAGGATGTTGCCTTGAGAAGGCAGGAGCTGGCAGAGACGGCTTCATTCAACCGAGCCTTCCTGACCCAGTTTGGGAAGCTGGTAGAGGCACTCGGTGGTCGGCGTGTATAAAATGTTGATTAACCTTCTTGTTGTGTTGAAAAATTTTTTTTTATTTGAATATTTTATTTATAATAAAATGGAAGCATTTTGGATCAAAGTGTGGTTTGTCTGTTATGACACTGAATTATAAAACAGTATAATTACATAGACATTCCATTGCCTAGTCTGATGAAAATGATGCTGATCATGCTGTCAGGGGTCAACCATTGTAAAGGTAATGTAATTTTTAACTATACCAAAGAACAAATGTTTTGTTATATTTTAGCTAGGAGGTCTGTCAACATTGGTCATGTAACCGACAGGCCACCTAGCATTAGCTTAGCTGCTGATGTGGTTGGTTTGGCTCGCTATTTTCTTTAAATTCTATTCACCCCCACTGAAATCCTTTTTCATGTACCAACACTGAACCATATATGTCATCCTTAGATGTTATTTTGAGCGGCTAGCTAATATCAGCTAGCTGCTATCATCAACTAGCCACCTTGAAGCTAGTAGTTTAGCCACTCATTTGTGAATGTTTCTGTGCTCATTGTACTCGAGAGACCGGTCATATACTATCAACCACTGAAACTACACACCCTGCCAACCAGTGATGCATTCTTTCATTCATTTCTTAAAGACAGTCGTTAGTTGGCTTGGGGTAACAAGTCAAGTCGGCCTTGGGATCCCCAATGGTGCAAGCAGAAAACCCCCTCTAAACTGTTAAAAAGACTTTTCTTGGTCACAAATGTAAGGAGTTTTACAGAAATTCTCTGACATAATGTCGGACCCAGGGAACACGCGCACACAGGCTCAAGTTCAATACAATAATCTTTATTGAATAACCAGCAGGTGTGTAGGTGCATGTATGCGGTGTGTGAATGTTGTGTGCGTGAACGAGCTGCAGCCGGGGGTGAAACAGAGCGCCGTACAGCCTGGCAACCCTAGAGACAGAACCAAACACAGGTGTTAATTTCAGCCGTGTTATGAAGGATGGAGAATTAACAGGGCGTACTTACAGATGTCCTGGAGTTGGCGTCGGCTTGGGCCTTGGGCCACCTGCCAGAGAGACAGCGTCTGCTGAGCGCACCTGGTGAAGCGGTGTGATGCGCGGCATAGAGAAAGGAGCGGTTCCGCCACCGCGAGGGAGAGAACCGCCGCCGGAGGAATCCACCTGTGCACAGGGGAGAGCCTGGGAGGAGAGGTAAGGTTGGAATTTGTTGAGCTTACGTGCCAACGGAGAGTCCAACGATGAGACGCAGGGCTGAGCGGAATCAGGGCGTGCGCAGGACGAAGAGCGTATCATAGCAGACGGGTCTGTGCCGAAGCTCTAGGCAGCACGGGCTATATAGCCCGAGGCTGATTACTCCCAGGTGTGCGCACAGCTGAGGCAGATGACGGCCCAGAGTGAGTTGTAACAGTACCTCCCCCCCCCCCAGGCAGCGCCTCCTGGCGCTGGCTTACCTGGGTGCGCCTGATGGAAGTTCTTAATAAGGCGTTTGTCCAGCACAAACGACTGGCGCACCCAGGACCTCCACTCAGGGCCATACCCCTCCCAGTCCACCAAGCACTGCAAACCGCGGCCCCGGCGTCGGACGTCCAGGATGAAGTTGACCATCCAAGCCGGGTCACCATCGATCAACACGGGTGGAGGTGGGGCTCAAGGAGGGGGGCAGAGTGGGTTGGAGATCAGGGATGTGAGTTTTCCGCTAATTCGCGGAATTCCGCTTTTTTTTTTTTATCTTCCTTGAAGATAAAAAAAAAAAAAAAAAAGCGGAAGTACGTTAAGTACGTTAGCGGCTTGTGGTCCACGAACGCAGTGAAGGTGCGCCCTTTCAGCCAGAACTGGAAGTGGCGTATGGCCAGGTGGAGAGCCAGTAACTCTCTGTCGAACACACTGTATTTACGCTCACTGTCGTGCAAAGACCTGCTAAAAAAGGTGAGCGGCTGCCGAGAACCGGCAACGCATTGCTCCACGATGGCCCCATGCCCATGTCCGAGGCGTCAGTAGTGAGCGCTATCCGAGCCACCGGGTCTGGGTGCGCCAGTAGTGCAGCGTTCGCCAGAGCTGTTTTAACTGCAGAGAACGCCTGCTGCCGCTCAGGAGTCCAGTCGACTCTGTCCGCCGGTTTCCGTTTCTTGAGTGCGGCGTACAACCACTGTAATGAGCTGGGCTGCGCGGGGGAGGAAACAGTTATAAAAGTTAACCATCCCCAAAAACTCCCGCAGTGCCCTGACATTGATGTTGAGGAGAAAAAAATAGCAAAACAATTTAGTTAGATTACTTTTATGATTCCAAACAGTTTGAAATTGACAGTGCACAGTGGACATTGACTCATAACTTGTGAATATTTCTAAGACTTGGCTACATCAGTGATTGTGCAAAATGAACTGCTCAAGACTCAGTGGACATTGAAACTGGTGATCTGAAATGAATGCTGAAATTATAAAAAGTAATGGTATGTTGGAATTTTATTTCTATTATGGAACAGATAAAATTAACTGATTTTGATTTGATCAAGTGTTAAAGCATGTGATGGATAATGCTTGTTGGAATATTTTAGGAATGCTATCTTCTTGGAACATAAGTCAATATTATACAGTAATAAGTGGCATTCAGCTGTTTATTTTATGTCATTTAAGCACAGTTCTGGTACTTAAAAATCATAAAATAAAGAAAATATAAGACATATAAATAAATAAAATATAAGAAATAAAAATTTCAGATAATTTTCAGATAATTTCGCCGACCCCAAATCACATCCCTGTGGAGATCACGGGTTTGACCAGCGAGACGTGGAACATGGGATAAACACGCAGAGAAGGAAGGAGAGCCAGACGCACAGCCACAGGATTCACCACCTTAACAATAGGGAAGGGCCCAATAAAGCGTTTGGCCAACTTGCTCTTTTCAGCCTTCAGGTTAATATGCTGCATCGACAACCATACCCGCTGACCCGCCTGATACTGCGGAGCAGGTGTCCTGTGCCAGTTTGCCGCCCTGGTGTTGCGCTCTGCTGTGCGTAAAAGGGCCTGGCGAGTAGCAGCCCATAGCCGACGGCAGCGCCTCAGGTGCGCGTGAACTGATGGTACGGCCACCTCCCCCTCTTCTTCAGGGAACAGCGGGGGATCGTAGCCCAACGACGCCCTGAAAGGTGACATACCGGTTGCAGAAGAGACAGTTAGGTTATGAGCATATTCTATTCAAGGCAGATGACTGCTCCATGATGATGGGCTGGAAGCGATGACGCAGCACAGAGCGGCCTCCAGCTCCTGATTCGCCCGCTCGCACTGCCCGTTGCTCTGGGGGTGATGACCAGAGGACAGACTCACTGTAGCCCCCAAAGCATTACAAAATCTCCTCCACACACTGGAGACAAACTGTGGTCCCCGGTCAGAGACGATGTCCGCGGGGATCCCATGCAGGCGCATGACGAGCTGTACCAGGAGGTCTGCTGTGTCACGTGCTGTTGGAAGTCTACGCAGGGGAATGAAGTGGGCGGCCTTCGAGAAGCGGTCCACGATGGTCAGCACGGTATCGAACGTGTTGGATACCGGGAGACCGGTTACGAAGTTCAGCGCCACATGAGACCACGGCCTCCCAGGGACCGGCAGGGGGTGAAGAAGGCCAGCCGGCGGAGAGGAAGACGTCTTCCTGGTGGCACACTGGGGGCAGGCACGAATGTAGCCGATGACGTCCTTCCGAAGCCCTGGCCACCAGAACGATCTTTGGAGCAACTCCACCAATTGGGAGATCCCAGGGTGGCAGGCGAGTTTGGAAGAATGGGCCCAGTGGATCACATCACCCCGAACAGCAGATGGTATGAACAGTCTCCCGGTAAGGCCTCCGCCCGGGTCCGGTTTGGTTTCTTGAGCCTTCAGGACCTTATCCCTGATGGCCCAGGAGAGGGCACCCACGACACATGAGGCCGGGAGGATGGTGTGCTCCTGCTTCTCAGTGGCCTCCGAGGCGAACTGCCTGGACAGGGCATCTGGCTTTGCGCTCTTTGACCCTGGGCGGTAGGTGATGGTGAACTGGAAGCGCCCGAAGAACAGGGACCAACACACCTGGCGAGCATTCAGGCGCTTAGCCGTCCTCAGGTACTCCAGGTTCTTATGATCCATCCAGACCACAAAGGGTAGCGAGGCCCCCTCCAGCCAGTGCCGCCACTCCTCCAGCGCGAGCTTGACCGCCAGGAGGGTGACAATCGCCGAGAGAAAAAGGCACAGGGGCGGATCACTCCATCCACCGGGGAGCACTGTGAAAGTACTGCCCCCACCCCCGAATCAGACGCATCCACCTCGACCAGACACTGCAGCGCGGGGTCCACCTGTGTCAATACCCGGGACGAGGAGAATTCCAACTTCAGGGCCGCAAAGGCCGACGCAGCCTCCTCTGTCCACCGGAACGGCACCTTAGGGGAGGTGAGGCGGGCCAGAGGGGCGGCGATCGAACTGTATTTAGGCACAAACCGCCAGTAGAAATTGGCAAACCCCAGAAATTCTTGCAACTGTTTCCTTGATGACGGGGGGGTGGGGGGCAATCCACCACCGCCCTCACCTTCTCTGGATCTGGAATGACCTGGTTGTGTGAAATGATAAAACCCAGAAAGGAGGTCTTCTCGGTGTACAAATCGCACTTCTCTGCCTTCACGAAGAGTTTGTTCTCGAGCAGCCATTGAAGGACCCGCCTCACGTGAACCTGATGCTCCTCCCGGGATTTAGAGAAGATCAGAATGTCGTCCAGGTAGACAAAAACGAAGGACCCCAGGAAATCCCGGAGGATGTCATTGATGAGCCGCTGGAAGACGGCCGGAGTGTTGGTGAGCCCTAACTGCATGACGAGGTACTCAAAGTGGCCGCTGGGGTCCGGAATCCCATCTTATACTCATCGCCCTCCCGGATCCGCACGAGATGGTAAGCGCTGCGCAGGTCCAATTTCGTGAACCAGGAGGAACCCTGGAGGGAGTCGAAGGCAGAGTCCATAAGCGGTAAGGTGTATTTGTCCTTGATGGTAATATCATTTAGAGCCCAGAAGTCTATGCAGGGGAGAAGAGAGCCGTCTTTCTTTCCCACAAAGAAGAAGCCTGCCCCCACCGGTGATGACGATGGCCGGATGATGCCCCAGCTGAGCAACTCCTTGATGTACACCTCCATAGCCTTGTGCTCTGGAGCTGATAAGCTGTACAAGCGGCTTGACGGCAGGGAGGCGCCCGGGCGGAGGTTGATGGCACAGTCGTACGGGCGGCGGGGGGGAAGAGACAGCGCCTGGGCCTTGCTGAACACCGCTCCGAGGTTGTGTAATTCCGCCGGTACCCTGGATAAGTCGGGGGGTGGAAGGGCGGGGGGGGGGGGACCGCAGGAGAACAAGCTGCCGATTGGAGACAAGCACTCAAACAGAACGGGCTCCAGGTGAGAACGCTGCCAATCCGCCAGTCAAAAGTGGGGTTGTGTAAGCGCAGCCAAGGGTAACCCAGGATGACACGGGCAGCCGAGGTGGAGAGGATGAACAACTGAAGATCCTCAAGATGGTTCCCAGAGATGATGGCCGAAACCGGGGCAGTCCAGTGCATTACCTTCTCTAAGGGAGCCTTAGACAGGGTGATGAGGTTAAGGGGGGTTGGCAGAGCTTGGCAGGGGAGCCCCAATCGGGTTGCCAGTTCCTTAGAAATAAAGCTCTGTTCAGCCCCAGAGTCCACCAGTGCGTGTGTGAGGAACTCAGAGCAATTGTGACAAAACCTAATAGGCAGGAGACACTTGGATAGGGGATTAGATCGGGATGAGTCCGCAAGACCCCCTATAGCAACTCGCAGACCCCCCCCTTTTGGCCAAACTGGGCAGGACTCAATGTCATGCTGGTCATTCCCGCAATACATGCAGAGACCCAGGTCCCGGCGGCGCTGTCTCTCTGCCTGTGAGATTTTTGTAGGTCTCATCACCATGGCCTCAGAGTCAACCGGGCCCTCTAATGCGGGCAGAGCCAAGGTGGGAGACTGGGAGGAGTGGCAAAATGATTTACTCGAATGGCCGGAGGATCTCCGTTCGGCCGCTCGCTCCCTCATCCTATTATCTAAGCTAATGGCCAGAGAAATGAGCTCAGTGAGCTGCTCAGCCTTATCTAGGCAGGCCAGCTCATCCCGTAGGCTAGGACTCAGGCTACGGGTGAAGATGCTGCAAAGCGCAGCATCCTCCCACCCAACTTCTGCCGCTACCACCTGGAAGTCGACAGCGTAATCGGCCACCGACCGACTACCCTGGAGAAGGTTTAATAAATGGGTGGTTAACACACTATCACGATCCGAGTGGTCAAATATTTCATGGAAATCTTGGACAAATTGGGCGTAGGAGAGATTAGCGTAGCTGGGTTTCGCCATTATGGCGTAAGCCCACGCTAACGCTCACCCTTCCAAGAGATTGGCCACGTAACCGATTCGGCTGTGATCGGAGGGGAAGTCCCCAGGAGCGCGCTGAAACACCGTCTCACACTGGAGGATGAAACCCCGCGCCTCCCTGAGCTTCCCACTGAAGCGCGTGGGTGTGGGGATTGGTGTGAGACGCGTGAGCACGCCTGGGCTAGCCTGGCTAGATGGGGAGCTAACGGGAGCTGGCCTGCTGTCCTGGACCAGAGGGAACGCCCGCTGTCCTTCCAGGCGATCCAACTGGCTGTTAATCTGACCTAGATGGTTCAGAATAACCTGCTGCTGGTAAGTAATTTGGTGAACTTGAGCCTCCAAGATGTTAAAGCGGTGTGCGAGTCCGCTGTTCACTGGGTCACTCTGACGGAGCCGTACTGACATAATGTCGGATCCAGGGAACACGCACACACAGGCTCAAGTTCAATACAATGATCTTTATTAAATAACCAGCAGGTGTGTGGGTGCGTGTATGCGGTGTGTGAATGTTGTGTGGGTGAACGAGCTGCAGCCGGTGGTGAAACAGAGCGCCATACAGCCTGGAAACCCTAGAGACAGAACCAAGCACAGGTGTTAATTTCAGCCGTGTTATGAAGGATGGAGAATTAACAGGGCGTACTTGCAGATGTCCTGGAGTTGGCGTCGGCTTGGGCTTTGGGCCACTTGCCAGGGAGACAGCGTCTGCTGAGCGCACCCGGTGAAGCGTTGTGATGCGTGGCGTGGAGAGAGGAGCGGTTCCGCCGCCGCGAGGGAGAGAACCGCCACCGGAGGAATCACCTGTGCACAGGGGAGAGCCTGGGAGGAGAGGTAAGGTTGGAATTTGTTGAGCTTTCGTGCCAACGGAGAGTCCAACGATGAGGCGCAGGGCTGAGCGGAATCAGGGCGTGCGCAGGACGAAGAGCGTATCATAGCAGACGGCTCCGTGCCGAAGCTCTAGGCAGCACGGGCTATATAGCCCGAGGCTGATTACTCCCAGGTGTGCGCACAGCTGAGGCAGATGACGGCCCAGAGTGAGTTGTAACATTCTCCACTCATGCCACGGAAGATTGTGTGGCCGACCCGACCCGTGTTTGGCTCAGAATACATCTGAGCTAAATGCTAGGAGCTAGCCAGTCAATGTTAACAATAGTGATATAAAAGGGAGGGTGGAGTTGAATCCAGTCTGAAAATTTAAAGGTACAGACACTTAAACAGGCCGTTTTCAGAAAGACTGGAAAAATGAAAAACAAATTTGCTTCAGTAATTAAAGAGTATATGAAGAGTGTTCAGAAGGCAAAGAGGGAGTCAGACAGGATCATGAGTTTGAATCTGGGACAGATGGTTGTGGATTTTGCTGAAAGGATGGAAACAGCTGTGGTGAATTATATTTCAAGAAGAGAGAGTAACATAGGGTGACTTACAGGAGTGGAGGAAGGTGCACACAGGTGGACTACATCTTATGCAGAAGGAGAAATTTGAAAGAGATTGGAGACTGCCAGGTGGTGGCAGGGGAGAATGTAGCTAGACATCATTGGATGGTAGTCTGTAGGTCTAATCTAGTCTAGATTCCAAATACTCCTACTTTCTCAATGTCTCTGACAATCCCAATTTTCCTTTGTTAACCTGAACAACTTATATAACAAATATTTCATGAAGATACATGTGAGCTGTTAAAATGTAGAAAAAATGCAATCATTGAAAGCGGTTTTCTGTGTGATCAGTATCCTGTCTCAAAGGACATCCAAGCACACACTCGTGCACTGAGCGTATTCGTATGGAGCGTTAAATTTTGTAAATCTTGATTTTCAGACTTGAGGAGCAGCATGAGCATAATTAATGTTCAGATCTATGTTATTCTGAAGGGTGATTATGGCTTTCCATGTAAAAAGTAACACGTAAAAATTTACCACCCCCCCTAGTCTGAGAGAGACAGAAACCTACATCAAATTTAGAAAAACTAATGAAGCTACTGACTCTGTTTTTGGTCTGTGGGAGGAAACGCTCACAGGCACACTGAGCAAAATTGAAACCTTCTGTCTGGGTTCTCACCACCACCACCATGCCACATGTCAGTGGTTGACAAATGTTAGCAGAAAAAGTTTACCCAACATTTAAAGTCACATTTTAAAGTCAGCGAGTGGCAACTCCTGTGGCTGGAAAACAATGTATAGAAATTTTAGGAAATGACACATCAGGTTTTGTTAATCATAAAAATATAGTTTCAGTTGACAGTGTAGAATACAGTCAGTTGTACATAATGGAATAACAAGGAATTTTAAGATAAGATAAGATAAGCCTTTATTAGTCCCACAATGGGGAAATTCCAGGATTGCAACAGCAGAGGGATAGCAACACTCAGAGCAACAATCAGAAAGCAAGAAAAAAAAACAAGAGCAGCGAGTATACATATGTACATATAAACATAAATATATAGACACACAGTGCAGAGCATTGTAGCTAGATGGAAAAAATATATAAATATATAAACACAGTGCAGAGCATTTTAGCTAGATGGAATAAATATGTAAATATATAAATACACACAGTGCGGAGCATTGTAGCTAGATGGAATAAATCGTCAAATAGGTTCATTTTGTCTTCTTTTAATTATTTATCTTTTGTTCATATAAAAGACAAAATATAAAATAGATGTCTTTACCTTCTTTACATGTTTCAGCTGCACTGCAGCCTTCGTCAGAAGAGTCAGCTGATTGCTGCCAGGTGACATTTATCAGCTGATTTTCGTAGGCGGGGCCAGCTCAGCAGAACTGTCGGATCCACCAAGCCGGCCCCGCCTTCCGCCGTCAGATGGTCTCTGGAGAATGTGGTCCCAGGTGTGGGGAAGCATAAAGGCCCCCTCATCTCGGTTCATGGTGTCTTTTCCCCACTTCCTGATCTCTATGGCCTCCTTGATCCAGCGTTTGTGTCTGTTGCTCTCCGATCCAATAATTTTTGTGTTGTCCCAGTCCATGATGTGATTATTTCTTTTGCAGTGATCTGATATTGCTGATTTTAATGTTTGTTGTTGGCTCATCGCCAACTGTTCAACTGGACAACCTCAACATATCTCTGGAAAACTACAAATACGTGGTGACATACTGTGAGACCCACCCCGAGGCAGCAACCGCTGTGGAGACGGAGCTGGAGCTCAGTACAGAGATGATTGGCCTCCTCCCTCTCAAAATCAACCGGCTCAAAGCAAGGATGGCTGCAAACAACTGAAGCATGCCAGTGCTTACTTAGGTGTCTTGTTCTTTAACTAATACTGTATTAAATCCATTAAAACAAAACATTAAATATTCCCAATAACTCAAGGATAGATACGTAGATGACATTCTGGAAAAAATAAGAAAAGGACATACACAAGAACTCACTGACCATCTGAACAGCACGGACAGCACTGGGAACATAAAATTCACACACGAAGAGAAGTAAAATGGCACCATAGCCTTTCTGGACATGAAAATCCACCACAACGATGACGGCAGCATAAAAATCACAGTCTACAGGAAACCAACCCACACAGATCAATACCTACTATGGACATCGGAACACCCCACAGCACACAAACTATCAGTCGTCAGGACGTTATATGAACGAGCCACCATCATCACGGACCAAGAAGACAGACAGGAGGAGGAAAACCACATAAAACATGCACTTATGCGCTGCCAATATCCAGTATGGGCTATAAACAAAGGGAAACAGCAAGTCAAAAACAAAGAAAACAAACAGGAAATAAGACAGAACAAAAGCCGAAATCAAAAACAAGGACACCATAACTATACCATACATACGAGGGATCACGGAACCAATTCAAAGGATCATGAAAAAATACAAAATAAACACAGCAGTCAAACCACACAAAAAATTAAGACAGTTGTTAGTACACCCCAAGGACAGAATAGAACAAGACAAAAAAATGCAATGTAATATATGAAATATCATGCAGATCATGCAACAAAACCTACATTGGAGAAACTGGAAGATTATTCACCACAAGAAAAAAAAAAACACCAGAAGGAATGTGAGAAGGAAACACAAGGATGACTCACAAGATCACAAAAAGAAAAGGCAGAACAAGAAACATAAAAATCAGCTATATCAGATCACTGCAAAAGAAATAATCACATCATGGACTGGGACAACGTAAAATTATTGGATTGGAGAGCAACAGACACAAACACTGGATCAAGGAGGCCATAGAGATCAGGAAGCGGGGAAAAGACACCATGAACCGAGATGAGGGGGCCTTTATGCTTTCCCACACCTGGGACCACATTCTTCAGAGACCATCTGACGGCGGGAGGCGGGGCCGGCTCGGTGGATCCGACAGATCTGCTGAGCTGGCCCCGCCTACGGAAATCAGCTGATAAATGTCACCTGGCAGCAATCAGCTGACTCTTCTGACGAAGGCTGCAGTGCAGTTGAAACATGTAAAGAAGGTAAAGACATCTTTCTATTTTATTTTTTGTCTTTTATATGAACAAAAGATAAATAGATGGAATAAATATGTAAATATTAGTGATGGGTCCATGAGGCGTCATGATACGTTTCGACACATTGCAAAACTGTATTGATACTGTGTTGAAACTGTGTTGCTGAATACTGACACCTGCTGGACCTTAAAAATCCCTACAGGCAACCTAGTTGACAGACTCAACTGACACTGATTTTATGACCTAGTATACAATAATATACTGCTGAAAAAAAAAAAAAATAAAACTGTCCACTTAGGAAGCAACACTGACAATCAATTTCACCTGCTGTTGTGTGATTTTGTTGTCAGCACATTCAACTATGTAAAGAACAAAGTATTTTAATATTTCATTCAAATCTAGGATGTGTTATTTAGTGTTGCCTTTATTTTTTGGACCAGTATATAATTTCAGTCATTGTATTTTATATTGTATTATTTCATATCTTCATTTTAATTTCAAATATCATTGATATTTTTAGATACAGTCAATAAATTTACCGTTACAGGCCCGGTACCGTGGCTCAGAGAGATCCGTCGCTACCAGAAATCCACGGAGCTGCTCATCCGTAGGCTGCCCTTCCAGCGCCTGGTGAGGGAGATCACTCAGGACTTCCGAGACCGACCTGTGCTTCCAGAGCTCCGCCGTCATGGCTCTGCAGGAGGCCAGCGAGGCCTACCTGGTGAGTCTCTTCGAGGACACCAACCTGTGCGCCATCCACGCCAAGAGGGTCACCACCATCATGCCCAAAGACATCCAGCTGGCCCGCCGTATCCGCGGAGAGAGAGCGCTTAGACTTTCTGCTGCACATTCACCAACCACAATGCTCCGCACTGTGTGTCTTTATACAGTATATTTATAGTAATATGTACATATGTATATTAGCTGTTCTTGTTTTTCTCTTGCCTTCTGACTGTTGCTCTGAGTGTTGCTATCCCTGTGCTGTTGCAATCCTGGAATTTCCCCATTGTGCGACTAATAAAGGCTTATCTTAAATAATGTGAACATGTATCATAACGTGAAAATCTAAGTGAACATGTTGTGAATGAGGATGCTTGTGGACTGATTTTTTTTTTAATTGATTTATTTTTTTTTAACAAAAAGTTCTTTTTACAAATTTTTATTCAAAAAAATAAGTTTTTCCAAAGTTTTAAAATTCAGGTGGTTGCACTTTTTGGACACAACTTCTCCAGCTGTTGAAAATACGCGCTCACATGGCACAGATGAGGCTGGAGTGCAGAGAAATCCTAATGCCAGCTAGAAGAGGTTGGGATAGCTGGCCTTTTGATTGTCCCAGTATCTCAGAGGATCCTGGGACCTGGCAATATTGCCCTCTGCCAGGTACCTCTGCACCTCCTGGATGGCATCAGCTGTGGCGTTTTTGGTCTGCCTGCCCACTTCGATGTCCAAAGGTTGCCAAAGGTTATCTAAAAAAAAAAAAAAAAACACACACAACAAATTGGCATTTTAGTACATGATTTCCAAACAACAAATTATGCTGAATAACATGCCTGAAGTGGGTGCAGACAGCTGTTGTGAAGACGGTCCCGGCTGGGGCTCGTTTGTGCGTCCGATTACAGACGCACATTCTGCCCGCAGTCTACTGATGGCGTCATTGCACTTGGAGGAACTGCGGAACCCGAGTGATTTAAATCTGGGGTCTAGAAGTGTGGCTAGGGTCAACACACTTAATGACTCCAGGTTGGAAGCAGTGTCTGTGACTCGACGCTTCAGGTGTTCTTGTAGGTGTATGGCTGCCTGTGTGTGCAAGGTTGAAACATTACGCTCTAGTGTAAGAGCATTTTCATCATCGGGATGACCTTTGACCCTGACACTCGCCTCTCTTCAGACAGCTCCACTGTAGCTTGATGGAAAGGAGCAAGCACAAGAAGTGTTTCTCCTATGATGGTATACTCATCAGCTGTAAGTGGAGTCAAATCTGTTTTTAGAGAGGCCAGAGATACCCACACTGGTTCCCGCTCACCATGTAGCCTTGACAACATTTCATATGTGCTGTTCCAGCGTGTTGGCACCTCATTGATAAGATTCAGGCTTGGTCGTCCCATCTGTTGCTGCACTTGAGCAAGCTTCTCCTTGGCTGTAGTGCTTGATCTGAAGTATGTGACAATGTGCCTAGCTTTGTGTCTGATGGATGTAAGTGTGGGGATCTGATCACATGATTTACTAACTAATAAATTTAGACTATGTGTAATGCAAATTGAGTGATGAATTTGAAGCTGTCTAGTGGATGCAATCATGTTGGGTGCTGCGTCGGTCACAAGACACTTTATTGGTTATGGCCCAGTCCTCCATCATGCCCCTTTTGACTTGGGCCAAATTGTCAGCAGTGTGACTTTGTGGAAAGTATCGCACTCCCAACACAGACGTACACAACTGCAAATTCTCATTAATGTAGTGACAGGTAAGAGCCAAGTAAGCCTCCATGTTCACAGATGTCCACATGTCAGCTGTTATACTCACTGCCATAGCTTGCTGTACTTCCTTTTTCACTCGTTCCCGTTCCTCCTCGTACTTTTTCGCCAGCATTTGTTTGATGGTCTGAAAATTACACCAAGTCAAACCAAAAGCAAATCCATATATTTAAATTAAAGATTAAATAAATTGGATATATCAACTTCTATTTTAGATAATTTCCACAAACCTTTCTGGTTGGCAAAACATATGAGGGCTGAAGGGTCTGAATCAGTTCCCTGAACCCTTTACTCTCCACAATGCTGAGGGGCTGGCAGTCCTTCACCATGAAATTGAGCACAGCTTCATCCAGCATCTGCTTCCTGGAAGCTTGATGGTTAAAAATGAAGTCAAAAATAAATTAAGAGGAATTAATTATCAATAAAGCAACTGTGAGTAAGTAGTAGTAGGGCTGTATACCTGCGTCTATCCTGGGTGTATCCGGGACTTCATTTTCATGCCTGGCCCTATAATGCCTCAGCATTGAGGAGGCGCTCTTGTTGAAATATGACAACTCTGTTGAACAAATGCAACATTCAGCCTGCAGAAAATATGAAGAGTAAACTAAGAGTCACTTTCAAATGAATTTGAATTCAGATAGATCAAGTGGAAACTCTGAGAGGAACAGGATGAAACAACAAGGAAATTAAAACAAAGAAAATAGTCTTTTAAAAATACTATATTTTTAAATACCTAAAATTTTTAAATACCTTATTTTCCGATATCAGATCAAAATGGTCCCACACGGCGGAAACCTTTCTTTTTCCTTGACGCTGCTGCTCGTGCGCCGTAATTCGTGATAAATTTGCACAAGGACCGTCCGCAACACATACGAGTATTTGGGCAAATGCATCCCGTTGACAGATGCGCTTCCTTATAAGCGCGGGCACGTCACTGTTTCGACGCCCTAGCGTCACGTGACCGATACAGTCCCTGTATCGGTCACGTGACTTTCTTAATGCGAGACGCACCGACACGCACCGAAACTGGGTTTCGCTCTATGAGCCCGACGCATGCGCCGACGCACCGGTGTTGCCGGACCCATCACTAGTAAATATATAAACACACACAGTGCGGAGCATTGTAGCTAGATGGAATGAAACAGCATAACCGTCTACTTAGTTATCCTACATGGTATGATTATGTACCCATACATATTGTCACCCTCCGTAGCTACCAATATTTTCCTAGTTGTATACCGGAGGGGACCATTGTGTAAGTCTGTTGAGTCTTTTGCATTCAATAGTAGTAGGTTGTCACGTCTTTTTGCTATCTCTGTGAGCAGCCCTGCTTAGGTTGTACAGTCTGACAGCCGTAGGTAGGAAGGACCTGCGAAACCTCTCAGTTGTGCACCTAGGATGATGTAGTCTGCTGCTAAATGAGCTCCTCAGTGCATTCAGTGTGTCCTGCATAGGGTGGAACTCGGACTCCAGCAGAGATGACAGTTTAGCCACCATCCTTCTCTCTCCCATCTCCTCCACTGGGTTAAGGCGCTGCTCCAGGACAGAGCTAGCTTTCTTGATCAGTTTGTTCAGTCTCTTCCTATCGGCCTCTGTAATGCCACTGCCCCAGCTGACCACTCCAAAAGTGATGGCTGATGCCACCACCGTGTCATAGAATGTCTTCAGCAGCGCCCCTTGTACACCAAAAGACCTGAGTCTCCTCAGTAGGAACAGCCTACGCTGTCCCTTCTTGTAGAGTGTGTCGGTATTGTGTGACCAGTCTAGTTTATTGTTCAGATGAACACCCAGGTACTTGTAGGATGTCACCATCTCGATGTCTGTTCCCTGTATGTTTACTGGTGCTGTGAAGGGTTGTCCTTGCCTGTGGCAGTCCACCACCAGCTCATTTGTTTTCCTCACGTTGATCTGGAGGCAGTTCCGATGGCACCAGTCCACGAAGTCCTGGATAAGTCCACTGTACTCAGCTTCATCTCCGTTGGAGATGAGCCCGACGATTGCAGAGTCGTCAGAGAACTTCTGTAGATGGCAGTGTGTTGTGTTGTGTGAGAAGTCTGCAGTATAAAGGGTGAACAGGAAGGGAGCCAAAACCATTCCCTGGGGGCCCCCCGTGCTACCGATGATCGTGTCGGACACACAGTCCCGGGTTCTTACAAACTGTGGCCGGTTAGTGAGGTAGTCCAGGATCCATGATGACATGTACTAGTCCACCCCTGCGCACAGCAGCTTGTCCTTCAGGATCATCGGTTGGATGGTGTTGAAAGCACTGGAGAAGTCAAAGAACATGATCCTCACTGCATTCCCAGGCTTCTCCAGGTGGGACAGAGAACGGTGAAGGAGGAAGATCACTGCATCCTCCACCCCAATGCCATGCTGGTAGGCGAACTGGAGTGGATCCATCACTGGTCCCACCAGGGGGAAGAGGTGAGCAAGGAGCAGTCTCTCCAGGGTCTTCATCATGTGGGACGTCAGGGCCACTGGTCTGTAGCTGTTCAGGTCTTTGGGGCAAGAGGTCTTTGGTAAAGGTACCACACAAGATGTTTTCCATAACTGTGGTACCCTCCCCAGCTTCAGGCTCAGGTTGAAGATGTACTCCACAATCCCACATAGCTGATCTGTACAGGACTTGAGGAGCTTTGCACTGATGCCGTCCGGTCCCGACGCCTTCCTCACCTTGATCTTTCTCAGCTTTGTCCTCACCTGGGTCTTAGTGAGGGTCATGTTCGGGGGCTGTGTGTTGGGAGTTGGGGGTGTTGGTGGAGTGGGGTGTGGGCAGCAGGACTCGATGTCTTTCGAGGCAGCAGTGGTTGTTGTCCAGTTGGGGGGGAGGGTGGTTAAAAAACAGGTTCAGATTGTTCACCCACTCCCTGCCCCCCGTGGCCTGGGGGGAGGTATTCTGGAGCCCAGAGATGGTTTTAAGGTTTCTCCAGACCCCACCGATGTCGTTCTGTTGCAGCTTGTCCTCCATCTTCTTCCTGAAGCTGTCCTTGCCTTCTGTATAGAGTGTATAGCTAATAGCTATACACTCTATGTGCAACACATCAGATTGATTGTCATTGATTAATTGTCTATGTTTATTGCACTGTCCCTGTCAAATAAACTACTCTATCTATCTATCTCTGATCTTCCTCCTCAGCTCCCTCTGTACGGACTTCAGCATCTCCCTGTTCCCCGACCTGAAGATCCTCTTCTTCTCTTTCAGAAGTGTTTTTATCTCAGGGTTGATCCAGGGTTTGTTGTTCGAGCAACACTGTATGGTCTTGGTGGGTACGGTGTTGTCCACACAAAAGCTGATGTAGTCCGTGGTGGTGTGAGTGAGGCCATCGATGTCCTCACCATGTGGATCGCAAAGCTGCTCCCAGGCAGTGGTTTCAAAGCAAAGTGGTTTGTTGCTACAGTATGAACGCTACATTTTTCTGAGGGCCAAACACAACCTTAAACTGAGTGATTTCATGGTTGTAATCCTGATTTTGATAAACAAGGTGACATAATTGCCCTTTGTGGATCATACCTAGAGGGGTTTGAGTGCTCTAATGATCCCAGGAGCTATGTTGTCAGGGGCCTGGGTAGGGTCTCCCAAGACAAGTGGGTCCGGGGAGAAGGACCAAATACCATCACAAATGTCTGCAAACACCATACAAACAATTTTTGGACCATTTAATAAGACCTTCTTAAGGTGGCTGTAGGAGAATCCAGCGTTCATAGACCGTTTATAAAGTCATGGCCAGGTTGATGGTCTTGTCCAATATTTCTAGGAACGCCATATGAATGCCATAGGAACAATGTATGAACTACACAAGATGTTGTCCATAATTATGCCTCAAGAACACCTTAAGTTGTTCTTGAGGGCCCCTTACAGCGGTTGTAGGAAACACCGTACAAATCCCCATTTGTACAGATTTGTACAGCGTACGTAAGGCGGTAGTGAGGCGCTCATAAGGCAGACGTATGTCATTCGTGCAACATTTGTCCCAACAAAATGTGCTAAAAGCCATAAGATCTTCCTACCAATGACTTGAGAGTGCTGTGAGGTGCACAAAAATTTTTGTAAGATGGCATGAAGTAGGAAAACTCCAAGGAACCCTTACAAAGAACATAAGAACTCCAGGGCCACTGTATGACAGAAAAACACCTCATTTCTCAAGAATACCTCAAGTTGCTCTTGTGAATTGAACTGCAGCCGTAAGAAGTTACGCCCCCTCCATGAATGTCTGCGAATTCCAGAATTTTTAGGAACTGGGAGATTCTTATGAACCCATCATTCATAAGAATCTTTGTGACCATAGCTTTAGAGACACGTGTTACAGCCATTTGCAAATGAGTTACAGCTGTTTGCAAACAGTTACAACTGGTTTTTTTTTGTTACTTATTTGTACCCGTAGGTAGATTTGTTTTGCACTCTGGTGACAAGCTGCCGGTCGCTGCGTGCGCAAGCGCCCCGTATCCCTTAACCTGCATGTTTTTGGCATGTGGGAGGAAACCGGAGAAATCCCGGAGTAAACCCACGCAACACGGGGAGAACATGCAAACTCCACACAGATCACTGTTGGTCAGGGGCTGGGATCGAACCCACGATCCCCGCGCTCCCCCGGCCGAAAGTAAAACTGTGCTGCCACAGTGCTAACCACTGCGCCACCGTGCAGCCCATTTACAACTGCCCCAAACATTTACAACTGTTTGAGGGAAAATGTATTCATAAAATAACTTTGACCATGTTAAAGTTTTTTGCAACATGAAAAATTGTTTGTGAACTCTTGTGCAATCTTTTACGAACCCTGGTGAAACCCCAACAACTGCAACGTTCTTGAACGTTCCTCAGCAGTCGCCGCTCTGTGAGATACAGGCTCAACAGGCACCATAATGTGCAAAACTGCAATAAGAATTTTTTTTTTTTTTTTTTTGTGGCGCAGTGGTTAGCACTGTGGCAGCACAGTTTACCCTCGGCCGGGGGATCGCGGGGATCGTGGGTTTGATCCCAGCCCCCAACCAACAGTGATCTGTGTGGAATTTGCATGTTCTCCCCGTGTTGCGTGGGTTTACTCCGGGATTTCTCCGGTTTCCTCCCACATGCCAAAAACATGCAGGTTAGGGATACGGGGCGCTTGCGCACGCAGCGACCGGCAGCTGGTGGCTTGACACCAGACTGCAAAACAAATCTACCTACGGGTACAAATAAGTAACAAAAAAAAAATAATGTGCAAAACTGCAATAAGAAATGTATGTAGTTTGATGTAGAACTCATATATATGGGATTGCAGTTATGAAATTATTGTATCAGAAAATGTTCTTGAGGCATGATGTTGTGAGAGATACGTTTGTAAAACTTTTATTGGAGCCTAAATAAAAACTAAATTGACAATGAACTGGAAATGAAGTCTCTCAGCTGAAAGACCTGCCTGTGTCCAGTCATGAAACACCAAATATAACAATCACATTTGGTTCCAGTCTATGTCAAGGTTTTATATAAAAGTGGTCCTGAGTTTATATCTGGAAATTTATGCTTGTTTTTTTCAGGTCTCCCCTATCAAGCAGTTGAGGAGCAGCAGCAGATCACTCTGAGATGTCTAAAGATTAAGAAGAATAAAGTGACCTGGAGCAGAGAGACTGATGGAGGGAAAGTTGACATACTGACAACTGGTGACAGAGATCAAGGACACATTAAAGACCCACAGAAACAATACAGTTCACTGGCTGATGGGTCACTTTTCATTACCAGAGCTGAAGTCTCAGACTCTGGAACATATTTCTGTAATAATAAACCAGCTGTAGAGCTGACAGTGATCCCACCAGGTAATGGTTTCTTTCTTCCCAGTTAAATGTTTCACTTTGCTTGAACCCTGAGGAAAGAATAAGTTCATTAAATGGTTTCTTTTAAATCTAAGCGTTCTTTTAATATTTTCATGAATGAAGTTTTGATGTCAGTGTGACAGCTCAGAACCATTTTTGGTTTCTGTTAATAGTCTGTCTTTATCTTTTTTGAACCTCCAACTGTAGTTAATAGCTCACCTTCTGCATTAGCTCCTAGAAAAGTTGACTGATCTCTGAATCAAGGGCATTAAGTCAAACCACACCATGTTTTAAATTCTCAAGGAAAGATTCTTGTGCACTGGAGGAAAAACTGACAGCTTCAATTCATTTCTATTTAAAACACGACAGTAGGAAAGAAACTAAATCTAACTTATAGAGAGAATGGCCACATTAAACAGAACTTCCATCTACTTAATTAGAACATCAGAAGCATTTATTTATTATAAAGACATGACTGCTTTGACATGAGCTCCCTGTATCTGTTATTCACAGGAACAACAGTACGTAATGCTAGAACAGGGAACGTCTGTCTGACCTGTCCTCATCATGGTGGAGGTTCAGATATTTCTAAGTGGAGCAAAGAAAGAGCTGGAAAACATCAACAGATCCAGTCTAAGGCTTTTACTGTGGGTCAGACACTGAAAATCGAGAATGTTGGTCGCAGTGACTCTGGACTGTACTACTGTGATGGAAAACCTGCTGCATACCTGAACGTGACCCAAGGCAGAGGTGAGAAACAGGAATTCTGAATGTATGAAATAATTTAACACTTTAGTTAGTTTTAAAAGCAGGGCCGGCCGAAGCCATAAGCAAACTAAGCAGCTGCTTATAGGACCCCAGGATGAGCAGGAGGCTCCCCTAGAGCATTTAATTACTTAATTTTAACTTTTTAATTTCAGTTTTCCAAGCAAAATTGCCCGAATCACTTTTCTTCTTCTCAAAAATTTGCATCTTTTTCTCAAAAATTTGTTGCGTTTTTCTTGTAAATCTGCAACTTTTTTCTTACAAATTTGCAACTGTTTTCTTGTAAATTTTAAACTTTTTTTCTCAAATATTTGCATATTTGTAGATTTGAAACTTTTCTTTTAACCCCTTAGCATTCAAGCCAATTCCCTAAATTTAGCAGACACAAAGAAAACCTAATTCTTTCTTCCCTGACCAACAGTAGAAAATCTGAAATGTCCCGCCGGCGGAACATTGGAAATTTAAGAGGTTCAACGTTTGTTCCCAGCTGGAGCATCTGGAAACGCTTTTGTTAGGGTGAAATACACCAGGCGGACACTGAGATGATGTAAGCAATGCCACTGCAACTGTGCAAAATTCCCTCAGAAGCATCATGTCATTTACTGAAGAGGGGCCCCAAATTCAAATTTTGCTCAGGGGCCCATGAAGCCTTGGGTCGACCGGCCCCCTCCCTACATGAGAACTTTTGCACTCAGCAAATTTAAACAGGAATATTATATTTCACTGTTTTCCATGATTTCACTGAAAGTAGACAACATCAAAAGAACCTGAGGATAACTTTGTCCACGCAGCAAAAACTCCATCAATACATGACCTTAAAGCTGCAGTAGGCAGAATTACGATGTTCTAAAATGAATGCTAGTGGTCTGACAGGATGACTACGCCACAGCTCCATGCTCTGTTCTGCCTGCAGAAAGTTTCAATCCTCTGACACTTTGTTTGATTGCTGCTATTGGCTCAGATTTCTGCCTACTGCAGGACTAATTTTTTTTTTATAAAAAGAAAAGAATGGACATTAAACAGATTTTAAATAAAGAGAACCGGCAAGATAAAAATAAAGTGTTCTCACTGAAAATCATAGCAGATGCTATGGGCCTCTTCAGCCACTAGAGGGACCCAAAGCCAGAAGTTTGTCAACAATAAAGAAAGAAATAATAATCAGAAAAAAAATTCAGAAATAAACTTTCCTTTGTTTTTTTTTTCTTGTAAATTTTCATTTTTTTCCATAAATCTGCAACTTTTTTCCCAAATATTTGCTACTTTTTTCTTGTCAGCACTTTTTCTCCGTAACACGTCTGTAGTCATGAAGTGTTTTGAGCGACTGGTGTCTCAGCACATCAGGGACTGTCTTCCCCTTTCCTTCATCTCCCACCAGTTCGCCTACAGTGAGAACCAGTCCATGGAAGACACCGTCACCACCACACTCCACAGAGGTCTGAGCCACCTGGAGAACCCAAGGAGCTATGTGAGGATGCTGTTTGTGGACTACAGCTCAGCTTTCAACACCATCACCCCTGACATCCTGATCAACAAACTGCATCTTCTCTAGATCCCACCCCCCCACCTGCTCCTGGATAAAAAAAAAAAAAAAAAACTTTCTCACCAACTGCCCCCAAGCAGTCAGACTTGGCCCCCACCACTCCTCCACACTGTCACTCACAGTGTTGGTCAAGTTACTTGGAAATAGTAATTAGTTACTGATTACTGATTACTTCTCCAAGAAAGTAATCCAGTTACTTTACTGATTACTTATTTTCAAAAGTAATTAGGTACTTTATTACTTTACTTTTCAAAAACATTATGCACGACCTGAATACGCTATAAAGCAACAGACCTTTCAGCCTAATTCTGTTCTTTCTGCATATTTCATCATATAAAACTGAATCAAATGAAAGTGTCTTTTTTAAAACTTGTTTTATTAGTTTTAATCTTTTAATTTCTAGCAAGCATCAAGCAAAAATTAAATTAAATGCAACAGTCTGAGCTGAAGAAAACTGCTGAACATTTAAACCTATTTTCTGCACATTCCACCATATATTAATGAAATAAAGCAAGTCTGTTAACTTATATTTCTGCATATTCCAGCATATAAAACAAAAATCTTTATTGTGTGTATACTCCTTCATTCGAATAGATGTAAATAAAATACAGCAATGAAATAATTAAAATCAAAGTCTCTCCTGACTGTATTCCAAATTATTAACATTTCCATCTTTTAACAGTTGGTAAAGTGCAGAGGAGTAATAATGAGTTCACCAGAACAAAAAATGCTGTTGCACGCCACATTTAGGCTGTTAGTCCAGTCTCATTTTATGGCTACCCTGACAAGGCGCTATGTTTTCTTTTGGAGTGGAACAGTGGTTATATCACATCAGCAGAAGCTTCTCAAACCTCCTATCAGACACTCTGTTCCTTTTCGGGGAAAGCACCAAGCCACCTAAACTGAGCAGCCGTTCCACTGGTGCACTGCATGGAGTTGGACTGTTGGATTTCATGAACCTTAAATAGTCAGTTACTTCTTTTTCTGCTGAGAAGCTTTCTGTGGGCTGGTTCTCAAAATCAAAAAAAAGTCCATTTCAGCTGGGCTGGTACCAGTGGGGACACATTAGCATTGTCAGGTGCAGGAGCAGCTTTACGACACTCTGCTGTCAGAAGCTCCTCCACCTGCTCCCTCCTACGCTCATCTGTCAGCCATCCAAGTTTGAACTTGGGACAAGTGGCCGCTGCAAGAAGTCCTTCTTGGCTATCCAGTACAGCATCAAAACAAATTTTGATGGCCTGTAAAATACAATATGATATAACTAAGAATATATTTATTTTGCTATATAATTGGCTATTTTAATTATTTTGTGGGCTTTACTGACCTAAACCATCTCATGTGCTATCAATACTGTATGAGATTTAATTTTGGTTGAGACTGTTTTGACCTCTTTATTTCAATCTTCTGTTGATGTTAGATTAATATTCATGATTAATGATGATCAATATCCCTGATATTGAACAGGGGATGAATAATTGATCTTTTATTATATTCTATCATTTTAATAATTGTACTCACTGCTTAAAACAAACGAAGTGTAACATCTGCCCACCATGAATGGTATAATAAATTCAACAAATCCACCCAAATCAATTATCAAATAATAATCTTACCTTTTCAATGACATCTGGAAGCCTGGCTGTCATTCTAGAGAGAGAACCAGCAACGAGCTTATTCAGTTCAGCGGCACTAAGTCCTGTTGCTTTTAAGTCTGTTTTCACCTGTTTAGCAGGATAAGGGCCCTCGGAGGTTCGTCCGGTGGAATTGGATGTGGTAGCCACAGCGGGCATGTCAGTGCGGGGATCCAAGGGTTTCTCTGTGAGTTTCACGTTCCTGTGCCGGCTTGCTAGATGCTTGCTCAGATTTGAGGTGGAATTTTTCGCTGTTGATAAAAGTTTTCCTCCCACACAGAGTGTACAGAGGACGCTAATGTTTTTGTCACCTTTTACCGAGTCAAACTCAAAGTAACGTCAGTACTTCCAAGCATTAAATGCTGCATGGCCCTGCTCTCCCCCGTGCTCCATGTTGTCTCTTGTTGATCACTACACGTGTCTGTTGTTTATCATTGACGTTGCGCCGCTCATACGTCATTATCATGAGACAGTCTCACAAAACAACATCACGGTTTAGTAACGCAGCCTGCTTGCGGGAAAGTAACAGTAATCTAACTACTTTTTTTGCAATTATAATCCCTTACTTTACTCGTTACTTGAAAAAGTAATTGGATTACAGTAACTCGTTATTTCTAACGCATTACTGCCCATGAGTGGTCACTCAGCACTGGCTTCCCCCAGGGCTGCGTGCTAAACCCTCTACTGTACTCCCTGTACACCTTGGACTGTATTCCAACCCACCCAACTACTGTCATCATGAAATATGTAAACAACACCAGCTTGGTTGGGCTCATCACCGACAACGATGAGAAGGGATACAAGGCGGAGGTAGAGAATCTGCTGCTGTGGTGCCAATCAAACAACCTGAAACTAAATGTCCAAAAAAACAAAGAACTCATTCTGGACTTCAGAAAGAACAGACAGGACCACCATCCACTCCTCATAAACGGCGACCACGTGGAAACCGTCACCACCATCAGGTTCCTAGGCACCCACATCTCCTCTGACCTCTCCTGGTCTGTCAACACCAAGACCCTGGTGAAGAAAGTCCAGCAGCGGCTGCACTTCCTCCATGTCCTGAGGATGAGCAACCTGGACCAGAAGCCACTGCTGGCCTTCTACCGCTGCTCAGTGGACAGCGTGCTCATCTACTGTCTGGGTGTGTGGTACGCCGGCTCCACGGCTGAGAACAGGAAGGCTGTGCAGAGGGTCATCAACACTGCCCAAAAAAATCATCGGTGGCCCTCTGCCCTCCCTGGAGGACATCTCCAGATCCTCCTGTCTCAGGAAGACCAAGGCCATCACAGGTGATCCCTCACATCCTGCCCACTACCCGTTTGACCTGCTTCCCTCTGGACGACGGCTCAGATTGATCAGGTCCCACACCTCCAGACCAACAAACAGTTTCTTCCCCTGAACCATCCGAACTGCAAACAGCCAGAGGCCCCGCCCCCTCCCTCCACAATGCTCACATGCACAGAACTGAGGACCTTTTTAATTTGCATAAGAAACAAAAAATCTCACCTGGTTTTGCACACTGCACTTTTCACTACATTGATCCATCCACTGATCCACTACCAACGTGTGTATTTTTATACTTCTTATTTATTCTATTTAATGTATGCTGTTTTATTTTAAATGTGTGCTTTATATCTGTTTTTATATTTTCATACTTTTACTGTGCAGTAGCCGGGTGGAGCACCAACAATTTCAACAGTTTAATGACAATAAACCCTATTCTATTCTATTCTATTCTGTTCTAAATCTGCAATTTTTTTCTTACAAATTTCCACATTTTTTTCTGTAAATTTTTAACTTTTTTTCTCAAATATTTGCAACTTTTTTCCTGTAAATTTGCAAGTTTTTTCTTGTAGATTTGATATTTTTTCTGCACTTTGCAGCTTTTTTCTCCTCCTTTTGTGACAGGGTGAAACACACCAGACAGACACTGAGACGACACAAGCAACGCCGCTACAACTGTGCTAAATTCCCTCAGAAGCATCATGGAATTTAATTGCAACTACATCTACATGGAACCATAAAACATGTCTGAGCCTAAAAGTATAAACTGGCCTGTCAGCAAAATTTATGACAAGATGTTTTGTTTCACAAACTGATGCCTTTTCTTGTAAATATGAAACATTTTCTTGTGAGTTTGAGCTCTCTGTTATGTCTGCAGTAATGAGGCTGGAGTGGGTCTTATGCCATGCAGAGAACTGAACTTTATTAGAGAACAACACAGAATATATACAGGTGCTGCAGCCCGCCTGACGTCACCACCAGGGCGGCTACGGCAAGCCCTAAGAGCCAAGCACACACACAAGTCACACACAACACTATCTTCTTTGGAAATTTGCAACTTTCTTCTGGCAAACAATTGTTTTTATTCATAAGTAAAGGCATAGCAGGAGATTATAAGTAGCGCTGAGGATTGTTGGTGGCAGGATCTTCATCAGCAGAGCCCAATAAAGCCAAAGAAACCCCAATAATGACGTTAAACTCAGGTCTGGTTTAACTGCTCTATGAAAGTTGCTGCCACTGCAGTTAACAGAAGTCAAAGACAAGAAGTTTGATTGTAGTAGTTTGTGGTTGTGAGAAAACTGATGACTCAACACAAAACTGAAATTAGGCACTTCCCTTTCAATCAATAGAGTACGTTGATTTTTTATAGATAGATTGATCGACTTTATTGATCCCAAACTGGGAAATTACAGAAACGGAAATTAAAAACAGAAACAAGAAAAATTCAGTTACACTCCACTTTAAGGTGAATTTAATTTGATATTGCTGAAATTAAAGAGTCTGAATAAGAACACGAGGTATGGGGTGTGATAAGCGCACAAACAATGCTGAATGACTGAATGGCTAACTCTGCTAATGACAGCTGCCACTGCTAACCGAAGATGTGTCCAGTCCAAATGATAATAAATAATAACAATAAAACAAGCTAAAATGATTTCTGTGAATGAAATATATGGTCAAGGGTTGGTAGATGATCTGGCTAAGTAAACAGTTGTCTAGCAGAAATGGATAGAATATTGTAACGTCGGGGCCGTGTTAAAGGGGGCAGGGAATATCCCAGCATGCTTTGCCAGCAGAGAACGTTACATTGTGGGTGTATTAAATGTTATTACTGAGTTATTATACTGCTGTGTCATTACAACGGTAATATGCCCACGTCACAATATATAGAAAATGGATGTAAACAGACATGTAGTGGCTAGGCTAACAGTCTCCTCGCTCATTTTATACTTGGCAGGTTGACCTCAAAGTCGGTCAGATCAGCTAACATTAGCAGCCAAATCTACCTGGCTATATGCCAAAATATAATAAAATAGGTCAGATTGGCATAAAATATATAACTGGCTGTAGATTAATAATGAACAAGCTGGTCTAGTACCAGCCAGACTGTTTCACATCACTAAGCTAGCTATGCTCATGCTTCTGGTACCTGTGTCATGCTTGGAAAAAATAGCCCAGAATAACATGAGATATACAGTGGGGTAAAAAAGTATTTAGTCAGCCACCAATTGTGCATGTTCTCCCACTTAAAAGATGAGAGAGGTCTCCAATTTTCATCATAGGTATACTGTACCTCAACTATGAGAGACAAAATGAGAAAAAAAAAATATCCTGAAAATCACATTGTCTGATTTTTAAAGAATTTATTTGCAAATTATGGTGAAAAATAAGTATTTGGTCAATAACAAAAGTTCATTTCAATACTTTGTTATATACCCTTTGCTGGCAATGACAGAGGTCAAACGTTTTCTGTAAGTCTTCACAAGGTTTTCACACACTGTTGCTGGTATTTTGGCCCATTCCTCCATGCAGATCTCCTCAGCAGTGATGTTTTGGGGCTGTCGCTGGGCAACACGGACTTTCAACTCCCTCCAAAGATTTTCTATGGGGTTGAGATCTGGAGACTGGCTAGGCCACTCCAGGACCTTGAAATGCTTCTTACGAAGCCACTCCTTCGTTTCCCGGGCAGTGTGTTTGGGATCATTGTCATGCTGAAAGACCCAGCCACGTTTCATCTTCAATGCCCTTGCTGATGGAAGGAGGTTTTCACTCAAAATCTCACGATACATGGCCCCATTCATTCTTTCCTTTACACAGATCAGTCGTCCTGGTCCCTTTGCAGAAAAACAGCCCCAAAGCACGATGTTTCCTCCCCCATGCTTCACAGTAGGTATGGTGTTCTTTCTCCTCCAAACACGACAAGTTGAGTTTTTACCAAAAAGTTCTATTTTGGTTTCATCTGACCATATGACATTCTCCCAATCCTCTTCTGGATCATCCAAATGCTCTCTAGCAAACTTCAGACAGGCCTGGACATGTACTGGCTTAAGCAGGGGGACACGTCTGGCACTGCAGGATTTTGAGTCCCTGGTGGCATAATGTGTTACTGATGGTAGCCTTTGTTACTTTGGTCCCAGCTCTCTGCAGGTCATTCACTAGGTCCCCCCGTGTGGTTCTGGGATTTTTGCTCACCGTCCTCGTGATCATTTTGACCCCACGGGGTGAGATCTTGCGTGGAGCCCCAGATCGAGGGAGATTATCAGTGGTCTTGTATGTCTTCCATTTTCTAATAATTCCTCCCACAGTTGATTTTTTTCACACCAAGCTGCTTACCTATTGCAGATTCAGTCTTCCCAGCCTGGTGCAGGTCTACAATTTTGTTTCTGGTGTCCTTTGACAGCTCTTTGGTCTTGGCCATAGTGGAGTTTGGAGTCTGACTGTTTGAGGTTGTGGACAGGTGTCTTTTATACTGAAAACGAGTTCAAACAGGTGCCATTAATACAGGTAACAAGTGGAGGACAGAGGAGCCTCTTAAAGAAGAAGTTACAGGTCTGTGAGAGCCAGAAATCTTGCTTGTTTGTAGGTGACCAAATACTTATTTTCCACCATAATTTGCAAATAAATTCTTTAAAAATCAGACAATGTGATTTTCTGGATTTTTTTTTCTCATTTTGTCTCTCATAGTTGAGGTATACCTATGATGAAAATTGGAGACCTCTCTCATCTTTTAAGTGGGAGAACTTGCACAATTGGTGGCTGACTAAATACTTTTTTGCCCCACTGTATTATCAACTCTGGAAACAAGCTGGAGCCACCGATGTTTAGGGTCTGCCTAGAATTTAAAGAAAAAAGCTCTAAAAACCACTGTCAGGCTGCTAGCTAGCGCTCTAACTAAGCTAGCTGTGCGCTGTAGCGATGTGAGCTCCGAAGCTCAGTGTAAAACTTCCTGTACCAGACAATCCCAAAGTATAAAAGGTGCTATTCACTGTGCTTGGATTTAATGATAAGTTTATTGACATAAATCTTTACATGTTATACTTTGGAATGTCTGGCATTAAAATTAGATATCAGCTGATAAAGAATTTGTTATGGGGATAAGGTGAATTGTGAATTTTTGGATAACTACAAAGTGGTTGTACTGTACATGCTGTACATGTACAGTGTTGTACATGGTGACTCTCGTGCACCATGTACAGCAGCTCAACCAGACTCATGTCAATCATCACTGTTTTCTTCCTGCATTACCGACTGCACTATATAGTTCTCCACAGTATCTGCTGCTGGCTAATATATATTTTAACTGTTGACCAGTATCACTTAATCTTATCCTACACTTTATTACATGTATAGTTTATTTCTCTTATCTTATCATGTTTAATGTTGCAGCATTGTACCGAGACAAATTCCTAGTTTGTGTACTACATGAACAATGGCAATAAACCTGATTCTGATTCTGATTCTGATTCTGGTTACGATAACCTGGACAGGATATTTAAGGATGCAAAAATCCTGTCAGTCCTTCAAATTCTGATTCCATCTATTTTCTTATTTCCGGACACAAGGTAACAAGAACTCCACAACAAAAACAACAGCAACAACAATAACAACAGCAGCAGCAACACCAGCAGCAATAACAACTAAGGGAGCATCACTAACACAAGGTATTCCACAAACAGCCTCAACTAAAGCACAGATACATTCTAACAGACCTTCTAATACAACTAATACAAGTTTAAAATGACCTTCAACTTTAGGTGTTTCTGCTGCTTCTACTATACCTAAATCAACGTCAGCAGCTGCCACAACTCTGACCTCAGCTGCAGCAACACAGGGGCACAATGCAGGCAACTCCAACAAAGAATAAATAATAGTATAAATGAGAACAAGTTTGCTAAAAAATCAATTTTACATATATTATACATCCTGTACATACATGTCATGTCTGGCCATGGTTTGGGACCATGCCCACGGCTTGAGTTTAATTTTTGATGTCATTGTTTTGTATTTATTTTTATTTTATTTGTTTATTTGACAGGGACAGTGCAATAAACATAGACAATTAATCAAATGACAATCAATCTAATGTGTTGCACAAAGAGTGTATAGCTATTAGCTAATTTGCAACTCTTGTCCCTGGATGGGCTTTAGAAAGAAGAAACAAGTAAAAAGAAAGAAGGATAGGGAAAAGAAAAAATGAAAACAGAATAAACAATAACCACATGCATCAATGCAAAAAAGATTATAAATACACAATATAAAAACCTGATTCACATTTGCCTATTTCAGGCCTCCCTCCCTTCGTCACTCACTATAAATAAACACATTCATTCCTTCCCTTCATTCACTCTCACCCTGCAGACAATCATTTCATACATGGGTACATTCTTGTTTATTTTTCAGCCAGTTTTTAACCTTTGTAGTGAATGTTTTAAAGTCCGTTATTATTTTAATTTCATTTGGCATTGTGTTCCAGATATGACTGCACTTTATAGAGAAAGCTGTTTGTCCAAATGTGGTTCTGCGGTGGAATATTTTACAGTTATTGTTAACAGAACTCTTGGTGGCTCTGCTGCTGTCCTGTCTTTGGATGAAACCAGCAAGTGGCTCAGGCGCTGATTTATGGAAACATTTGAAAATTAATTTCAGAAAACAGAGGTCAATGAAACTCTCAAAACTCAATAGATTGTATTTTTTTAAAATATAACAGTGATGCCACCTAATGGGCTTTTTATCCAAGATTTTTAGAGTTTGATTATATAATGAACCTATATGTTTTATTGTGGAAGGAGCTGCTTGAGCCCAGACTGTCAAACAGTATGATATATGAGAAAAAACCATAGAATGCATATACAGTACAGCTGCTTGGTATGGTATGTAATATCTAATTAATTTAAAGCAGTTCAGATTTTTTTTACTGTTTTAGAAATTTTCTTTATATGAAGATTAAATTTGAGTTGAGGATCTAGTACAATGCCAAGGTATTTGAATTCTGTAACTAAACTGATGTCTTGATCATGTATATTAACTTTAAAACGTTGCAGGTTACATTTTTTGATTGAAAAGCACATTGAAACTGTTTTCTGAAGGTTCAGCAATAGATGGTTCTGGAAGAGCCACTCTTGGACATCAACCATACTTGTGGACAGTACATCTGCAGCCTGTGCTGAAGTCTTGGCAGCTGTGTAAATAACTGCATCATCTGCATAAAGTTGACATGTTGCAGCTGAGCAGTGTAGCGGCAAGTCATTAATAAAAAAAAATGTTTTCCATCCATCCATCTTCTTCTGCTTAATCCTTTTTGGGTCGCGGGGGGGCTGGAGCCTATCCCAGCATCTTTGGGCAAAAGGCAGAGTACACCCTGGACAGATTGCCAGTCCATCGCAGGGCCAACACAGAGAGACAGACAACCATTCACTCTCACATTCATACCAAAGGACAATTTAGAATCCACAGTTTGATGCCAACATTGTGCTAACACTGTGTTTTCCCTGGTTATTATTTGCCTTCTGTATTCCCCTGGGTCTTTTGTGATTGTCATTGGGTTCCCCCTGGTTTTCTGTGCAGGTCTTGTGTGTATATTTGTTCCTATTGTTCTCAGTCTCTCATGTTTCCGAACCCATGGTCACTTTCCCTCATGTGCTCCTGTCTAGGCCCTGATTGTTCCCCAGCTGTCTTGTGTTTGTAATTATCTGTTCTTCCCTATATGTAGGTATGTTTGTCTTGAGTCATGCTCCCTGTGGCGTCATTAACGTTGCACTGTTGTTCCCTGTGTCTGAGTTTCCCGTGTGGAAGATGTGTTCAATGACGAGACATGAGTGTATTTCTCAGGTTCGGCTTTATTCCAGAACACATTCCTCCAGCATTCTCAAAAGCAAGAAGAGGCAGAATAATATTACAGCTCACTCTTATACCTCCGGGGGATTAAGAACTCAAGTCACATGGTGCTTCTGCAAACATTCAATCACAATGCAAGTCTCTGAAGATTCACCATTGTCTCTTATTCTCTGGTGTACCGGGAAACCCCCCAGGTCCTCTTCTCCGAGACGAGGGCCCGACTTCACACCTCCTCGCCATCTCCTGTCTTGTTCCTCCAGACGTGAAGCCCCAATCCACATAAGCCATACAGTCCACATAAGCCATACATTTGTGGGAGATATGAACCAGACATATGTGCCACACTCTTGTGGGAAATATGAACCAAACATACACTACCGTTCAAAAGTTTGGGGTCACTTAGAAATTCCCTTATTTTTGAAAGAAAAGCACTTTTTTTCAATGAAGGTAACTTTAAACTAATCAGAAATATACTCTATACATTGCTAATGTGGTAAATGACTATTCTAGCTGCAAATGTCAGGTTTTTGGTGCAATATCTGCATAGGTGTATAGAGGCCCATTTCCAGCAACTATCACTCCAGTGTTCTAATGGTACAGTGTGTTTGCTCATTGCGTCAGAAGGCTAATGGATGATTAGAAAACCCTTGTGCAATCATGTTAGGTCTGCAATGCTGTAATTGCTGCAAATGGAGGATTCTTTGACGAAAGCAAAGTTTGAAGGAAAAAATTATTTCAAATACAAATCATTATTTCTAACCTTGTCAGTGTCTTGACTATATTTTCTATTCATTTTACAACTCATGGTGGTAAATAAGTGTGACTTTTCATGGAAAATACAAAATAATTGTCTGGGTGACCCCAAACTTTTGAACGGTAGTGTATGTGCCACATGACCCCCCCCCCCAAACGTCTGCATGGGACAAACACTCATAAATGCATACATAAAAAACATTACCACATAACCAACAATCAATCCACCAATCTCTTAGGTCTGAGCTTCCTGCCGAATCTGCTGTAGGCCGGCTTCGCTGCGTCTGCAGCATCTCCTCGCACCTGGGGATTAGATTTGTTAGCACATCTCTGTGGGAGCTCTGGAGCATGCATTCTCGGCGGCCTGCCCCGGCGGGGGGCTTTCGCCAACTGCACTCGTTCATCAGCCAGGACAAAAGCAGGCTTGAGTCTGTTTATGCAAATTAGCTCCCTTCTGCCCCCCCAAATCTAGCAAAAAATGCTTCTCATTTTTTTCCAGCACCCTGAACGGTCCATCATAAGGTGGTCTCAGCCCTGGGCGTTGTGCATCATGTCTAACAAAAACAAACTCTGCGTTTTTCAAAGCCTCTGGCACAAAAACGCGTGGAAAACTGTGATGCACTGGGCCAGGCAGCATGTTTGATCCTGTGCCGCTCTGCAACAGCTGAGCGGGGGGGCAATTGGGCACAGGATTTTCCGGGAGAAATTCCCCCGGCAAACGGAGAGGTTGTGCGAACACTAACTCCGCTGGGGAGGCTTGCAAATCCTCCTTAGGTGCAGAACGCAACCCCAATAAAACCCATGGCAGTTTGTCTACCCAATTTGTATCCGTGAGCGATGCTCTGAGGGCTGCTTTCAATGACCTATGAAAGCGTTCACATAAACCGTTGGCCTGCGGGTTATACGCGGTAGTGCGGTGTACCTTCACCCCTAAGCTGCGGGACATAGATGACCAGAGTTCGGAAACAAATTGAGGGCCTCTGTCTGACGTTATATGTGATGGAACTCCAAAACGCGCGACCCAAGCTGTTAAAAACGCGCGCGCGCGCAACCTCTTCCACCGTTGTTGACGCCAGAGGTACCGCTTCTGGCCAACATGTGGTGTGGTCCACCATCGTCAAAAGGTGTGTGTGTCCTTGAGACGAGGGAAGCGGGCCCACCAGATCAACATGCACGTGATCGAACCGCTTAGCCGGGATGTGAAAAGGCTCCAAAGGGGCCCTCGTGTGCTTGTGTATCTTAGCCCTCTGGCACGCTACACAAGCTGCTGCCCATTCCTTGACCTGTTTGCGCAACCCCGGCCAGACGAATTTCTCCCCCACCATCTTGACCGATGCGCGTACCCCCGGGTGCGCCAGCGAATGGACTGAGTCAAAAACGTGGCGGCGCCACGCGGCTGGAACCACGGGACGAGGCCGACCCGTGGAGACATCGCATATTAAGGGGGGCATACCTATTTGCTGCACCCTGTGCTCCAGCCTTAACCCTGTTGGTCCAGACTGGAGCGCGCGCACATCCGCGTCACCAACCTGCTCTGCAGCCATGTCTGCATAATCTAACCCTACGTGGACCGGGGCTGCGCGCGCTCCCGCGTCACTGCCCTGGCCCACAGCCACCGAGTCTGCCCCCACGTGGCCTGGCATTGCCACAGCACGTGAGAGACAGTCCGCCACTACATTGTGTTTGCCTGCGACATGCTGGATATCGGTGGTGAACTCCGATATTGCGGCTAGCTGTCTTTGTTGTCAGCCTGACCAAGGTTCTGAGATCTTGGCCATCGCAAAAGTTAACGGTTTGTGGTCCACGAAAGCGGTGAAACGCCGCCCTTCCAGCCAGAACTGGAAATGGCGGATGGCCAAGTGTAGGGCTAAAAGCTCCCTGTCAAACGCGCTGTATTTACGCTCATTATCGCGCAGGGATTTGCTAAAGAACGCGAGAGGCTGCCAGGTCCCTGCCACACACTGTTCAATGACTGCCCCCACCGCTAAATCAGAAGCGTCGGTGGTGAGCGCCAAACGGGCTGTTGGAACCGGGTGCGCTAACAAAACGGCGCTTGCAAGGGCTGATTTGACCTGGGAGAAAGCGCGCTCCCGCTCCGGAGACCATTCGACCTTATTAGTGGGTTTTTGTTTTTTTAGTGCCGCGTACAGTGGCTGCATAAGCCGCGCTGCGCTCGGAAGAAACCGGTTGTAAAAATTAACCATTCCTAGAAACTCCTGCAGCGCATTTATCGTTTGAGGTCGGGGAAAATCTGTTATCGCGCGCACTTTCTCAGGAAGGGGAACCGCTCCCTGTGGTGAAACGCGGTACCCCAAAAAATCGATTTGCGCCACCCCGAACTGGCACTTCGCTGGGTTAATTATCAACCCGTGCTCTGCCAGTCTCCGAAAAACCGCTGTGAGGTGGGTTTCATGTTCGTCCTCGGACGTGCTGGCTACCAGTATGTCGTCTAAATAGACGAACACGAAAGGCAGGTCGCGTAAAACTGCATCCATCATGCGTTGGAAAGTTTGCACGGCACCCTTTAACCCAAACGGCATGCGCAAAAACTCAAAAAGCCCAAACAGAGTTATTACCGCGGTTTGGGGAATATCCTGCTCACGCACGGGGACTTGGTGGTAGCCGCACACCAAGTCTATTTTAGAAAAAATGCGCGCCCCCGCCAAATGAACTGAGAAATCCTGGATGTGCGGAATCGGGTAGCGGTCGTGTGCTGAGACGTTGTTCAACCTGCGGAAATCGCCACAAGGTCGCCACGAGCCATCAGCCTTTGGGACCATGTGTAACGGGGAAGCCCAGGGGCTGTTCGAGCGTCTAATTATGCCCAGTTTTTCCAGATTGGCAAATTCCTCGCGCGCTATTGCCAGTTTAGCTGAGTCCAAGCGCCGGGCTTTTGCAAAAACGGGTGGCCCAGTGGTGGTGATAAAATGTTCCACCCCGTGTTTGGCCACTGTCGCCGAAAACTTTGGAACTGTGAGTGCTGGAAAGTGAGTGAACAAAGCATGAAACTTACCACCTGCAGCTGTGACGTTGGCGTGTGCAGTCGGCGGAGCCACCCGAGCTGTGCAGGGAATAGAATGAAAAGACAGTGCATTAACCAGACGTCTATTAGCAAGATCAACCAATAAACCATGTGAGCACAAAAAATCAGCCCCTAACATTTTGAAACTGACTGCTGCTACAATACAGGTCCACTCGAATGAACGGCCCTGTAAGGACAGACGCATGGTCCTCTCACCGAAGGTCTTAATCGCTGAGCCATTCGCTGCTGATACTGACACCCAGGGAGCTTTGGACGGCATCAGCCGTTCCGCGTAGGTAGGCGTGACGAAACTCAGCTGGGAGCCCGTGTCCACGAGGAATTGTTTCCCCGAGTGTGCATCTGTCAGGTAAAGCAGCTTATTTTCTTCTCCGAGGGATGCAGCTGCTACCAGCCCCCCAGTCTTGGCGTTTCCCTGACGCTTGAAGCGGCACGGTGGGAGACATCTGTGCGCCCTCTCCGCAAAACGGCGGTGGTAGAAAGACAGGCCGACCTCAGCTCCGCGTCGCCTGACGCCTGTCGCCGCCGTCGTCGGTTCGTCTGGCGCCGCCACCTCTGGCTCCAAACCATCTCTGGGCGCCGTCCTCTGCTCAGCTGCCGCGGCTGAAACCACGCTCCGCTTGTGGGCGTTGACGAGTCGCTGCGCCTCCTTGCCGAGGCCATGGTAGTCCCGCTTGGCCAAGCGGGGTGAGTCTGCCAGGGTTACTCTCACTGCTGGCGGCAGAGTCCGGAGGAAAAGGTGGGCGAAGATAAATTCGCCATCCTCGGAGTCTTTCAGTCTCAGCATCTTCACCATCAGGTCTGCTGGTCTGTCGTTCTCCGACTCCGTCAACTCTAGGAGCCCCTCTGCTCGCCGTTGCACCGAGGGGGTGAAATGGCTGATCAGCGCCTCCTTCAATGCGCCGTCCTTGTCGGTGTCCGGTGGGTGGTTAACCAGATCTTCCACCCTCTGGACCGTGTGACTGTCCAGCTTCGCCACCACATGGTAGAACCTCGTTTCATCCTTTGAGATTCTCCGGAGGTTGAACTGCACCTCGACTGCGCTAAACCAGGAGCGCGGGCTGTGCTGCCATAAATCGGGCAGCTGGAGCATGGAGGCAGCCATCAGGCTGGCCTCTGATGAGCTCCGCTCGGGAGAATTCTCCCTGCTCATTCTTTGTCGTGGGTCACCAGTGTAAAAGATGTGTTCAATGACGAGACATGAGTGTATTTCTCAGGTTCGGCTTTATTCCAGAACACATTCCTCCAGCATTCTCAAAAGAAAGAAGAGGCAGAATAATATTACAGCTCACTCTTATACCTCCGGGGGATTAAGAACTCAAGTCACATGGTGCTTCTGCAAACATTCAATCACAATGCAAGTCTCTGAAGATTCACCATTGTCTCTTATTCTCTGGTGTACCGGGAAACCCCCCAGGTCCTCTTCTCCGAGACGAGGGCCCGACTTCACACCTCCTCGCCATCTCCTGTCTTGTTCCTCTAGACGTGAAGCCCCAATCCACATAAGCCATACAATCCACATAAGCCATACATTTGTGGGAGATATGAACCAGACATATGTGCCACACTCTTGTGGGAAATATGAACCAAACATATGTGCCACACCCGGTGAGTTTTAGCCTTCCACACCTCTGTTTGTGTTTCAGCCCTTGAGTTGTTGTTGTTTTCTGTTCTCTGTGAATAAACCGTGATTCGTTGGAGTTCTGCCTGCGTAATGAGTCCATCATCCATGCCTACCGGAGGTAGCAGCATGTTACATGACACGTACATACATGCTGTAATTTCCCCATTGTGGGACGAATCAAGGTTTATCTTATCTTATCAGAATTTGTAAAATTTACAACACAGTCATCAGATCTGACACCCAACAGCACACATACGTCCAGCCAACATTGGCAAGTTTACATCAGGAGTGCATCTTACAGAGGTCGTTTACACATTGGCAAGATGTCAGCTAGACTAGTCTTGGGGACTACTACTGCGGGACTTCAATGTGCACATGGGCAACGACAGTGAAACCTGGATGGACGTGATTGGGAGGAATGGCCTGCCTGATCTGAACCCGAGTGGTGTTCAGTCATTGGACTTCTGTATTAATCATAGTTTGTCCATAATGAACACATTTGTTTAAGCATAAGGGTGTCCATATGTCCATATGGCCGGGGCACCGCTGACAGGGGGGCCTAAGCTAGCTAGCTCCGCTACAGCTAAGGGGCGTCCGTCGAGATTAACTGGCGCAGACGGTGTTTCAATGCAGCGGAGCCGGGATTCCAAATCAGACAACCTCGCCTCGAGCGCCTCAAAAAGACAACATTTATTACATTTACCGTTATCACTAAAAGAGGCAGAGGTGTAGCTAAACATCTGACAGAGAGAGCACACCAGAGGAGGAGAGGAAGGCGAGCTAGTAGCCATAGCTAGTGGCTAGCTAGTGGCTGGAGAGCAAACCACACAGGCAGACAGCAAAACAGGAAGTGACGATACGTTACCACAAGGAAGTGACGATCCCAGATCCAACTAATTAAACATAAAGCCTCTAAATTGAATGAATTGGCCTCTGTTCCTCCTCATAATTTAAAAATTAAATGTGGTTTATTAAATATTAGGTCTCTAAATCCCAAGTCTCTGTTAGTCCATGATCTGTTAATTGATAATCAGATTGATTTAATTTCCCTTACAGAGACTTGGTTAGGGCAAGAGGATTATGTTGGTTTAAATGAATCAACTCCCTCTGGTTATTTAAACTGTCAAAATCCCAGAAGTTCTGGTCATGGAGGAGGAGTAGCAACAATTTACCATTCCAAATTACTAGTTAATGTAAAGCAAAAAACATGTTATAATTCCTTTGAGGGCCTGGTCCTCAGTATTGGGCACTTTAGCAATTTTAGGTTAAACCCAATTTTATTTGCCATAGTTTATCGTCCCCCATCAACCTACTCAGAATTTTTATCCAAATTTGCTGATTTCTTAGCTGATTTAGTGCTGAAATCTGATAGAATAATTATAGTAGGGGACTTTAATATACATGTGGATGTAGATAGTGACTGCCTTAATGTGGCATTTAATTCAATATTAGACTCGATTGGGTTTTTTCAGAAAGTAGGAAATTCTACTCATTACCTCCACCATACATTGGACCTTGTTCTGACATATGGCATAGAAATAGAAAATCTTGTAGTGTCTCCTCATAACCCTGTACTGTCAGACCATTGTCTGTTAACCATTGATTTTACTATTTCTGACTATTTGGCTCCTAAAGAAAAATATTATTACAGTAGATGCCTCTCAGATGATGCTGTTACCAAATTTATGCAGATTGTTTCCTCTCTACCATGTGTCAACACAACGGAAATAAGCTATAGACAGCTTGCTCCTTCTGTAATTGATAACATGGTGGATAGTGTTTCAGCTTCTCTGCATCAGACGCTAGATTTGGTGGCCTCCTTAAAAAAGCAAAAGTCTAATCAGAGATTTCTAACTCCTTGGTTCAACACAGAAACTCGTAGCTTAAAACAGAAGACTCGTCAATTAGAAAGAAAATGGTGCTCCACTAACTTAGATGAAATCTATTTAGCTTGGAGAAATTATCTTTTAATTTATAAAAAATCTCTTAGAAAAGCTAGAACGAGTTATTACTCTGCATTAATAGAAGAGAACAAGAATAATCCCAGGTTTCTTTTCAGTACTGTAGCCAGGTTGACAAAGAGTCAGGACTCTGTCAATCCTAGCATTCCCTTAGAGCTTACTAGTCAGGACTTTATGAACTTTTTCAATAATAAAATTTCATCCATCAGAGATAAAATCAATCAGATTCTTCCCACAGTTAACTTAAATACTGTAACTACTACAACTCCTTCTATTGATGTCTGTCTTGATGAGTTTACTCCAATCGACCTTTGTGAGTTAGACAAAATAGTTTCCTCATCCAAACCTTCAACTTGTCTTTTAGACCCTATTCCTACCAGGTTATTTAAAGAAGTCTTCCCACTTATTGGTAGCCTTATTCTTCATATAATCAATTCTTCATTAACTTTAGGCCATGTACTGCAGGCTTTTAAAACGGCTGTAATTAAACCCTTACTCAAAAAGCCAACGTTAGATCCAGGAGCTTTAGCTAACTATAGACCAATCTCTAATCTCCCTTTCATTTCAAAAATCTTAGAAAGAGTTGTTGCTACGCAATTATTTGACCACCTACAGGGAAATGGTTTACTTGAAGAGTTTCAGTTTGGGTTTAGAATCCATCATAGTACTGAAACAGCCTTAGCGAAGGTCACTAACGACCTCCTCATTGCATCTGATAATGGACTAGTTTCTGTACTTGTCCTTTTAGACCTTAGTGCAGCTTTTGATACTATCGATCATAATATTCTACTTGATAGATTAGAACACTATGTTGGACTTAATGGAACTTCGTTGCAGTGGTTTAGATCTTATTTATCTGATAGGTTCCAGTTTGTTCATGTAAATAATGAGTTTTCTTTCAACTCAAAGCTCAGTCATGGAGTTCCACAGGGATCTGTGCTAGGCCCTACTCTTTTTAGTTTATATATGCTTCCGTTAGGCAACATTATTAGAAAGCACTGTATACATTTTCATTGTTATGCTGATGACACACAATTATACCTGTCAATGAAGCCAGATGATAGTAATCAATTAGCCAAGTTAGAAGCCTGTCTTAAGGAAATCAAAGCTTGGATGACTTGTAATTTCCTGCTATTAAATTCAGATAAGACTGAAGTCATTCTTGTTGGTCCAAAAAACCTTAGAAATTCCTTTCCAAATCAAATTTTCAGTTTGGATGCGGTTACTCTTTCTCTTAATAGCTCTGTGAGGAACCTTGGAGTTATTTTTGATCAGGATTTGTCCTTCAATTCACATATTAAATTTGTTTCTAAGACTGCCTTCTATCATTTGCGTAATATTGCCAAGATTAGGAGCATCTTGTCTCAGAGTGATGCTGAGAAACTGATCCACGCTTTTGTTAGCTCGAGATTAGATTATTGTAATTCTTTATTATCAGGCTGTCCTAAAACATCTTTAAAAAGTCTTCAGCTGATCCAAAATGCTGCAGCAAGAGTTTTAACAGGTTCTAGAAAGAGAGATCATATCTCTCCGGTTCTGGCCTCCCTTCATTGGCTTCCCATAGAGTTTAGAATTAAGTTTAAAATCCTTCTTCTTACTTACAAAGCTCTAAACAATCAGGCTCCTTTTTATTTAAAAGATCTGATACTACTGTATTATCCTAACAGAGCACTACGCTCCCAAAATGCAGGATTACTTGTAATACCTAGAATCTCCAAAAGTACAATGGGAGGCAGAGCCTTCAGTTATCAAGCTCCTCTCCTGTGGAATCAGCTGCCAATCTGGATTCGGGAGTCAGACTCGATCGCTGTTTTTAAGAATAGGGCTAAAACCTACCTTTTTGATATAGCCTACAATTAGGGAGGGATCATGTGTTTCTGAACCCTCCCTTAGTTATGCTGCTAATAGGTTTAGTCAGCCGGGGGACCTCCAGTAATGCACTGGGCCTCACTCCTTTTCTCACTCTCTATGAAATATTTTTTTTGCTGGTCATTAACATTTGTTTGTTCTCTCCCATAGATTGAGTCCCCATCGTGCTGTTTGCTCTCTACATGTCTGTTCTTTTCTTCTTCTCTATCCCCTCACCCCCCAGCCAGTCGCAGCAGATGACTGCCCCTCCCTGAGCCTGGTTCTGCTGGAGGTTTCTTCCTGTTAAAAGGGAGTTTTTCCTCTCCACCATCGCCAAGTGCTTGCTCACAGGGGATCGCCTGATTGCTGGGGTCTTTCTGCAACAGTGGGGGTTCCCCCTACAGTTGATAGTGCTATGAGATGACTGTTGTTGTGAAATGGCGCTATATAAATAAAGTTGAATTGAATTGAATTGAATTGAATATGTGCACCTGGCACCAGGACCCCTAGGTTGCAGGTTGATGATCAATTTTGTTATCGTGTCATCAGACCTGCGACCACATGTCTTGGACACTTGGAAGAAAGAGGAGCAGAACTGTCAACTGATCACCACTTGGTGGTGAGTTAGATCCGATGGCAGGGGTGGATGCCATTCAAGCCTGGCAGACCTAAATGTATTGTAACGTCGGGGAAGTGATAAGGGGGCGGGGATCCCCCCGACATGCTTTGCACCACAGAAGATTCAAAGACCGTTAGCCATGTGTTCTGTTATTGCTGTGCCATTATAACGGTGTAATAAGATCAGTTGTGATAGCGTTGTTTTCCCCTGTATGTAACAAATCATATGTCTGTGTCACCATGAGTGAGATGAGGGTCTGTGTAAATGACTTCCCCTCTGTTCTGTGTAGTGAGTGAGTGAAGAATATTTTTTTTTTTTTTGATTTTGTATACTTTATTGATCCCCAGAGGGGAAATTGAGGGCATCCACCTGGATGGATGAAGCAGCCATGGTATGGTGCTATTCCTTAACCATTCACACACACATTCACACCTAGGGCCACTTTAGAGTTTCCAATTAACCTAACCTGCATGGTTTTTTTTTTTGGCCTGTGGGAGAAAACTGGAGAAATCCCGGAGTAAACCCATGCAGAAACGGGGATAACATGCAAACTCCACACAGATCACTGTTGGTCAGGGGCTGGGATCGAACCAGGGATCCCATGGCCAAGGGTGAGTTGCTGTGCTGCCGCAGCGCTAACCACTGCGTCAACGCACCGCCCCATAAAGCCTGTTGCGTCACAATCATCTCTCATTATTTGTGTGAACCCCATGAAATGCCACACTGGTGTCAGGAGTGGGATAACGGAGAGATGGAAGCAAGAATCAGGATGGAGATTCAGTGGCTTGAGCGGCTCATCACCCTGATAGAGACGGAGATGAACTACGGAGCAGACACACCAGCCCCCAGAGATGCTCGCCATGACGAATGGAGCTGCAGACCAGACCAGGTCAGCATACCCCGTCTTCTGCCTTTCTCAAGGCAGAGCAGGCTGAACAGAGCAAATCCGCCCCACTTCCCACCCTTTTCAGGGCAGGACGGGCCGGTGAGTCCACTGTGACCAGGGGCGGCAATCGACCAGGAGGTGACCGTCCCACTGAGCTGAAACATTGACCAAACTCCCCCGCTTTGGTGGCAAGACCCTGCTGGACGATTACCTGGTCCAGGGTGATCTGGCCACTGCGCTAAATGGCTGGACATCTGAAGAGACAGCCGTGCAGGTCGCGCTGTCTCTGGAGGGCAGAGCTCTCTGCATGCTGTCTGATCTCCGGGATGAGGAATGCCAAAGCTGGCCAGCGCTACAAGGAGCACTGTGGAGGCGGTTTGGGAGAGCGACCCCTGCCAATTACGCCAGGAAACAGCTGGCCAGCCACCGGTGGGACAACCGGGACAGCCTTGGAGCCTATGCAACGGACGTACAGCTGCTGACACAGCGTGGCTACCCGGATTTCGAGCCGGAGGTGGTGGACAAGCTCACTCTACAGAGCTTCATACATGGGCTCTGCCCGGCCCGACTCCAGGAACACATCCAGATGCAGCGAGCAGCTGGGAGATGGCCATGGGAGAAGTGGAGTGGATGGAGCCGATGATGGATTATGCAGCTGATGTGTCATCACCAAGGCAGAGAGCTTTTCAGGCCATGGCTGAGAGCGAGTGCGAGGAAGAATGGGAATTACGCCGGACCACAGCTGCGCGGTTGGCGAGAGTACAACGACGGCAGCAGTACGAGGAGAGGTGTTTCCACTGCGGAGAACCAGGAGACATAGCGTGCTACTGCCCTGCACCCACCCGACAACAACCAGCCTCCTCATCGGCTTTAACCTGAGAGCAAGGTGGCACAGCTGGGGACCTGCCACCTCCCACAGACATTTTTCCCAATGGATGGCTGGGCCGACTTGGACAATCACCAGGGCTGTACCTGCAGTGCAGCCTGGACAGCACACCAATCTGGGCCCTGATTGACACTGGTTCCGCCATTTCCCTGGTCCAACCCGGGGTGCTACCCGGTACAGATGGACTTGGACTGCAAGGGTGGGAACCTACCCGACGCTGTGTCCTCACCACCACCGGCGAGCATGCCAGGCTGGGGGGGGGTGACGGGTCCTTGCGGTACGAGTGGCTGGTCAGAACACGAACCACCTGTTCTGGCTGGCTGACATCCAGGACCCGTGCATCGTTGGACTAGATCTGTTCGCAGCATGGGGCGCAAAGATTGACACCACCAACTCTTCTCTCCTGCTGGGGCTCAGACCATCACGCTCCATGACAACAGCCAGACGAAGAACCAGGGGCCGGCGCGATCGAAGAGCCAGTGCCATCAGCGCAGGCCGAGGATCATGACCCAGCAGTCTCACGGGCCCTCCAGACTGCTACAGCCCAGAATAGCTCAGCGGTTCACAGCGCTTCTTCAGATCATCGGGCCGCTCTCCCCAGCAATGACGTCACAGAGGCCCTTGGCGCGCAGCAGCTTTAGAGCGAGTAGGATGGAGATCCTGTCATCTCCCAGGTCTGGCAGTGGTTGGACATGGACTAGCAGCCCACCCGGAAGGCTGTGGCTGTGATGGACACAGAGACCAAGACCCTGCATTCCCAGTGGTCCAACCTCTGCTGTCACAAGGGTGTTGTCTATCGGCAGTGCCAGTCTCCAGCTGGGCAGCATCAAGTCTGGCAGCTGCTGATCCCCCGACGGTTCTGCCCCAAGGTGCTCCAGTTGGTCCATGGGTCAGTGGGGGCAGGCCACTATGGAGTGAGGAAGACTCTGCAGTGGCTTTGGGCTCGGTTCTACTGGCCAGGGTGTCATCGGGACGTGACGCCCCATGGCCACTGCTGTGCCACCTGCGCAACTCAGAGAGTACAGACACAGCAATCCCACACACCCCTGCAGAAGTATGAGATGGACAGCAAACCGGGGTTGGATTATTCGTTCCGCTCGAGAGGACGCCTGCACACGGTACCTGAACTGGCTCAGGAGACCCCGGTAGTGGCGGGGAGTCGACAGAAATGAGCGTACGACTGCTGCTGCCAGGGGAGGGACTTTACTGGATTTTTTCTGCCCGAACCGGAAAGAGGGACTGTCACCAAAGCTGGCGAGCCACTGGTCGGGACCGTGCATGCTGGGCACCGACAACAGCGGTCACCCCGATGCCTGGGTGGATTTGTATTCAACTTTTGAGTTGGACTTATTATTCTGGGGACAGAAACCAGTCCCCCCTCGGGATGGGGGGTATAACGTCACAGATGTGATAAGGGGGTGGGGATTCTCCCAGCATGCTTTTTGCCACAGAGGATTCAAAGATCGTTATCCGTGTGTTCTAAGTGTTTTTGCTGTGCCATTATAACTGTGTAATAAGACCAGTTGAGACAGTGTTGTTTTCCCCTGTATGTGACAAATCATGTGTCTGTTTCACCATGAGTCAGATGAGGGTCTGTGTAAATGACCTCCCCTCCATTCTGTGTAGTGAGTGAGTGAAGAATAAAGCCTGTTGTATCACAATCATCTCTCATTATTTGTGTGAACCCCATGAAACGTCACAGTATAGTGAGGGTGTGCTGGGAACGTCTAGCTGAGGCCCCTGTCTTCAACTCCCACCTCTGGACGAACTTGGACCACATTCCGAGGGAGTCTGGAGACATGGAGTCTGAATGGGCCATGTTCCATTGTTGAAGTGGCTGCCCAGATCTGTTGCTGCAAGGTCGTTGGTGCATCTTGTGGTGGAAACCCCTGAACCAAGTGGTGGCCACCAGTGGTGAGGGGGGCCATCAAGCTATAGAAGGAGTCCTATTGAGCTTGGTTGGCCTGTGGGACTCCCAAAGCAGCTGAAGTGTACCGCAGTGAGGTGCAGTGAAGTCTGTGGGTGGTGAGGCACTGACTCTTTCAAAGTCAGATTTACAAATATATGAACACAATAGCATAAGCTTGAATTTAATTTCAGTTGAAAGTTTTCATATTTTATGATCTGCTAATTGTACATTATAAAATCGGATGATATAAATAATGTATTAACAAAACAACTAAGGTATTTTATTTGTCGCTTGATAGAATGCACAGTGAATTTAAGTTCAGTTCTGCAATGCATGTCTAGAGCTTTTATTGTGAAGGGAAGAAGCAGAAATAGTAGTACCCTCCAGTTGCTTTTGTTTTGCAGAAAGGCAGTTAAAGTTCTACTGACTAACTCCATGCCTCCATGTTTTCATTTCATTCAATCTCCTGAATATAAAGTGCAACTACCTTTGACTGCATAAATAATATGTATTAAGTTATTTTCCAGACAAATTTGGGGGGCCTAAAATTAATTATAGACTGCTTGTTTCAGGCCAAGGAAGAACTAAAATTATAGCGGCTCAGAGAGCACATTTGCTGTACACCCTGTAGCTCCACAATTCAATACAAATTCAAGTATATAAAACAAGCATGCATGATCTTACCTTTACTTGTAAATGAAATCCATCCACCTATCCCTCTGGACAAAATCTCAGTGACTTTGTTGTAAAAGTCCTCCTTGTCTTCTTTTAAGTCTCTGTCTCAATCGAGATTCCTGCCCGTTTTGATTGAAAGTCCAATTTTGTTTATTTTTTAAGTTTAGCTACTGTATAAAATCTTTCATTTTCAGTCTGGATAAAACAGAAGCACAAACAGAGTACTCGGTGTTGTATGTGTGCTTGGCCCTTGGGGCTTGCCATAGACACCCTGCGGGATGACGTCAGGCGGGCTGCGGCCGCTGTATATAGTCTGTGGTCTTTTCAATAAAGTCCAGTTGGATGTTCAGCATAAGGCGACTCCCGTCTCATTGATTACAGACAAAACACTCGGTATTGTTGACTTTCTGATTTTATCTTTAGCTCATTTGGTGCTTAGCCTCAGTGTAGAAGAAGAGAAACCAGGACAAACTCCTGTCGTAGTGATGGGTAGATGGGGCGTCATGATGCGTTTGCAAAACTGTATTGATACTGTGTTGATACTGTGTCACTGAATACTGACACCTGCTGGACCGTAAAAATCCCTACAGCAGGGGTGCTCACACTTTTTCAGCATGCGAGCTACTTATAAAACAACCAAGTCAAAATGATCTACCCACTACAAAAATGCAAAACATATAATTATTTATATATAATGCATTATATATAAATGTATACATTTCAAATGTATTAAGGATTCTTTGATGTACCTTGCATAACTGAATAAGCCAATATTGCACAACACACATAATAAATAACTATTAACATTTTTTTGTAATTACCTGAGTTTACTTTGATGACTTGCACTGAATTGAATCAGCCAGGGATGCATAGTCCGGACAGTAGCTGCTGACAGCCAGCCTCAAGCACATTTCCAAATGTTCATCAGTCATGGTGGAACGGTATTTGGACTTAATGATCTTCATGTAGGAAAAGGCTGACTCACATAAATAAGTGGTAATTCAAGAAGTCTGGGAACGCATTGTCCTGCCTGCACTTGGCAATAAATCCATTCACACGCCCAACCATTGCAGGTGCTCCATCTGTGGTGATAGACACCAATTTGTACACTGGGAGCTGAGTTTTCTCGATAAAGTTTTTAAACGTCTGAAATATGTCCTCTCCTCGTGTCTGTTCTTTCATGGGAAGTGCTGTCAATTCGCCCTTTTCACATTCCCCACAATGCAATGCGCAACCGGCAACAAACGGTAGTTTGTTTACACTGGCTCACATGCATACACGTCGAAATAAAGCTACAAATCAGGGTTCCAGATGCGTAGTACCTTTCTGTAGTAATCGCCAGGGTACAGACAAGGAACAGGGCATAAGAAGATCATACTATAGGTTTCCCTGCGGTGAAAAAAATGCAGATCTTCGGCGAATTTGGGAGAGCAAAATCTGGCGATTACTACAGAAAGGTACTACGCATCTGGAACCCTGATTTGTGGCTTTATTTCGACGTATCTTGAACTCTGTCTCTGTGTATGCATGTGAGCCAGTGTAAACAAACTACCGGATGTTGCCGGTTGCGCATTGCATTGTGGGGAATGTGAAAAGGGCGATATTCGCTCCTCTTTTGCAGTGAGATCACTAAACACCATACGAATGAAAATGCACATCTGGGCTGTGTCACTCACATCTGTAGATTCGTCCAACTGCAGTGAGAAACACTCACAATCTCCGATGTCCTTCCACATTTGCTGGGTTAAATCCTCAAGCAAGGGCTTAAAATCTGAGGTAATTCACTGACTAGCTTGTAAGTTTTGCTGCGCTTAGCGCCGTTGTTTACGCATGAGCGGTGACCTAAAGGTCAAAATTCAGTTGTCATCTGAATGGTTGCCCTGTATGTCAATCAAGTGACGGGATGTTTGATAGGCTGACAAATATTTTTTTTTAATGTCACGCTGCGATCGACCAGTACATAGGCTGACAAATATTTTTTTTTTTAATGTCACGCTGCGATCGACCAGTACTACCTCCGCGATCGACCAGTAGATCGCGATCGACCAGTAGATCGCGATCGACGTAATGAGCACCCCTGCCCTACAGGCAACCTAGTTGACAGACTCAACTGACACTGATTTGATGACCTAGTATATACAATAATATACTGCTCCAAAAAATAAAGGGAACACTGTCCCTCAAAGTGTCCACTTAGGAAGCAACACTGACAATCAATTTCACCTGCTGTTGTGTGATTTTGTTGTCAGCACATTCAACTATGTAAAGAACAAAGTATTTTAATAAGAATATTTCATTCATTCAAATCTAGGATGTGTTATTTAGTGTTCCCTTTATTTTTTGGACCAGTATATAATTTAAGTCATTGTATTTTATATTGTATTATTTCATATCTTCATTTTATCAAGCTCCTCTCCTGTGGAATCAGCTGCCAATCTGGATTCAGGAGTCAGACTCGATCTCTGTTTTTAAGAATAGGGCTAAAACCTACCTTTTTGATATAGCCTACAATTAGGGAGGGATCATGTGTTTTTGAACCCTCCCTTAGTTATGCTGCTAATAGGTTTAGTCAGCCGGGGGACCTCCAGTAATGCACTGGGCCTCACTCCTTTCCTCACTCTCTATGAAATATTTTTTTTTGCTGGTCATTAACATTTGTTTGTTCTCTCCCATAGATTGAGTCTCCATCGTGCTGTTTGCTCTCTACATGTCTGTTCTTTTCTTCTTCTCTATCCCCTCACCCCCCAGCCAGTCGCGGCAGATGACTGCCCCTCCCTGAGCCTGGTTCTGCTGGAGGTTTCTTCCTGTTAAAAGGGAGTTTTTCCTCTCCACCGTCCCCAAGTGCTTGCTCACAGGGATCGCCTGATTGCCGGGGTCTTTCTGCAACTGTGGGGGTTCCCCCTACAGTTGATAGTGCTATGAGATGACTGTTGTTGTGAAATGGCGCTATATAAATAAAGTTGAATTGAATTGAAATTGAATTTTATTAATTTCAAATATTGATATTTTTAGATACAGTCAATAAATAATGTGAACATGTATCATAACGTGAAAATCTAAGTGAACATGTTGTGAATGAGGATGCTCGTGGACTGGGATATATATATATATATATATATATATATATTTTTTTTTTTTTTTTTTTTTTTTTTTTTTTTTACAAATTTTTATTCAAAAAAATAAGTTTTCCCAAAGTTTTAAAATTCAGTCGGTTACGCTTTTTGGACACAGCTTCTCCAGCTTTTGAAAACACGTGCTCACATGGCACAGATGAGGCTGGAGTGCAGAGAAATTGTAATGCCAGCTGGAAGAGGTTGGGATAAATGGTCTTTTTATTGTCCCTGTATCTCAGAGGATCCTGGGACCTGGCAATATTGCCCTCTGCCAGGTACCTCTGTACCTCCTGGATGGCATCAGCTGTGGCATTTTTGGTCTGCCTGCCCACTTGGCTGTCCAGAGGTTGCCAAAGGTTATCTAAAAACACAACAAATTGACATTTTAGTACATGATTTCCAAACAACAACAAATAATGCTGAATAACATGCCTGAAGTGGGTGCAGACAGCTGTTGTGAAGACGGTCCCGGCTGGGGCTCATTTGTGCGTCTGATTACAGACGCACATTCTGCCCGCAGTCTACTAATGGCGTCATTGCACTTGGAGGAACTGCGGAACCCGAGTGATTTAAATCTGGGGTCTAGAAGTGTGGCTAGGGTCAACACACTTAATGACTCCAGACTGGAAGCAGTGTCTGTGACTCGACGCTTCAGGTGTTCTTGTAGGTGTATGGCTGCCTGTGTGTGCAAGGTTGAAGCATTACGCTCTAGTGTAAGATAGAGCATTTTCATCATCGGGATGACCTTTGACCCTGACACTCGCCTCTCTTCAGACAACTCAACTGTAGCTTGATGGAAAGGAGCAAGCACAAGAAGTGTTTCTCCTATGATGGTATACTCATCAGCTGTAAGTGGAGTCAAATCGCTTTCTAGAGAGGCCAGAGATACCCACACTGGTTCCCTCTCACCATGTAGCCTTGACAACATTTCATATGTGCTGTTCCAGCGTGTTGGCACCTCATTGATAAGATTCAGGCTTGGTCGTCCCATCTGTTGCTGCACTTGAGCGAGCTTCTCCTTGGCAGTAGTGCTTGATCTGAAGTATGTGACAATGTGCCTAGCTTTGTGTCTGATGGATGTAAGTGTGGGGATCTGATCACATGATTTACTAACTAATAAATTTAGACTATGTGTAATGCAAACTGAGTGCCGAATTTGGAGCTGCCGAGTGGATGCAATCATGTTGGGTGCTGCGTCGGTCACAAGACACTTTACTTTATTGGTTATGGCCCAGTCCTCCATCATGCCCCTTTTGACTTGGGCCAAACTGTCAGCAGTGTGACTTTGTGGAAAGTACTGCACACCCAACACAGACGTACACAACTGCAGATTCTCATTAATATAGTGACAGGTAAGAGCCAAGTAAGCCTCCATGTTCACAGATGTCCACGGGTCAGCTGTTATACTCACTGCCATAGCTTGCTGTACTTCCTTTTTCACTCGTTCCCGTTCCTCCTCGTACTTTTTCTCCAGCATTTGTTTGATGGTTTGAAAATTACACCAAGTCAAACCAAAAGCAAATCCATATATTTAAATTAAAGATTAAATAAATTGGATATATCAACTACTACTTTAGATAATTTCCACAAACCTTTCTGGTTGGCAAAACATGAGGGCTGAAGGGCCTGAATCAGTTCCCTGAACCCTTCACTCTCCACAATGCTGAGCAGCTGGCAGTCCTTCACGATGAAATTGAGCACAGCTTCATCCAGCATCTGCTTCCTGGAAGCTTGATGGTTAAAAATGAAGTAAAGAATAAATTAATAGGAATTAATTATCAATAAAGCAACTGTGAGCAAGTTGTAGAATGGCTGTATACCGGAGTCTATCCTGGGTGTATCCGGGACTTCATTGTCATGCCTGGCCCTATAATGTCTCAGCATTGAGGAGGCGGTCTTGTTTAAATACGACAGCTCTGTCGAACAAATGCGACATTTAGCCTGCAGAAAATATGAAGAGTAAACTAAGAGTCACTTTCAAATGAATTTGAATTCAGATAGATCAAGTGGAAACTCTGAGAGGAACAGGATGAAACAACAAGGAAATTAAAACAAAGAAAATAGTATTTTAAAAATACTATTTTTAAATACCTTATTTTCCGATATCAGATCAAAATGGTCCCACACGGCGGAAACCTTTCATTTTCCTTGAGGCTGCTCGTGCTCCATAATTCGTGATAAATTTGCACAAGGACCGTCCGCAACATATACGAGAGTCTTTGGGCAAATGCATCCCGTTGACAAAAGCGCTTCCTTATAAACGCTGGCGCGTCAGTGTTTCGACGCGCCAGCGTCACGTGTATCGGTCAGGTGACTTTCTTAAAGCAATATGCACCGACACGCACCGACACAGGGTTTTGCTCTATGAGCTCGATGCATGTGCCGACGCATCGGTGTTGCCGGACCCATCACTACTCCTGTGCCTACGGTGCTCAAGTTGGTCCTTGTGGGTTTGCCCATCCAGTCCACATGTGTGTTGTGGACTTGGAGAAGGCATTCAACCATGTCCCTGTGGTCTCTCGTGGGGGGGGGGGTGCTGTCGTGATGCGCTGCCCTTCTGAGACAGCAGAGATGAGAACCAACGCACAGAATAGTGTCGTGCGTAATTTATTGAACATGAAAAGTAATAACAAAAGCTCCAATGAGCGAACAGAGCACAGAAAGAAAATAAACACAAACTCTCAGCGGTTCATTGGAGAATAGATTAATGGGAATGAGACCCAAGGCGCCCGCAAACATAACTGCGAAGCGAGGGGGAAATCCAATGAACCGGCGAGTTGCAAGTGAACAAACAGATTTTAAATAAAACAGGACATAATCAACTAAGGGAACACAGGTGTGTGTGTGTGTGTGTGTGTGTGTGTGTGTGTGTGTGAATGGACTGAGTGAACACAAGTGTGATAGAGTGTAAGTGAGTGTGCATGCATGTATGTGAATGTGAGTGCGTGGGCTGAGCTGAGTGGAGACATGCAATAATGAGATGCAGCTGTGAAACACCTGACAGGAGAGGGAGGCATGGCTGTCAGCTGATGGGGCAGGGCAACCCCGGAAGGATCCCTGACAGCTGCCTGTCACAAAATACCGAACAAACAGAAATATAAACTGGCAGATAACAAGGCACCAAAATAATGACAGGAAAATAAATGCAGCCATGATGCTGGGTTTGGAAAAAGTCCAAAGCCAGTTCATGACAGGTGGTCTAGGAGTATGGGGCATCAGGCTTGTTGCTACGAGCAATCTGGTCTCTATACAACCATCGCATAAGTTTGATTCGTATTACCAACACCTAGTCAAACTTGTTTCCAGTGAGAGTTGGACTCCACCAGGGCTGCCCTTTGTCACCGATCCTGTTCATAATTTTTATGGACAGGATTTCTAGGTGTAGCCAAGGAACGGAGGGCATCAGATACGGTGACCACAGGATCTCGTTTCTGCTGTTTGCAGATGATGTTGTCCTGCTGGCTTCATCGAGCAATGACCAGTAGGTCTTACTGGGATGGTTTGCTACTGAGTGTGAAGCAGCTGGAATGAGAATCAGTACCTCCAAGTCCAAGTCCATGGTCCTCTGCCAGAAAAGGGTGGATTGTTCTCTCCTGATTGGGGATGAGCTCCTGCCCCAAGTCGAGGAGTTTAAGTATGTCAGGGTCTTACACACAAGTGAGGGGAGAATGGAGCTGGAGATTGACCAGACGGATTGTAGCAGCATTTGCAGTGGTGAAGATTTTGTATCGGTCTGTCGTTGTGAAGAGGGAGCTGAGCAAAGGCAAAGCTGTCGGTCAATCTATGTCCCGATCCTCATCTACGGTCATTAGCTTTGGGTAATGACCAAAAGAACGAGATCGCAGATACAAGCGATTGAAATGATCTTTCTCTGTAGGATTTCTGGACTCACTCTTAGACATACGGTGAGGAGCTCAGTCATCCAGGAAAGGTTCAGAGTAGAACCACTGCTCCTCCACGTCAAAAGGAGCCAATTGAGGTGGTTTGGACATCTGACCAGGATGCCACCTGGACGCTTCCCACTTGAGGTGTTTTGAACATGTCCCACGGGGAGGAGACCCCGGGGAAGACCCAGGACATGCTGGAGAGACTACATCTCCCAGCTGGTCTGGGAATGCCTTGGCACCCCCTCTGAAGAGCTGGAGGAGGTGAGGGGGCTGGGGAGAGGGAAGTCTGGGCTTCTCTGCTGAGGGGCTGCTGACCTGGACCTCCAGAAAAGTGGTAGAAGATGGATGGATGGATCACCAGAGCCAGTAGCTAACAAGCTAGTGTTAGCCTCATTATGTCTGCTCCAGCAACAGGTGAAATGACAAAACAGGTGGGTGGAGTCAAACAGGGCTCATTAGTATTTAAAGTAAAATGCATTGAAATGCTTTGTTTTGAGAAAGGCTGCTTCAGCTGGGTGGAAATTTGTGCTGCAATATTTGATCCCTGAGGTGTTTTGACCAAAGCATGTCACAAACATTTCCTGAAGACTCCTTTAACTGTTTTTTTTCTTTTTTTATCTATTCTACTTTTCCAGACGACAAAACACTTCTTGGTGTGCTGATCGGGATAAGTGCCATCATCTTCTTCGCCATCCTCATCACTGCCTACTTTACTGTTAGGTTTAAAAAACGAGGTGAATAAGAAAGTTGAGTTTTAGTGACACGCTGTGGGAATGATGACAGAGGGAGGGTGGGGTTAGCTGTGGCTCATTAGCATGTAAAGCACTATTTCATTTTTTAAAAAGCCCATTTTGAGGAGTGCTCCTTCCCCCTGGAGACGGGGGCGGTGGGGGGGAATGTATCCTTAACACCAATGCTAAAGATACTTACAAAGCAAATATTTGTTTTTTTTATAGGTTTGCTTTTTTTTTCTTATAAATTTGCAACTTTCTCATATTTTTGCAACTTTTTTCATGGAAATTTGGGCCTTTTTTCTAATTAATTTCCAACTTTTTTCTTATTAATTTTCAGTTCAATTCAACTATATTTATATAGCGACATTTCACAACAACAGTCATCTCATAGCACTTTCAACTGTAGGGGAAACCCCCACAATTGCAGAAAGACCCCAGCAACCAGGTGATCCCCCGTGAGCAAGTGCTTGGTGAGGGTGGAGAGGAAAAACTCCTTTTTAGCAGGAAGAAACCTCCAGCAGAACCAGGCTCAGGGAGGGGCAGTCATCTGCTGTGACTGGCTGGGGGGTGAGGGGATAGAGAAGAAGAAGAAAAGAACAGACATGGGCATTTGATCAGGATCAACTTTTTCTTGTTAATTTGCAGCTTCTTTAATGTAAGTTTGCAACTTTATTCGTGTAAATTAGGACCTTTTTTCTTGTTAATTTGCAGCATTTTTCTCATTACTTTGCAACTTTTTGTATATAAATTTGCAATTTTTTCTCATTAATTTGCAACTTTTTTCACTTTAATTTCCAACTTCCTTCATGTAAATTTGCAACTTTGTTCTGATTAATTTGCAATTTTTTCCTGTAAATTTGCAACTTTATTCATGTAACTTTGGACTTTTTTTCTCATTAATTTGCCGCATTTTTCTCGTTAATTTGCAACTTTTTCTCAATAATTTTAAGATTTTTTTCCTGTAAAGTTGCAACTTTATGTAACTTTGGACCTTTTTCCCATCAGTTTGCAACATTTTTCTCATTTCTTTGCAACTTTTTCATTTAAATTTGCTTCTTTTTTCTCATTAATATGCAACTTTTTTCTCATTACTTTTGAACCTTTTCTTGGAAATAGGCAACTGTTCTTCTCATTAATTTAAACTTTATGTCTCAATTTGCAACAATTTTGGAACTTTTTTTGTAAATTTGCAACATTTTTTCTCACTTTTTCATATAAATTTGAAACTTTTTTCATGTAAATTTTGCAACTAAAATTCAAAACATTCAAAACTCTCCCTCGCTCTCTCTCTGTATATATATATATATATATATATGTGTGTGTGTGTGTGTGTGTGTGTACAGAGAGAGAGGGAGAGATTCTTGACCATTCTTGACCATTAGAGATTCTTGACCATTACAAAATCTTGCATATTGCATTGCATATAACCTGTTTTCAGATTCTCAAGAAGAAAATTCTGAATTATTATCAACATTCTGATGTTCAAATGTTTTCAGGTCAAAACAGACAGTATCACGTCTATGATGAGATATCGGATGGAACAGGACGTCCGCCTTCAAACTGTAAGAAAAAACAAGTTTTTTTTTTTTTTTAAAGTACTGTCATCATTCCAGACCAGGATCAGGCTCAAACACAGAGCAGCCAGAACAATCACACAGAGTCCAATAAAAAGTTTCAATTCAATTCAACTTTATTTATATAGCGCCATTTCACAACAATAGTCATCTCATAGCACTTTCAAATGTAGGGAAAACCCCACAATTGCAGAAAGACCCCAGCAATTTTATTTTAATTTTATTTCACAATTTTATTGAAAAGAAAACAGAAAGCCAAAATGCAAAACACAAGAAAAGTGAAACACAAAAACGCCAACTTAAATCTCTGCCAAAACAGGAGCCCCCTGGAGCAAAGGGAGAGAGAGCAGACAGAGGTGATAAGGGACAGATTCTCCGAAGATAGAGTAATGCGGGAAAACACACTTACAGTCAGAGCAGTGGAGTCTGGCAGGATCTGGGTGGATGTGATGATCTTCCTGGTCAGGCGAGCGCGATCAGCTCCAGGAGACACACCTGCAGGTGACAGCAACCTGAGGAACAGGAGACAAGGTAATGAGATAAAATTTTAACGAAACTTGGGGCTGCAAACCCAGACAGTCCAGCGGTGAGCTCCCCTCATGCTGGGCCTTAAATACACTGGCTCATCAGAAGCAGCAGGTGTGCTCATCACTGGAGCGGGAAACCAGGAACAGGACGGGAGGGGGAGCACGCTCGCCAGACCATCACAGTGCCTTCCCCTTTAAGGGACGCCTCCTGGCGTCCCATTGGGCTGACGGTGATGGGTGTGATGAAAAGCTCGGATCATCCGCTTATCCAAGGTGTAAGATCCCGGGATCCACAACCTCTCCTCCAGACCATATCCTTCCCAGTGGATGAGGAATTGACATCCCGCAACCGACGGCGCACGTCCAGCATCCTCTCCACTGTGTACATAGTCTGGCCATCGATGATCTGGGGGGCCCAGAGGAGGGCAGAGGGGACTGGCCGAGAGGGGCTTAATCCGGGAGACATGGAATGTGGGATGTATACGCATAGAGGGTGGCAAGTCCAACCGTACGGTGACATCGTTGATCACCCACTTGATGGTAAAGGGACCCAGAAAGTGGGGGGACAACTTCCTGGATTCGGTCTTAAGCGGGATCTGGTCGGTGGACAGCCAAACCCTCTATCCCACCGTGTACTTTGGCACCGGCGCCCGTCTGTGGTCTGCATACTGCCTGTTGCGCTCCGCAAAGCGGAGGAGGGCAACCCTTGTTTCCCTCCACAGGTGACGGCACCGGCGCGCATGGGCCTCCACGGATGGGATGGCGAGGCCCCTCTCCACTATGTGCAACAATGGTGGAGTGTAACCCATCAACACCTCGAATGGTGTAAGCCCAGTGAGAGAGGAGATCGCTGAGTTCAATGCGTATTCCACCCAGGTCAAGTGGGCACTCCAGGTGGTGGGGTTGGAGGATGCTACACACCGTAGGGTGGCCTCCAGGGACTGATTAGCACACTCAGCCTGACAATTACTCTGAGGGTGATATCCTGACGTCAGACTAGCGGACAAATGCAAACAGAGGCAGAATGCCTTCCATACCTGGGATGTGAACTAGGGACCCCGGTCTGAGACAATGTCGATGGGGATACCGTGCAACCAGAAGACATGTTGAGTCAGCAGGTCGGCCGTCTCCATGGCAGATGGTAATTTGGGGAGGGGAACGAGGTGGACGGCCTTGGAGAAGCGGTCGACAACAGTGAGGATGACGGTATTCCCCTGGGATGGAGGGAGGCCCATGACAAAGTCCAAAGAGATGTTAGACTAAAGGTGACTTGGCACCGGGAGGGGATGGAGGAGACCCGCAGGAGGGGAGGAGTCAGATTTGTTTGCGGAGCAGATGCAACAAGCTTTGACGTACTCCTGCACATCCCTCACCAGTGTGGGCCACCAAAACACTCTGCGTAGCAAGTCTGTGGTCCTAGAGATGCCGGGGTGACAGGCAAAAAAGCTGGTATGCCCCCACTGGATAACTTCTTGCACCGCCGCGGGGACATACAGCCAGTCCGAAGGACTTCCCTCCGGGATGGGTTCTGATGACTCTGCCTGCCGGACCCTCTGCTCAGTCTCCCACTGGAGTGTCCCAAGAAAGCAGGAGGTGGGGAGAATAGTCTCTGGGGGAGACGCAGCAGCTGCAGAGGAGGAGGTGGAGGAGGAGGAGGAGTCAGGAGAGAATTGATGTGAGAGAGCATCGGCCTTAGCATTATGGGACTCTGGTTTGTACAAGATGGATAGATTAAATCTATTAAAGAACAAGGTCCACCGAGCCTGCCGCGAATTCAACCGTTTGGTCGGCCGAAGATATTCTAAATTTTTATGGTTGGTCCAGACAATGACTGGTTGGCTAGCTCCCTCCAGCCAGTGTCTCCATTCCTCCAACGCTGGCTGAATGGCCAACAGTTCGGGGTCCTCAACAGCGTAATTCCTCTCGGCTGGCGCTAACCGCCGAGACAAATACGCACACGGATGGAGCTTCTGATCGGAGGAGCGCTGGGAGAGGACAGCGCCCACCCCCGAATCAGAAGCATCCACCTCGACCACAAACTGCGCTGCAGGATCCACCTGCGCCAAGACACGCGCTTTGGTGAATAGGCCTTTTAAGGTCCCAACAGCTCGTTCAGCGGCCTTGGACCACTTGAACAGGCTTTTGATCGACATCAGCTGTGTAAGCAGTTGTGCCACTCTACTGTAATCTCAGATAAATTGGCGGTAGAAGTTAGCAAAGTCCAGGAAGTGCTGCAGATCCTTCCTGGAGTGGGGGGCAGACCAGTCTACTACCATTTTAATTTTTGCCGGATTGGCCTTTACCGTGCCCTTGGCAATGATGAACCCCAGAAACGAAGTTGAGCGAGTTCAAAATTCACACTTCTCAGCTTTTACAAAAAGCTTTTCTCCAGCAACTGCTGCAGGACAGACTGGACGTGGACTACATGCTGCTCCAGGGTGCGAGAAAAAATCAAAATATCGTCCAAATACACAAACACAAACTGGTTCACCAAGTCTAGTAGGATGTCGTTTATTAATCCCTGGAAGATGGCAGGGGCGTTGGTCAGCCCGAACGGCATGACCAGATATTCAAAATAGCCCAAAGGTGTCTCAAACGCCGTCTTCCACTCGTCCCCCTCCCGAATGCGGACTAAACGATATGCGTTGCGGAGGCCGAGCTTCGTGAAAAAAACGCACCCTTTGGAGTAACTCAAACGCCGAGTTGATAAGTGGCAGCGGATACTTATCCTTCCAAGTTATCAGGTTAAGCTCACGGTAATCAATACATGGCCGCAGTGACCCATCCTTTTTCTCTACAAAAAAGAACCCCACACCGAGTGGAGCGGACGATGGACGGATTATGCCAGCGCTCAAGGATTCTTTTATGTAGGTCTCCATCGCCTCCCTCTCTGGCGCAGATAAACTGTATAGCCAGCTGGATGGCAGTTGCGCGGCCAAGAGGAAGTTGATAGCACAGTTGTAGCCCCGGTGAGGTGGGAAAGACAGGGCTCTGGACTTGCTAAAGACCTCCCCCAAATCACGATAAACCTCAGGCACGGAGCTGAGATCCACCGGCTCAGCCGAAGGGGAGGAGAATGGGAGCAAAGGAGAGCATGTGGCCAACTGGAGACACGATGCGAGACAGACAGGACTCCAGGACGAAATGTTGCCCTGGCTCCAGTTAATGATGGGATTATGAATACGGAGCCACAGACACCCCAGGATCACAGGGGAGTTAGACAGAGGCAGGATGTAAAACTGAATAGCCTCGCGGTGGTTACTGGACAGAATGACCGAAATGGGCTCAGTCTGCTCGGTGACCGCTGCGATGGTGCTGCCCAAAACTGCCAAGACCAATAAAGGTATCAGGACTTTCCTGGTGGGTAACTGTAACTTCTGCACAAAGGCCTGTTGAATAAAATTTTGCTCCGCCTCTGAATAAACCAGGGCGGAGGTTTTGAACTTGGCCACCGGTAACTGAATCAGGGCTGAAAGTTCAAAATGGTTGGGAGGATTTTGTGAACACCCTCCCACCAGACCCCCATAGCTACTGACGGGCCCGGTCTTTTGGCCTCACGGGGCATTTCAAAATTGCACGACCCGGGACCCTGCAATAAAAACAAGCCCTTTCCCTTTCTCCACACTGACGCTCCTCCAGAGTCCAGAGGGACCTGCCAAGTGCCATTGGCTTGGAAGAGGCCGACGGAGTAGCACCAAGGGGCAGGGCGGCCGATTGGGAGGTGAGCGGAGAGGCGGCTGCCCTCTGCTCCTTTGCTCGCTCTCTAAACCGGTTGACGAGGGCCATAGCCTGTGAGTTGCGCTCATCCAGGGAGGAGGGAGTCGCACAGATAGCCAACTCATCATGGAGCTGCAAATTCAGAGTTGACATAAATGCGCTGCACAACACAGCGTCGTTCCAGCCAGAGTTTGCAGCAAAGACCCGGAATTCAGTAGAGAAATCGGCCACCGACCGATCCACCTGCCGGAGCCCCATGAGCAGGCTAACAATATTCCCCTCACTCTCTGCATGCTCAAATGCCCCGGAGAACTCCTGCACAAACCGCTCCAGCGAATAAAGGGGTTCTTCCGGGCTGCTCAAGATGGACTGAGCCCACTTGAGAGCCCAGCCCCGCAACAACAAGGTCATAAAGTGAATGTTGGCCATATCATCCCTGTACTCCCCCTCCACCCGCCCAAGATATAACAGACATTGGAGCAGGAACCTCCTGCAACCCCCCCCCCCCCCATAGGGGGCAGGTGTGGGAACACAGATGTTCCTGTGGAAAACGGAAGCTACCTGGGCAGCAGGTGCAGGGGAGGCACCACACCAGGAAGCCGACATAGGTGCTCGGTAACAGTTGCCAATTGTCGAGTGATAGTTTGGAATTGCTCAGATAAGAATGCGACCTTGAGCTCCGTGGCACCCAAACGTTAGAGTGCTGAGTGTTCGCCTGACGAAGCGCTCACTGAGCCTTGATTCTGATTGGATTGTTTGGTCATGATTCAGACTGGGATCAGGCTCAAATGCAAAGCAGCCAGAACAATCACACAGACTCCAATAAAAAGTTTCACAATTTTATTGAAAAGAAAACAGAAAACCAAAATGCAAAACAAGAAAAGCGAAACACAAAAACACCAACTTAAATCTCTGCCAAAACAGGAGCCCCCTGGAGCGCATGTAGCCTACGGAAGACAGAGCAAACAGAGGTGATAAGGGACAGATTCTCGGAAGGGACAGTAATGCGGGAAAGCACACTTACAGTCAGAGCAGTGGAGTCCGGCAGGGAAGTCCAACATGGACCGGGGACAGGTGGAAGGCAGGACCTGGGTGGATGTGATGATCTTCCTGGTTAGGTGAGCGCGATCAGCTCTGGGAGACACACCTGCGGGTGGCAGCAACCTGAGCAACAGGAGACACACAAGGGGTAAATTCGGGGAGACAAGGTAATGAGATAAAATTTTAACAAAACTTGAGGCTGCAAACCCAGACGATCCAGCAGTGAGCTCCCCTCACACTGGGCCTTAAATACACTGACTCATCAGCAGGTGGAAAATCTCACAGGTGTGCTCATCACTGGAGCGGGAAAACCAGGAACAGGAGGGGAGGGGGAGCACGCTCACCAGACCATCACTAGTACACAGACTTCCTGTTTTCTATTGCTAACCACAGACTTTTTTCTGTGCTGAATTCTTAGAATATTGGTGACCAGATAATAAAGAAAGCAGCTGTTTTTATTAGCTCCATGCTATCATTTTTCTGTTTTGTTTGGCAGGTGGTCAACAACCTGTGGACTGCCTGACAGAGTTTTCCTGTCAAGAGCATTAGACGGCATATGAAAGCTTTTCAGAATGTTATAGAAATAAAAAGCTGTAAATGGACTGAAACATGCTTTGTTTGTTTGTTTGTTTTAATAGTGTGTGTTGAATATTTTAATAGGTGGACCAAACCTGCATGATGCCACATACTCCACCATCTCTGATCTACCCCCAGCAGGACACAAGACTGGTAGCACGTCAACACATTTATAGTCAGAGAATTAAATTATTTAAATTATTTTATTAGGCTCTATGAACTGATTTATTGTCTTTGTGTATCTTCTTTCTTCAGATTCTCTATATTCCTTGGCTGGGGAAACATTTCATGCTGCATATACAAATGGTAACTTTTTAGCTCCTGATGTTATCATGCGTGGTACTACTGATGCAAGTCTATAGCACTAGATCAGGGTTCCTCAATTAGTCTATTTGGTGTGTGTGCAGGATGAGGTAGCGCACTTCAAGTGATGTAAGTTCTGGAGGACAAAATCATTCCCCCTTGTAAGGTTTTTGACACTCAAACACCTTCCTTTAGGGTGAAAACAGCTTAACTTGAAATGTGTACCCTGATAGAATAAGCAGAGGGTCAGCCAACAATTTGTAGAGCTCTGATTTCTTTTAACTAGTGCCTACCTGTGCATGCCTGTAGAAGTTTTCATGCCTGTAGTTTTCCATCTTGCCTTGAGATCTTGCCTTGAGCAGTCGCATTTTTCTTCCCTCCTCCCCTGCCTTCCTGATCTATTCCCAGCTTTTGCAATGTTGCGTTTTTGTCTGTGTTTAGTCGCTCTTCTTCTGCTGAATCTTAATCTAAACGGAAATTATGGATTTGGAAGCGGCTTAAATGTGCTATTGTCACTATTTTTCAACAAGAATTGGGCCAAGGGGGAGCCCAAGAATTGGAACCTGCAAGGAGACTCATGGACATTGGAATTCATGCGTCTATGGAAACATCATTGTTTATGATCTCAGGACTTCTATTTTTGGCTGTGGAGTTCCCTGATGCATCAGAAATTGAAGGAAAGTGAGAGAGCTGATCAAGCGGACCCGGCAAGCTCCATCAAATTCGACCAGTTGGGGAGGGCACGAGTAGCGGCAAATGGTGAACTGAATGACAGTGATTCAGTGAAGGAATACATCTGAAGCCCTGTGCTCTCTATGGAAAAACAGTTTAAGCCTGCATATATAATGGAAGCACAGAACTACACAGATGAGGACAAATTCTATTCTCTGAGTGCACTGTGCTGATTTGATTTGATTTGATTTGACCTTGTTTGCCCCGTGTTTACATTCCTCCTGACTGAGATAAGCGGAAGGATCGGCTCATGTCTACCCAAACAATCAACAATCAGTTGTTTGTCGTCAACGGATTGGACCCTCTAGGACAATGCCCATGTGCCTTCTGCAAGCAAGAGAGAGAGAGAGATAGACTCTGAACTCTGGACTTGTTTATAAGTCACATGATTATAACATCTATCCACTGCCAGGAGGCGCCCTCTGCTGCTCACTAACAACTGTTACATTTACACTACACAATGCATACAACACTACATGCATACGATATACACACACTGCTCTCCTTCTGCGTGTGATTTGTCTACTAAATGTCTGCTAAATATGCATTGAGGTTTTTTTTGCCTGCAATCAAAATTTTGCTTACTCATTAAGCGTCAATTTGATAAAACATGTTTTTTTTCTCTCGCCTATTGTGTCATATCCTTTCTTTTCTTTTTTTTCCTTTCTTCTTTATGACTGGCGCCTAGCGGCTGCCCCGGCCTTGGATGCGCTCTGCAGAGCGTGCCCAAATGCCAAGTCACGTTTCGTTACCTTGTATTCATACATGTGTAATGACAATAAAGTTGAATCTCAATCTCAATCTCAAGCAGGTGTAAGCAAGGGTGTAAGCAAGCATGTCAGCACTCGTTCAGTGATGCCTGCCTTTGATCTTTGATGATGTCATAGCGAGTCCGATGAACTTTGATGATGTCATAGCAAGTCCTATGATCATTAGTGAGCCTGAGTGATGTCTGCCTTTGATCTTTGATGATGTCATCACAAATCCTATGATTGCGAGTGATGCAGTCCAAGTACGGATAATTTTTCACAAGGAGTTGTTATACATAGGAACATCATAAGACATCATGCAGACATCATAGGAACATCATAGGCGGTCCTATGATCTTTGGTTGTGACACACAGAGATTTCTTGAATTTATAGAGTGATAACAAACTTGGGGATATTTAAATGCAACTTACACCAGACACAGGAGTAACTCCAGCCTCCACAAAATAAACCATTCCACCCACTCTATATATACTATAGGATCCCTAAACCCATGGGTGAAGGCACAAATCTATTTACAATATATCTACAAAATATATATCACAATCCTATGACAGTAAATCATGGTATAAATGATATAAACAAACTTCAAAAGGAACAAACTATCAACTAAGAAATACTCCATAAACTAAACAAAAACCTAAACAAATCATCCCCCCCTCCTCTCTGTCTACAATGGTAAAGTCCAATAAACCAATTGAGACTAGAGATAATTGGCTGCATTCCATGTGTGCGCTTTATGGAAACACCCAGGTGGTGACCTCAGGAGAGACGGAGATTAGTAGATGTCAAAGTAAAGAAAACAACATCATAAAAAAACAGAAAAAACTACTAATGATATTAAATAATATAGATTAAATTAAGTTCTGTGATTAACATTAACTGAAGCATAATCAGGTCTTAAGAGAAATAAATTACCCTCATAGTGAAGAGTCTGGACATTCCCGTGTTGCCACGTGAAACGTCCAGACACTCACTTTGCACCAGAGCAGCCATACTGCTGTCCTGAGAGCTCGTCTGCGACAACATCACCCTGACGGGTCTCTGCGAATCACGGTGGCAAAGCAGCGGTGAAACCATTGTAGGCGATTACTGTTTCATCTGGAGCGGGCCTGAGAAATGGACGGGCCTCTATGCTGTGGCACTTGCCATGACAAAGCCCACCCGCAAGTCACTCATCAGTTGGACACCGATGAGTGACAGACTATTTTCGGCCCACTTTCTTCATCAGCATGGAAATGACAGTTATCATTGCCTATGCCCCCACCGATGGTGCAGATGAGGAAGAGAAGGATGCTTTCTTTGACCAGGTTCATCAGGTTGTTGGACAGGTTCCACCGCATGACATCACCATCATTCTTACTGATCCCAGCGCTACCCTCTCCTCCAGAGATCTGCTCCCGGCCCAGTCTCCCAGCCCACCTGTTGGCACCACTTTTGCCGACCCATCAACGAATGACAATGGTAACTGTCTCCTTCTGTTTTGTCACTCCCACATCCTCTGCATAGCCAACACCTGGTTTCCTCAGAAACGCACCCACCACTGGACTTGGTACAGCCTGTATGGCAGAACCCGAAAGGCCCTCAACCACATTATCATCTCCCGCTGCTGGAAATCATCTGTAGCAAACTGCTGTGTGTTCAGAGAAGCAGAAACCTCTATGGCACCATTGTTTAATCTCCCAAAAGATGAAGCTCCATATATACAATGCATCAGTCCTCTCCATTCTACTCTGTGGGTCAGAGACATGGCCACTGAAAAAGACTCTGGCCTCGAGAATGGGTGGGCTCGATAGTCGGGCTCTCAGAGCCATCGAGAACATCAAGTAGCCCCAGCGCACCTCTAATGATGCACTCCGAGCCTGCACACATCAGCCTACAGCATCCCACCTTATTAGACAGCGACGTATCCGCTGGTTTAGCCATGTCCTCCACCTCTCACCAGAACACACAACGAAAGCAATCCTCATGTTCGACCCCAGGGCCTCAGGATGGAAAAGACCCCAGGGCAAGCCACGCACCAGATGGCTCGATGTGGTGGAGAGAGACCTCTGACAGCTCGGAGTCACTGTTGACGATGCAGAGAAGCTGTCCCAAAACCGGCAATGTTGGCATGCACTGGTTAACCTGACTGGCTCTACGCATGGCGGTGGCCACCAGCCCTTACCCCGCAGGAGCAGTAAGTAGTAAGGCATCACAGCTCCTTCACACTACTGTTAACCTGCCAACTCCCATCCCCATTTATAGGTGTAAATCAAGGGGGGGGGGCAGGGGGGACATTCCCCCCAACCCGAAAAATGAGACAACTGTATCTCCCCCAATATCATAAATATTTCTATGTCATGTTACAGAACTGAATGAAATGACTTTGAACCAAAAATCTTAAGAAATGCAAAAAAAAACAACAACAACAAAAAAAACACGATTTTTAAAATAATTTGCAATTATTTTCTCATAAATTTTCATCTTTTTCTCATAATTTGGAACTTTTTTATCTGGTCAGTCACTGCAACAGATACTGGAGTCAGTTTGTCTTGGCTTGTCCTTGCCCCAGATAATACCTTTATCTGCCAAGAATGTGCTGCTAGTCCAGCAAAAGCTATCGGTACTCAAATACTTTGCAAGCAGTTTCATGAAATGGTCAAACAGAAAGCAGCTCATACCGGCTCGGACATTGCCCAGGCTTACAAGGTCTGCGCTGATCTGTTCACACTCTGACAGGCAGCGGAAAGTAAGCTCGGAGCAGGAAGACAAGAAGAGTAAAACAGCAGCCTTGTGTGTAGCAGAATGGAATGTACGCACTCTGTTGGACAGAACAACATCACAGAAAGACAGACTGCACTTGTGGCCCTGGAAATGAACAGGTACAATGTAGACATAGCTACACTTAGTGAAACAGGATTGCCTGGATATGACAGCTTGGAAGACCATGGGTACATCTTCTTTTGGAGTGGGAGATCAACTCAAGAAAGGAGAGAAGCAGGAGTGGATTTTGCAGTTAGAAAGGAGATAGCAGCAATGCTTGATGAGGAACCGGTGCCAATCAACGACAGGATAATGACTATGAGACTCCCACTACAGCGGAAGATGTATGCCACATTCATCAGTGTATATGCCCCAACAATTGCCAACACAGAGGAGGTAAAGGAAGAGTTCTACAGTGATTTACGTGAGACTATCAGGCGTGTACCGACTGATGACAGGCTGATACTCATTGGAGATTTTAATGCCAGAGTTGGTTCGGACACTGAGAAATGGAAAGGAGTGCTAGGCAGTCATGGAGTAGGCAAGTGCAATGCTAATGGAGAACTTCTACTTGCACTATGTTCAGAGTACAACCTTGTGATAACCAACACTCTATTTAAGCACAAGGACACACACAAGAAGACATGGATGCACCCTAGATCCAAGCACTGGCACTTGTTAGACTACATCATAGTCAGGCAGAGAGACAGAATTGATGTATTGGACACCAGAGCAATGAGAGGCGCGGACTGTGGTACTGATCATGTTATGCTGAGATCTACATTAAGGATTTGGAGATGAAAACAGCACTGCAGGACGGGTGTGAAGCCACCAGGGAAGCCAAACACTAGTGCACTGAAAGGCCTAAAGAAGCAGGAAGAACTTACACAGGAAATAGATGAAAACTTGAAAGACTGGGACAGCAACAACTCAGAGAATGACATAAAAGAGGAAATGGGCAACACTGAAGGATACAGTGTATCAGACTGCAAGTGATGTATTAGGCCACCCTGAGAGGAAACATCAAGATTGGTTTGATGAGCATGATGAACACCTGAAGAAACTACTAGAAGCGATGAATACAGCTAGACAGGAAAACCTACAGTGTAGCACAAGGTCGAAGAAGAAGAAATACTCAAAGGCTCAGCGTGAGCTACAGAAGTTCACCAGAGAGATGAAGTCCAACTTGTGGGATGAAAAAGTGGAGGAACTTCAAACTGCAGCAGACAGGAAGGACATGAAAACATTCTTCACAGGTTTGTGAGAAATCTACGGCCCTAAAGCAAGAGGATTGACCCAACTAAAGGCTATGGATGGTGAAACCGTTTTGCAGGAGAAAGACAAGATCCTGGACAGATTTGCAGACCACTTTGACCAACTACTAAACAACCCTGGAAATCTCACTGAAGAGGCTAAAGAAGCTCTAGTGCAGCGACCAGCTGTATCAAGTCTGGATGAACCACCAAATTTTGATGAACTAATGGCAGCTATCAGGACAACACAGGATGGTAAAGCTCCAGGAAGGGATGGAATTCCAGCAGAAGTGTGGAAATTTGGTGGTGTTCAGCTGACTAACTGCCTGCACAAGCTCCAAGAGATATGGGATGCCCAGAAAGTACCTCAAGACTGGAAGGATGCAAGTATTGTGCCTTTGTTCAAGAAAGGCAACAGGAAAGATTGTGGAAATTCACAATCACTGTTAGCCACTGTTGGTAAGTTTCTCTCACGTGTACTACTGAACAGACTCAATGAACACATCTCGCAGAATGTACTACCGGAAACCCAGTGCGGCTTTAGAAGTGGAAGAAGCACAATGGACATGATTTTCTGCTTGAAACAGGTTCAAAAAAAGTGTATTGAACAGAACATGTTGCTTTATGTAGTCTTCATAGACTTCAGTAAAGCCTTCGATACTGTTTTGCGACAAGGACCTCGGCAGGCACTCAAGAAATACGGCAGTAGCCAGCCTGATCGAGGCACTCCATACAGGTATGCAAGCAAACGTGGCAATGAGTGGTTTAGTATCTGAAGACTTTTCAGTAAGCAACGGGTGAAACAAGGGTGTGTGCTGGTGCCTACACTCTTCTCGCTATATCTGGCAGCCATGCTTGAGGTGGCCTTCAAAGGCACTTCAGAAGGAGTATACATTCAAACAAGGAAAGAAGCAGACTTGTTCAATGTGGCACTGTTTAAAGCCAAGAGTAAGACATCGGTAAAGATAGTTAGAGAAATGCTCTTTGCTGATGACAGTGCTCTAGTTGCACACAGTGTGGAAGATATACAATCTTTAGTGGAGAAATTTGCAAGAGCAGCTAGCCAATTCAGCCTCAAAATCAACATCAAAGAAGACAGAGTGCCTTTATCAACCACCAAAGTTCCAATTATCAACATCACTACCAGAAGAGATCAGCATAGGTACAGAGTCACTAGTCAAGTCCAAGACTTGCAAGTATCTAGGGAGTACTATTTCAGAGAATGCTAGGCTGGAGGATGATCCCTCAGAATGGGAAGAGCGAGTGCTGTGTTTGGAAACTTGAGGGAGAGACTGTGGAACACTCGACATGTGTCTATCCGTGTGAAATGCAAAGTGTACAGAGCAACAGTACTGGCTACTCTATTGTACGGTGCTGAAACTTGGACTGTCTACAGAGTGTGGGTGAAGAAACTCCACGCGTACATGATGAGACATCTTCGAGCCATAATGAACATCTCATGGAAAGACAAGATAACCAACATAGAAGTGTTGAAACAAGCTGGTCTACCATCAATGGAGAACATGCTAATACAGATGAACCTGAGATTGCTCGGATATGTTGAGAGGATGGATCACCAGCGTCTCCCTCGGCAGTTACTCTACTCACAGTTATGCGAGGGCAAATGCAATCAGGGTAGACCAAGGCTCAGACTTAAAGACACTGCAAAAAGAAACTTAAAGAAGTTGGACATAGACAGGAGTTCCTGGCAGCGGAAGGCTAAGGACAGAGCTGTGTGGAGGAATCGGATCAGACCTAAATGAAACAGTCATTGTCACCCACGACAGACTGCTATGATGATGATGTGATGGAACTTTTTTTCTTAAAAATGTGCAAATGTTTACTGTAAAGCTGCAGTCTTTGTAGATTTGCAATTTTTTCATTGATTTGAAACTTTTTCTCATAAATTTGAAACTTTTTTAAGGGTTCTGTGTTAATTCCTGTGTTTAAGGGTTCTTTGTTCTCAGCTCTTCAGTTTAAGATTTTCTTGTCGTTTTTACCTGAACTTAAAGCACCCCTGCAGTTATCTGTGGACCCGTACTGCTCTCCGGTCTGGAGGTCCAGGGACTCTGGGAGGCCACCGGACCGGTTATGTTTTGAGATCTGGAGGCTCATGAACAGGATTTGGCCCCACAACCTTCTTTGTTCTCTGGTCCAGTGGTGTAGGGACTCTGGAAGACCACCAATGTGTTCTGTGCTCAGGTCTGGGACCCCATGGACTTGGATAGACCCCCTGACCAACCTTGCTCTCTGGTCCACTGGCCCTGGGACTCTGGAAGACCACCTGACACATTTTGTGTTGGACTGTGGGGGGGGGGGGGGGGGGTAAGGTGCTTGTTTTGGCCCACCTGGCCTTTTCCCCTGCCACTCACGCTGAGAGGGTCTTTTGTGTTTTTTTTAGGGTCATCTGGAATTCACCCTTGGGAGGAAGGGGGGTACATTCATGGTGGGACATATTTGCAAACATGTCCCACTCTTTAAGTTTTGTTGTCAGTATGGTTATTCTGCCCTCGCCTTTAGCTTTCGGTTCATTCTGTGTATCATTATCACCCTAATCCTGTCATCTTGTGTTTACTTATTGCGACAGCACTGTTTATTTCTGCCCATCATTATTGGTCTTTTGTTAATTCCTCACGGCTGCACTTGATTGTGTTTCTCTCCCTCTCGCCCTCTACTCCTTTCTCTTAATTAATCCCAGCCGTTTGTTATTATTTCTCATGAGTGTCTGTGTATACTGTGTATGTTCCACTCAGTTTTCAGTTCGTTGTTGCATTGTAAACCCCAGTTGTGTTTCTCACCCGCATTCTGTTCGGTTTATTCTCATACTGTGTGTCTGCCAGTGATTATTCAGCCCTGAGCCCTTTAGCAATTTCAGGTTAAACCCAATTTTATTTGCCATTGTTTATCGTCCCCCATCAACCTATTCAGAATTTTTATCCGAATTTGCTGATTTCTTAGCTGATTTAGTGTTGAAATCTGATAGAATAATTATAGTAGGGGACTTTAATATACATGTGGATGTAGATAGTGACTGCCTTAATGTGGCTTTTAATTCAATATTAGACTCGATTGGGTTTTCTCAGAAAGTAGGAAATTCTACTCATTACCTCCACCATACATTGGACCTTGTTCTGACATATGGCATAGAAATAGAAAATCTTGTAGTGTCTCCTCATAACCCTGTACTGTCAGACCATTGTCTGTTAACCTTTGATTTTACTATTTCTGACTATTTGGCTCCTAAAGAAAAATATTATCACAGTAGATGCCTCTCAGATGATGCTGTTTCCAAATTTATGCAGATTGTTTCCTCTATGCCATGTGTCAACACAACGGAAATAAGCTATAGACAGCTTGCTCCTTCTGTAATTGATAACATGGTGGATAGTGTTTCAGCTTCTCTGCATCAGGCTCTAGACTTGGTGGCCCCCTTAAAAAAGAAAAAGTCTAATCAGAGATTTTTAACTCCTTGGTTCAACACAGAAACTCGTAGCTTAAAACAGAAGACTCGTCAATTAGAAAGAAAATGGCGCTCTACTAATTTAGATGAAATCTATTTAGCTTGGAGAAATCATCTTTTAATTTATAAAAAATCTCTTAGAAAAGCTAGAACGAGTTATTACTCTGCATTAATAGAAGAGAACAAGAATAATCCCAGGTTTCTTTTCAGTACTGTAGCCAGGTTGACAAAGAGTCTGGACTCTGTCAATCCTAGCATCCCCTTAGAGCTTACTAGTCAGGACTTTATGAACTTTTTCAATAATAAAATTTCATCCATCAGAGATAAAATCAATCAGATTCTTCCCACAGTTAACTTAAATACTGTAACTACTACAACTCCTTCTATTGATGTCTGTCTTGATGAGTTTACTCCAATCGACCTTTGTGAGTTAGACAAAGTAGTTTCCTCATCCAAACCTTCAACTTGTCTTTTAGATCCTATTCCTACCAGGTTATTTAAAGAAGTCTTCCCACTTATTGGTAGCTTTATTCTTCATATAATCAATTCTTCATTAACTTTAGGCCATGTACCGCAGGCTTTTAAAACGGCTGTAATTAAACCCTTACTCAAAAAGCCAACGCTAGATCCAGGAGCTTTAGCTAACTATAGACCAATCTCTAATCTCCCTTTCATTTCAAAAATCTTAGAAAGAGTTGTTGCTACGCAATTATTTGACCACCTGCAGGGAAATGGTTTACTTGAAGAGTTTCAATCTGGGTTTAGAATCCATCATAGTACTGAAACAGCCTTAGCGAAGGTCACTAATGACCTCCTCATTGCATCTGATAATGGACTAGTTTCTGTACTTGTCCTTTTAGATCTTAGTGCAGCTTTTGATACTATTGATCATAATATTCTACTTGATAGATTAGAACACTATGTTGGACTTAATGGAACTTCGTTGCAGTGGTTTAGATCTTATTTATCTGATAGGTTCCAGTTTGTTCATGTAAATGATGAGTTTTCTTTCAGCTCAAAGCTTAGTCATGGAGTTCCACAGGGATCTGTGCTAGGCCCTACTCTTTTTAGTTTATATATGCTTCCGTTAGGCAACATTATTAGAAAGCACTGTATACATTTTCATTGTTATGCAGATGACACACAATTATACCTGTCAATGAAGCCAGATGATACTAATCAATTAGCCAAGTTAGAAGCCTGTCTTAAAGAAATCAAAGCTTGGATGACTTGTAATTTCCTGCTATTAAATTCAGATAAGACTGAAGTCATTCTTGTTGGTCCAAAAAACCTTAGAAATTCCTTTCCAAATCAAACTTTCAGTTTGGACGCAGTTACTCTTTCTCTTAATAGCTCTGTGAGGAACCTTGGAGTTATTTTTGATCAGGATTTGTCCTTCAATTCACATATTAAATTTGTTTCTAAGACTGCCTTCTATCATTTGCGTAATATTGCCAAGATTAGGAGCATCTTGTCTCAGAGTGATGCTGAGAAGCTGATCCACGCTTTTGTTAGCTCGAGATTAGATTATTGTAATTCTTTATTATCAGGCTGTCCTAAAACATCTTTAAAAAGTCTTCAGCTGATCCAAAATGCTGCAGCAAGAGTTTTAACAGGTACTAGAAAGAGAGATCATATCTCTCCGGTTCTGGCCTCCCTTCATTGGCTTCCCATAGAGTTTAGAATTAAGTTTAAAATCCTTCTTCTCACTTACAAAGCTCTAAACAATCAGGCTCCTTTTTATTTAAAAGATCTGATACTACCGTATTATCCTAACAGAGCACTACGCTCTCAAAATGCAGGATTACTTGTAATACCTAGAATCTCCAAAAGTACAATGGGAGGCAGAGCCTTCAGTTATCAAGCTCCTCTCCTGTGGAATCAGCTGCCAATCTGGATTCGGGAGTCAGACTCGATCTCTGTTTTTAAGAATAGGGCTAAAACCTACCTTTTTGATCTAGCCTACAATTAGGGAGGGGTCATGTGTTTCTGAACCCTCCCTTAGTTATGCTGCTAATAGGTTTAGTCAGCCGGGGGACCTCCAGTAATGCACTGGGCCTCACTCCTTTCCTCACTCTCTATGAAATATTTTTTTTTTTGCTGGTCATTAACATTTGTTTGTTCTCTTCCATAGATTGAGTCTCCATCGTGCTGTTTGCTCTCTACATGTCTGTTCTTTTCTTCTTCTCTATCCCCTCACCCCCCAGCCAGTCGCAGCAGATGACTGCCCCTCCCTGAGCCTGGTTCTGCTGGAGGTTTCTTCCTGTTAAAAGGGAGTTTTTCCTCTCCACCGTCGCCAAGTGCTTGCTCACAGGGGATCGCCTGATTGCTGGGGTCTTTCTGCAACTGTGGGGGTCCCCCCTACAGTTGATAGTGCTATGAGATGACTGTTGTTGTGAAATGGCGCTATATAAATAAAGTTGAATTGAATTGAATTGAGCAGCACCTTTGATTATTAAACCTGTCGAATCTCATCTCTGCATATGCGCCCATCCTTTGCTGCGTTCCCAGCAGCAGAACATGACAGACGGAGTGGTTGAAACAGAATAAAATATATTGTCTGTTAAAATACAAGCACCAAGCCTGCTCGAATGTATACCGGCTCTCCAATAAAATGATGTACAGTTCCAGAACAGGTTCAAATTGTCAATGAAAATAAAACCACACACTGCAGTAGCAGACTGGAGCCATGTATGAAGGCTGAGGATCTGGCTAAAACAATCGATGCCTTGGTCTAGTGGAGGCAATGGTCCGGCGATAAATACGTGCTTACCAGAGCCTTGGAGTGCACGGAGGAGACTGGTGAAGTCCTGCTTCAAAACATCAGATGCCTATCTGTACCTATCCATATCGTTGCAGCCGACATGGATCACAATGTTCTTAGCTGAGGGGTGTTTTGCCAGGAAGCCAGGAATCTTATCCAGGAAGTCCATCACTCTGGCACCAGGAAAGAAGCAGGTTTCTGCAGCTCGTCTCTGGACATATCTCACCGCTGAATCTCCGATGATCAGGGTGGTAGGAGAAGGAGGTGATGGTGGTTGAGAGGGTGCACTCCGGGTGGAGATTGGGACTGGATGACGTATGTTAGGTGAGCGCCACTGAGCTGGTGTCAGATTTGGCTCTGCCCAGTGGCAGGCTCTTGGACAGGGAAGCCGCTCCAGTTAACTTGTCGGAACCGAGAGCGGAGCTCTCTGAGGCATCCTCAGAGACTTGAAGAGTGAAGGCAGACTCTCCAAGTCCTCGGGCAGCGGAGGAAATGCATGTAAATCCAGGATGTTAAAACAGTTTTTGAACTGGAGGTCAGGACTCTTGATGCTCTCAGCACTGTAGGATGAGCTCTTCCCCTTTCTCCAACGGTCACTGCCAACAACCCATGACTCTGGATGGTATGGTGGTCCAAGCTGCACCCAGAGGTGTTCCCAAGAAGCACCTGGAAAGGAGGCGGCAAATGGAATGACACCGGAGGATGACGTCGGACTGGTGGCCGAGGCAACGGCAGCAGCAGGTGGAGATGATCCAGAGCTGGAAACAGCGGGACCTTGGACTCAGACAAGAATTATTGTTTCTAGATGTTTCTCCGCTTCATCAATTTTATAAAGATTGGAGATACGCTGCTCCAGTTCAGCAGTCTTCTGGGCAAAGGTGGCACAATTTTGACAGCCAGCTGACCGGGTAAGTGGTGCTATGACAGATGTGAAACGCTCTGAACGTATAGGTCAGTTAAGAGCTCAGCTCTTATTTAAAAGATAAAAATAAAGTTAAAAATGTCCAGGGTTTAAAATGGTAAGAACAAAATTATCAAAAGTAAAACAAATTGATATACTGTAAAAGTCTGAAGATCTGTGGCTCGTCAGAGTTCTCGTTCAGATGTTCAGACAATCACAGATTTGTAAGTTTTTCAGATATATTTCCAATGGGGTTTTTTTTCAGTAAATTTGTATTTGTATCATAATTTTGCAAATTTTTTCTGTAAATTTGCAACTTTTTCACATAAATTTGCAACTTTTTATTATCCCTGCCGGTTGAAGCCCAAAGGAATGGAAGAGCGCTTTGGGCGAAGACCAATGGGAGATTATGTTATGGGTCAGTCCGTCTGTCTGTCCGTCCACCCGCCCATGCGTCTGTCCCACTTTTGTGAGATCAACTCCTCCTACAATTTTCTTCAGATTGTTTTGAAACTTGGTACTATGGTTTGATATACTCTGATGATGTACATGTTGCAATTTCATTCTCATCGGATGACTTTGAGGTCAGAGGTCAAATTTTCCCTAAATCTTCTAAACACAGTGACTACTGAAAGAAATGATGTACTTTTCAAATCGATACAGTAGTTGTATCTAATACACATTTTAGAGGATTTACACTCTGACCTGACTATGGGTTTGAGGTCAAGGGGTCAAAGGTCAAAGTTAACATTCCACTTGCACTATTGTAAATTGTCAGAATCTTGAAACTTTAGAGTGATCGTATGTTGGTTCGTTACCTCAAATAAGATTCATGACACAAGTATATTCCTCATATGAGCTCTTTACTTGCAAGGAGTGCCATACTTTTAATAGAAAATGCAGCACTCGCCATAAAAAACAATCAGGAAGTATTTATTTGTTATACATAGTCAGTCACACAAACATCTACTGGATACAATTCACAGTCATAATATGAGTATACGAAACACTGGCCTGGACTGAAAACATGGCCTTGCAGGTGTGCCCCAGACTCCAAGTTAATCATAGTCACAGCATTTCATAGGAAAACAAGATTAATTCTCCCTCACTCCCAGACCCCTTATCATATACATAGTCTGGTCTGGTGAGACACTTTGACTTCTAAGCACATCTTAATGAAGGACACTCAATGGGTCCACTTATTACAGAGAAACAATATAGTATGCTATAAACTCATAGAAGATGCATGCAGTATACATTTTAATCATATAAGATGGTTATGTAATGATAATGATAATGATGTTAGTAATTATAAAATGATAAATGATCGAACATGCATGATAAACAATTTTCTGACATTTCCCTCCTGTTTTATCATTTTTTATCACAGTTTTCATTTAGGGATGCTTTTATTCATCAGAAACATGTAACTTCTCTCGATTTTCTACATGCCCATCATTTGCATCATATTCCAATTATACAGGAGATTATTCACAATCTTCACAGTCATCATCAGTTTTTGAAAGAGCTGCATATTGTCCTTTACACTCAAGTTTCAACATAGCAATTTGCAACAGAAAAGTATGATGAACAATGGCCCGTGTAATCATAGATCTCATACAGGGAATAACACACATGAAGAGCACACTGAATAAGACCAATATCACAATCAATGGGGTCAACCACTTCAAAAGAATTTGCCACCAAGTTCCATTTTGAAACCAATCCCAGGGGCTCCAACCCTTATCTTCATCTAAAGTGTGTTGTAAGTGTAAAATGTCATTTAAATGGCTAATAATGTGAGAGAGATTCTGATTCAAATCTGGGATGTATGCAGCACTCCTGGCCAATAACATGACACACTCCTCCTTGTGCAGCTAATGTTAAATCTAAAGCCATCCTGTTTTGCAATGTCATCATCCTTGAGAATTTCTGCTCCTCAGTTAAAGCTGTGAAACCTTGTTCCGTTAATACAGTTAGATTTTCCACTGTCCATGCTAACGCATTTATGTGATATGTAGCCAGGTAACTGCCATACATTGGAAAAAGAGTACTCATTACAATTTTGAAATCACTAATCCTCTGTTTCCCAGACAGCCTACCTATTAGTTGTTGCATATCTGGGGTTGTACTTCTCCGTGCCCTGGTGTGAATTTCAGTTTGATCAGGATGATAATAATGGGAGTATGATGTCTTCATTTTATGTGTGAGATTTGAACTTATGCTAATGTGTGGGATCAAAATAGCCATGTAGCATCTGCCACACCACCCTGGAGGAAGTAATGAGTAAACATTAGACCCTAAACATCCATACCCATCATCATTTGGCCAAAAAACAGTAGGATTATTGCTACAGTTAAAAGTATAATTTTTGCTCTTTAAGGTAAAATTTCCAGTAGCAATATAGGGAAAGTGAAATGCATTTCTACAAACAGAATCATGGTATCTTACTCCACAGGTTGCCGTCTTCACATCATTACACCTTGGTGAAAAACCTAGACTGAAATTATTTTCATTACAAGCTTTATTAAAACAGATTGGTGAAGTAAGCAGTGTAGGATTTACCTTCATCAAGGACTTTTTAACAGCAAGCAAAGACTTCCCAATTCCAGTAGTGTTGAATATTCTTAACTTAGACCCAGTGTAATCAGTAACAGTGACATTCAATTTATTAAAATACCCTTCAGACAAATTTCTTACCAACCAATGTCTAACACTATTACTTGAATTTAGCAGATTGAGACGTGAGGTCATCGCTATTGTCACTCCAGCTGTCTCCTCTTTGCTCAGCAGCACATCATGGGGATTGCAGTCTTGTGTGAATGGGGTAGCAATGAACACACATAGCAGGAAGTATTGATTCCCAGTCCTCTCACCGAAACCACCATTGTTTGGTACCACAGGTTGTGCGTATAGTCCACGTATTGTCCATTGTCCATTGTCCCTGTCTTGCGGTCCATGTTTTGCGGGCTCCTCGTCCTGGAATCAGAAATGGTCCCCCACCCCACAGTCATGAAAAGTATGGAACACAGAGTCATCAGTACCTTTGGTGCCATGCCTCCACCTGAGAGAGTACCCATCTGGGCCCCTATCTTCACCAGGTTTGAGACGGCTCTGTCCTTAGAAGGACAAAGCCCCCTTTGTAACTGGACTTACTCAGGGAAACAAGTTAGTTCACTTACAGGCACCCGCAGTCTCTTAACGTGTGAAAGGTGAATCCAAGATGGTCGTTCAGCAATACGTATGGCAGTGGGGGTGGGAGTGTCCAGTGTTGTCGGTGGTGGTTCTTTATGAAGACATAGTCTCCAGGTTGCAATGGGTTACCCGCTTTCTTTCTGTGGAGTAGAGAGAGCTCTTGACAGAATCAATGTGCTCTGAGATGTATTTGTTAGATGTGATTAGTGGTGAGAGGTCAGGCAATACATAAGGATGGTATAGGGTTAATCATTAGTTTGATTGTACCATTTTTCTTTTTACAAAACCTGTACTTTGTGGGTGGTAGGCACTATGAAATTTGATCTTACTTCTTACAGCTTGGATTAAGTCTTGAACTGTTTGTGCCGTAAAATGAGTTCCATTATCTGCATAAATCAGTTCTGGAACCCCAACGGCGGGAAAAACGTGATTCATGTGCTGCATTTGCTGAGGATGTGGGGTGAATTTCTGTCCACCTTGTGAGGGTGTCAATCAACACCAAGCAATATCGTAGCTTCTCATTCCTCCTTGAGCATTATTTTATAAACAAATGATGCACTTTTGGCATGTTTTTGTTACTTCTTTCAAAATATTAGGACAGTTTTCCCAACATCCTCATCATTCCCTCCTGTTGGCACATGAATAGTTCATGTGCCACCAGGGCAGCCCATTTGTATAACATGGGTGGCAAAACAATTTTTCCATCAGGCAAGCCACATGTAACAGGAGGGAGGTCCAAATTATTTTAACAGTCTTTTAAAACATCAACATCAACATTATTAAGAAACAGACGAAATCAATAGCAGTATAATGAGCAGCGATATCAGCCAAGCGTTTACTGGTTTTCCTGTGGAGGTGACAAACCCTGCAGGTTCAAGGTAGTGGTATGCAGGCAGCATGCGTTATAAGGATAATAGAGGGCCTGATCTTGCTATTATCCCATAAATAATAAGAAAGTGGTCTGTATTGCTCAGCATGTATTTGAGTTATAATTGCAGCAATGTGTTTATCCTGGGCACTACAGAAAAATAGAGAATGAAATAAAATAAAAGTCCTGTCCTAATTTAGCAAAGCTAACACACATAAGCATCAATAAGCTCTTTAAGTTCAGTCCTCAATTCTAAATTGGAGGCTGGTGTAACGTTTTTTTTTTTTCCTCTCTCCTCAAAATGTCATATGCTGTAGCAATTTTTCTTCATTTTCCCTCCTCCTTAGAGAAAATGACACTTCATTTATTTAGATGAAATCTATTTAACTTGAAGAATTTCTTTATTTTATTTTTTTTTTTTAGAAAAGATAAAATAAGTCATTAGTCTGCATTAATAGAAGAAAACAAAGGTAATCTCAGCTTTTTCTTTCTTCTTTTCTCAGCACTGTAGCTAGGCTGTCAGTTCTGCAAGTATGGGGGTGCAACTATGGGAGGTGCAAGTATGGGGGTTCCCCCTATAGCTTAAAGTGCAATGAGGTGTTATGAAAATAAAGTTGAATTGAATTCATTTATTTATTCATTTATTGATCATTTTTATGCATTATCTATTTTTCTGAGGGTTACTAATTATTTGCTAATTAATTTCTTTGATACCCCCTGCTTTGATACATGAAGACGCACATGCAGCAAAGTTACAGGGTATTTGTTTGATAAAAAGTGTGGGTAGCCCAATTCCTTCAAAAATAAGAGTTCAATAATCATAGCCTTTTTTTGTGACTTTTCTTGAACTAATTTACAGATTCCATTTAAGAGAAACAAATAACTATCTGTGCATTTTTGATATGCTTCAGCATTGATGAATAAGATCAGTTTGTCCAGTTGAACACAGATGGGTTGAATTTGAATAAATGAATAAAGATTGTATCACACTCTTTCAGTCAACGGAAAGGTGGACCTTTTGCCTAATTAGAATTTGATTTAAATTTTTACCAGGAATATACAAAATGATATTTATATATTCCTTGGTAAATTATGGGGTGAATGTAGTTTACCCTGACCCAGCTTGGCCACTGCCGAATCAGGAAAAACACATTCCTCCTTACTGTCACATTTCTGAAATATGATGTTGCTGCACCATTTGTGGTGAGTAATATCAATATAAAATCATATAGACATTACATTTGTAAAGTCGAAGTCATTTGAATCAGTACACCTTATGTTATCTACAATGTCATACAAAGTCATACTTGGCTTCAAAAAATGTTTATCAACAAGGATCCTTTCTCCAAGATCTTTGTCTGATAATCCATAGCCCCTGGCAAATCATATGTATAAGATAAGATAAGATAAGATAAGATAAGCCTTTATTAGTCCCACAACGGGGAAATTCCAGGATTGCAACAGCACAGGGATAGCAACACTCAGAGCAACAATCAGAAGGCAAGAAAAAAAACAAGCAAGCAAGAGCAGCTAATATACATATGTACATATAAGATATACAGTATATATATACACACACACACAGACACACAGTGCAGAGCATTGTAGCTGGATGGAATAAATATATGAATATATGAACACACAGTGCAGAGCATTGTAGCTAGATGGAATAAATATGTAAATATATAAAAATCAGCATGATCAGCATCAGCATCATCACGTCAGTCCTGCACTGTCATGTTTCAGTCTAAGGAAAAAAGGTTGGTAATGCGTCAAAATTGCTTTTAAAAATATGTTAACAGTTTATCATGTACGCAACATTAATCAAGACCCCACAAAGTTAGATTGAAAAGATAAAAAATCCCAAACCTTGTAAAAATACCCATATTTAGACCACTTTTTCCACACAGATCAACCACACACATACAGAGGATTGTTTTTATTTCCACAAGGTCGACGCAGCTCCTTCCATTCTCTCAACTCAGCCATAACACAAAACTAGTCAACTCCTTCTGCTCAAAGCCACTATTTTCAGATACCTATAATTTCAAACATTTCTCAGAAGGATAACAATTAGACAATCAATCCTTTTATACCAAAATTACAAACAGTTTAAAAACCTGCTCCCTCCGCCTTCGCAGAGAACTCAGAACTCTCATCCCTTTTCCTCACGCTGGAGCCGTTTACAGAAACAAAAAAAATCTAATCTGCAGCTGCCTCTAAGGCTCGCGCACACACAAAAATAAAATAACTGTTTCTCATTGTCCGTTTTAGCGTTATCCAGTTCCGTTGCCACTTAACCTGACCGTCTTTAGATCTTATAGTCTAGTATCAATATCTTATAACATAGAGTAAAGTTATTATTATGATTTTATTTACTTCCTCCTTCTCCCAACCTCTTGGGCTTCTTTTAATAATTTGCTGTATGGACCCTCCTTAGGATCTGTTACAGGATAAGGGGGGGAGCGCTCAGTTTTCTTCTGTCCAGCTGTGACAGAGAATTTTCACTGTTTTGATTCTCACATGGTTTTTTTCTGATCCACTCCTTTCTTACTATTTTTGCATCCTTGGTTGGCTTTTATTCGGGCATCTGCAGCTGCTGCCAAAGATTTGCACATTTAAGTTCCAAATTTGGCTTTCTCTTATTTCCTTTGGTCACTAATTTTGCCGTCGACACTAAGACTGCGCACTCTTCCACATCTAATGCGGGTTTGAAGGAATAGTCCTTTTCCCATTTGCTCAGATATTTTTCAGGATCCTTTATCTGTTCACTATCTTTTAACCGGTCATTGTAATGCACTGTCTGCTCCCTTTTCTGCTGTTTAGTTTTTTGCTTATTCTCTTTTTTCCCCACACAGTTACCCATTTTTCCCTTTTTTCTGCTGTCTTTATTATTTTTTAAACCCCTTGGTAATTCCACAGGAATTAAGATGCTTTACCAGGAAAAGTGTGAAACGCCGTCACACTACCATTACAGCATAACCGCGACCTGATATTCTATTTTTAGTTCCAAAACTCGGGGATCTCAACCCAAAAACTTATTTTTGTCCCTGACCGGGGATTTCAACCCAAACCTTTTACCTCGTTGCAACTACTTCTGCGCACTTTATTTACCTTTATTTACTTTTCGCGTTAGTCTCTCGTGGTTGGATTTGGAGATTCTTGTAACATGTTTAACATTACTCACTCAAGGCTCGATTTTAGAGAATCTTCTAAACGCACATATAGTAAATAATAAAAAAGACGTCACTTACTTTTCTTTCTTTTAATTGAGGAGGATGGGCTTCACTAGACGACGTCTAGAGTCCCGCACAATCCAGATTTCCTCAATGGGGAGTCCTATACTGACTGTATGCAGTCAGACCATGCGCATGGATTTCCAACCTGGAGAGCGCGTCGCCTCCATCCGTCGTCCAGATATTGCCCATCCGGGTCACGGCACCAAGTATGTCAGAATCTTGAAACTTTAGAGTGATCGTATGTTGGTTCGTTACCTCAAATAAGATTCATAACACAAGTATATTCCTCATATGAGCTCTTTACTTGCAAGAAGTGCCATACTTTTAACAGAAAATGCAGCACTCGCCATAAAAAACAATCAGGAAGTATTTATACATAGTCAGTCACACAAACATCTACTGGATACAATTCACAGTCATAATATGAGTATACGAAACACTGGCCTGGACTGAAAACATGGCCTTGCAGGTGTGTCCCAGACTCCAAGTTAATCATAGTCACAGCATTTCATAGGAAAACAAGATTAATTCTCCCTCACTCCCAGACCCCTTATCATATACATAGTCTGGTCTGGTGAGACACTTTGACTTCTAAGCACATCTTAATGAAGGACACTCAATGGGTCCACTTATTACAGAGAAACAATATAGTATGCTATAAACTCATAGAAGATGCATGCAGTATACATTTTAATCATATAAGATGGTTATGCAATGATAATGATAATGATGTTAGTAATTATAAAATGATAAATGATTGAACATGCATGATAAACAATTTTCTGACATAAATGCTATATTTACTACTATGTCCTGGGCACGACGTTAAACTACATCCGGCAGCAAGGCCCCAGTCCGGGAGTTCTGGGGTTCTGAGGAGAATGTCACTACCTCTTAATTGCTGCTGTGCTGGGCCACCCTTGGGCAAGGTGTAGCACCCAATAGCCTCCCATACTGGGTTACGTATAAGCCACCAAAGGCGTACCAGGCAGATGATGTCAAGTAAGACTGCACCTGTTTGACATGGCGGATGAGTGCAATGCTTAGCGGGCAGGCGGTAAAGGTGGGCCTTGACATACCAAGCACCCAGCAGCCCGCTGCAACTGCCTTCTGCTGAAGATGCGCGTCTCAATCCCTTGAGCTGCAGTGAATTGGCTGGCAGTCAAGTGAGTGTGCGTGGCCCCTCGCGCAACCACGACCACCTTAAACAACTTCATCAGCGAATGGCTTGTTCCTTTCCCAAAGTCCAATGGCGACGGAAGCGCGGGTGACGGGGGTAGGCCTGGAAAGCTGGAAGTCCCTAGTCTGCACCCGCACATTGGCGGCAGATCTAAGATGGTCGCTCCCTGCTGAACAGCCGTGACGGCAGGGCTTCGGCAGCTGGATCTGTGACTGGGCTGGCCTTTTTAGGATCACCACAGCCCACCCTAATTGGGGAGACCCCTAGAAAAGGTGGGGTAAACATTGGACACGGCATCTCAGTCCAGTTCACCGCAGCTGGCGGACTTCCCATCTCTGCCGTCGAAAATCAAAGAAAACACTTCGCTCTCTCAAGAGGTCTCTAACTCTCGGGGCCTGGAATATTCACACACTCCTCGACAAAAGCAACACAGAAAGACCAGAACGCCGAACAGCACTCGTCTGCAAGGAGCTTGACCAATTCAACATCGACGTGGCAGCTCTTAGTGAGACAAGATTCCCAGATGAAGGTAACATCGTAGAAGCAGGGTCAAACTATACCATTTTCTGGAAAGGGAAAAGTGCTGAAGAACCACGTATTCACGGAGTTGGCTTTGCTATAAGATCAAAACTTGTTGACCAACACAACCTCGTCCCTACGGCCATCAGTGAACGCATGATGAAAGTCAGAATCCCTCTTGTCCAAAACAGATTTCTCACCCTGATATCTGTGTATGCTCCAACGCTCACCTCAGAGGATGATGAAAAAGTCTCCTTTTACGACCTGCTTAACTGTGCCATCCAAAGTGTCCCAAGACAGGACAAACTTGTCATCTTGGGCGACTTTAATGCCAGAGTAGGCAGAGATCACAATCTCTGGAAAGGCGTCCTTGGACATCATGGAATTGGAAACTGCAACTCCAATTGCTAACTCCTCTTTGGCCTTTGTGCTGAACATGAACTGGTCATCACCAATTCCCTCTTCCAACTACCATCTCGTCAAAAAACAACCTGGAAACACCCAAGATCCAAACACTGGCATATTCTTGACTACATTTCTAACTAGAGCCAGGGACAAAAGAGACGTGCACATCACTCGCTCCATGCCTGGTGCAGATGACTGTTGGACAGACCACAGATTGCTTATCTCACGACTCCAAATCAAAGTCCGTCATCCACCAAAACGGACCTCATCAAGCGCTCCTCATCATCGCTTTGACTGTGCAAAACTACGCAATCCACAGACATCTCAAGACTTTAAGGAAGCCGTAGAAAAGAACATCGCGGATCTTCCAGAACCACCACAGGTGGAAGATAACTGGACCACCCTTCATGACGCAGTGCTTGACGCTGCAGAAAAGACAATACGTTTCTCTCAGAAGAAGACCCAAGACTGGTTTGATGAAAATGACGAAGTCATCACAAACCTTGTTGAAGCTAAACGTCAGGCAAGGCTCACTTTTGAAAACCAGCCATCCACACAGAACAAACAAAAATATAAACAAGCACTTGCAAACTGTCTGAGAGAAATTCGTGCTGCTCAGAACAACTGGTGGCAACAGAAATCGGAGGAGATCCAAAGATTTGCAGACCAACGTGACATGCACCGCTTTTATGCCGCAACAAAGGAAATCTTCGGCCCTACAAGGTCAACTGCCTGCAGTCTGAAGGATGCAGATGGCTCCACTGTCATCAATGACACCTAGGGAATTTTAAACCGATGGAGATCCCACTTTGAAAGCCTTCTCAATGATCATTCGCGCACACCAGATGACCTTCTCTGTAAAACGCCAAAACATCCTGTTCGCTACTGGATGTCTCTTCCACCTTCCTCTGAGGAAATGAACAAAGCCATCAAGCACATGAAACCAGGCAAGACACCGGGACCAGACAACATCCCACTAGAACTAGTCACTCATGGTTGCCCGGAATTTAAGAACCGACTGCTGAACCTCATCCTAAAAATCTGGGAAACAAAGACAGTCCCTAGTGACTTCCGCGATGCAAATATTATCACCATCTTCAAAAAGGAAGATTGAGAAAACTGTGAAAACTACCGTGGCATTTCACTGCTATGCATAGCAAGTAAGATCTTTGCACACATCCTCCTCAACCGCCTCCTTGTCATCGCAGAAGAAATACTTCCTGAATCACAGTGCGGTTTCCGATCTTCCCACGGGACAATAGACATGATCTTCTGTGCCCGACAACTGCAGGAGAAATGTCAAGAACAGCAACAGCCACTTATGCTCATCTTCTGGGACCTAAAGAAAGCCTTCGATAAGGTCCCACGGCCAGCTATGTGGGCAGTCTTGGCAAGATTTGGCTGCCCAGATGACTTCATTATGCTGATCCGCTCACTTCATGATGGAATGGTGGGCAGAGTATGCCATCAAAAAGCTCTCTCTGACCCTTTTCCCATAACAGGAGGACTCAAGCAAGGCTGCGTTCTAGCCCCAACCTGCTTCTCACTGTACCTGGTGGCAATGCTCAATGAAATCCCACCAGACACCCCTTCCACTGATGTACGATATCGCATGGACGGAGGCCTCTTCAATCTCAGTCGACTCCGAGCAAAACCAAGAATGTTAACCACCACAGTCCACGAGCTGCAGTATGCAGATGACAACGCTACCCCTAGCTTAACTGCTGAAGATCTACAGAGGACGGCTGACCTCTACAATAATGCTTATGAGCGTTTTGGAATGGAGGTGAATACTGACAAGACCAAAGTCCTCATTCAACCACCCCCAGGCTGCATGCTCCCTGACACAATCATCACTATTGATGAAAAGCCTCTGGAAAAAGCGGATCATTTCTGTTATCTAGGAAGCATTCTATCAAAGACACCTACATGCGATCAGGACGTGGAGAATCGCGTTAGGGCAGCTCACTCCGCTTTTGGACGTCTTAATCGTCGAGTCTTCAACAACCACGCACTGACTATCAAAACAAAGATCATGGTTTTCAGGGCTGTAGTTCTGTCTACCCTTCTCTATGCCTGCGAGACCTGGACTCTCTACCGTCGCCAAATCAAACGTCTTGAGCACTTCCAACAGCTGAAGCTTAAACAAATCCTTAAAACCAAATGGACAGACCGGGTAACAAACACCGAAGTTCTCGCCCGCGCTGCACTACCTAGTGTTGAAGCTACCATTATTCAGCACCGTCTCCGCTGGGCAGGCCATGTACAACGAATGGACTCAAATCATCTACCGAAAATTCTGCTCTATGGAGAACTCACCTCAGGAACAAGACCACTAGGCAGACCAAAACTGCGCTATAAAGACCAACTAAAGTCCACCTTGGCCCAAACCAGCATCCACAGATGGGAACACCTAGCAAAGGAGAGAATGGTATGGAAAGAAACTATCCGCAATGGCACTATAGCCTTTGAGAGAAAGAGATGTGCATTTGAGGAGGAGAAGCGAAGAAGAAGGAAGGAGCGCTCGCAGCAGCCGCGGCCTCCACCGTCACTTCCCAGCGGTCTCTGCCCACGCCTCTTCCATCACCGGCTCGGGCTACAGAGCCACATCCGTCACAAGCACAAGTGATTTCTGGAACAGGAGCAACCCTATGCTCGGACACGAGCTGGAGCCGACGACGACGATTTACTACTACTATAAAACGAGTAAAACTATGGCCACCAAACTTGCTATACAGGTTCACCTCGGGATCCTGACCTACAACTATGGGTTGTATACTTTGTTGTATATTCGTGGATGATGGGCTTATCAGAATTTAGTTCTGCCACAGCAATTATATTGAAAAGCTGAAAATTGCTCTGTCCGTAAGTACTGGGATCCTCAAAGAAAATGGAGGTGGGGGATATTGTGTCAGGTTCTGAGCATGGTTGAGGGACCATGCTCACGCTTTAAGTTTATTTTTGTTATTCACTGTGTTTTCTTCATCTCAGCCCAGTCTGATTATTATGTTTATTTTCACCTTCATGTCCCTATTTATATTCTTTTGAATATGCCATTTACTTCTGTTTGCTATGATTATCTTAGTTCTGCCGTCTCATGTTTCTTATATTAACTGTAGGTTAGTTTTCATGGTTCTGTTTGTTAGTACTATTATCATGGTCAGTTACATTTGGTCCATTTTTGTCTGCCTATGATCAGGATATGAATCAGGCCCTGTCCTCACTTTCAGTTCATGTTTAGATCCTCTTTATTAATCCTAAAATTTATTAGATCCTCTTTATTAAAGTTATTAAATTAATTAAATTAATTTAATTGTAATTTAATTTAATTAATTAATTAATTAAATTTAATTAATTTATCATGTTTTTTGGTTTTGTTTGGGTTTTATTATCATGGTCACAGTTACGCTTGGGTTTGATGATTATTGTTCTCATGGTTATGGTATCATATTTTTTCCTGTCGTGATTTGGGTTTGGGCTTTTGTTTTGACAGCGCCTTTCGTTTACTTCCGGTTTTGGGTCATGAGTTTTTTGTTAATTATTCACAGCTGCTTTTGATTTCCTTGATTATTGATTGTTCACTGTCATAACCCGAGTGTCGGTTCTGGCCACACTCGGGTCTCATATCTTATTTCCCTGGCTTTGGCAGCAGAGGATTTCTTTCAGCTCCTCGGGCTTTTATTGTGAAGGCGCCCGGGGGAGCTCCCTGCTGTCAAAGTCAGCTGCTGCGCTGTTGTCGCGGCGAGCAGCTGCGCCGCATTGGGGTCATTAGCGGCCAGAGTTAAAAACCGGTGCTGAATGTCCTCCAGTGCGGCAGTCTCTGTTATGTTCTGTTATGTTCTGTTATGTCCTGTTGTATTCCTGTTGCTCTTCATGGTTAACGGACTTGGGAATCCCCTGTTACCCGCCTGTTAACGGTCCTGTTGTTAAGGTACGCTCTGTGTGACTTTACCCTTATTATTACCTCGTCTGGCGCATCGGGCACTCCCCGGCTCAGGCGTCACCTTGTATGTATCCTGTGCTTGTCCATCCCTCTCTGTAATAAAACATCACTGCAAACTCACTGGTGACTGTGGCGTCTTGTGATCGTCCGTGAGGGCCATCGTGACAGTAGACTGCCGCCAAAACGCCCGGAGAGGAGGCGTTGCATCGAGACGCCATTCACCGTGCAGTTTGCAGTAGTGGACTGTTTGTTCCTATCTGTCTGAGTGTCTGCAGCTGGGAGTATGTCGTCATCCAGGAGCCACAGCCGGCGCCTGGGCAGGCAGCTAGCGGAAGCTCTGGAGGAGATTGACAACACCATCTCTTCCGCTACGCTGTGGGACGCTCCCAGCGACATTCTAAGACATTTGGACGACGCTGAGGAATTTCTGCTTAATCTCCCCCTCGAGCTTGACGATCACCCGGAGGTGATAGCGAGGTGGGAGGAACTCACCGTCCAACGCGAGTCGCTTCGTGGGCTGGAGGAGAGGAGCAGGAGGCAGGGGAGAAAGCATCCACGCTCCCTGCATCGTTGTTCCGTTCCCGTCCCAGAGAAGAACCAGGAGTTCACGCCGTCTGGGGGCCGACGACGACGTCAGCGTAATGACGCGGGCCCTCCTCAGCAGAATCCTCAGCTGAAACCCCGTCTGGATCCAGTTCCGGGTCGCCGCAAGGGCTCAACCCACCACACAGCTGTCACTTCTGCGCCTCGTCAGAGGGGAATCCCCGCAGCCTCGTCTTCTCCCGGGCCCTCGCCTGCTGTCCCGTCAGCGCTCCATGCCTGACTGACCCTGGCTGTCGCCCCCTCCTCCTTGTTGCCTATCCTGGCTGCTGTGTGTCACGGAAGCTCCGTTTCGGCAAGCCCCATCCCGGAACCGTCTCGAGTGGCCTCACCTCGTCTTCCCAGAGGGCCCTCTGCCGCCATCCAGCGGGGAAAGGGAGGAACGATGTCCCCCACAGCGGGAACCATCTTACCCTCAGGAGAAAGGCAAGTGCATGATAATTTCTCTCATTTTGATATTGTTTTGCCTTGTCTGACTCCTGGGGGTGGAGTTCGGTGTATGCAGCCCCCCGAGCTCCCTCTACCTGCTGTGGATGAAGGAATTAACCCTGCTTCCTCTGTGTCTCCCTCCGCTGACGCGGTCCTCGACGCCAGGCCAACGTCGCTGGATGAGGAGGGGGCCTGCGGTTCTGGAGAGCCTGGTTCCGGTTCTGCAGCCATGCCGTGGGTGGAGGAGGAGAGCGGACTGCAGCGTGGAGCCTTCGCCGATGTGGAAGCGTCCCCGGGGTTCCACGGAGGAGCGGTCTGGTCCAGCGGGTCGAGGTTCTCCTGCCACCACGCCGTGCGGGCCATCGGCGTGGACATCGGTACCGGAGGACTCTCTAGCTGCGCGCACCATCATGCCAGCTGCGGAGCCCGATGCAGCTGAGTGGGAGCCTGAGGACGACTTCCTGACATCTGAGCCCGGATCTTCGCAGTCCTGGACGGCTTCAGAACCCGAGCTCAGGCAAGTGCTCTGTTTTACCTTTCTTCTTCACCTTTTAGAGCACTTTTGCCTGTCTCAAGGGGAGATGAGCCGGGTGCAGCTGCCCGCTGCGTCCGAGCTTATCTCGCCGGGTTCTGGTGCTGCCGGTGATCCTGATCCCGGGTTTTCTCTCTTTTGTGAGTCTTCTCCCAGGGTCGCCGGCGAGGGGCTGCTCTCGCCTGCTGCGCCAGAGGTTCCGGTTTCGGGGTTGGAGGTCGAGTCTGGTGCCACGCCGACCCAGTCGGGGTCCGTGGGTTTGGTTCCAGAGGCCCAATCGGGGTCCACCGTGGGTTTGGTTCCGGAGGCCCAATCGGGGTCCACCGTGGGTTTGGTTCCAGAGGCCCAATCGGGGTCCACCGTGGGTTCGGTTCCGGAGGCCCAATCAGGGTCCGACGTGGGTGCTGCACCAGCAGGTCCTAGATTCGGTGAGGAAGCTGCAGATCCCCGGCCACCGGATGCTGGACAGGCTCGTTTCCCTCGTCACCCTCATCTCCACCGTCATCCTCCTCATCTCCCTGAGGAGTGCTACCCATCTCCACCTGGGGCCGCTGGGGTCCCGAACGCTCCGCCCGGTTCCCCCTCGTCTCTCCCCTTTTCAGCGGGACCGCCGGCTGCTTCTTCCCAACGGTTCTGGTGGGCTGGTGTTGCGGGCCGGCCACCTGAAGGACTGTCTCGTCGGTTTGGTTCTCTGGGCCAGCCCCCCGACCTTTTTGTCTTCCTGTGCGGCGACCTGCTCCGGCCACCTGAAACTCTCTACTCCCGAGCATGGGACTGGGGTAGGCCGCCCGAACTGTCCTCTTTTCCCCTCCCTGTTCTGTGGCCTTTTGATGCCGGACGACCCCCCGAACCTTTTGCCCCCATCCCTCCGGGTCAGGACTGCACCCTCCCCGGGTTTCTGATCTCGTCTGTGGGACTGTTGGGGTGTGCGGGGGGGGGGGGGGGGATTGATTTGTGTTTTTGTGGTTCACTGTGTTGTTTCTGGGTTTGGTGTTTTTTTTCCTCCACCTTATGTCGCTTTGTTTTTGCCAAAAGGTATACTGCCTATTTTGACTTTGTTCTGGTTACCCACGTTTTAGGGATTATGTTTTTTTTCCCCCTACCTCTATAGCCTTGTTGGTCTTATCACTTGCTTGCTCTTTGTTTGTCTCTCTCCCTCCTGCCAGCGCCCCATCCACCCACCCTAGGGGGGGGGGGGGGGGGCTTGGGTGTTACTCGGGCCGCTCAGAGCTCGGCCTCGAGGGGGAGGTACTGTCATAACCCGAGTGTCGGTTCTGGCCACACTCGGGTCTCATATCTTATTTCCCTGGCTTTGGCAGCAGAGGATTTCTTTCAGCTCCTCGGGCTTTTATTGTGAAGGCGCCCGGGGGAGCTCCCTGCTGTCAAAGTCAGCTGCTGCACTGCTGTCGCGGCGAGCAGCTGTGCCGCATTGGGGTCATTAGCGGCCAGAGTTAAAAATCGGTGCTGAATGTCCTCCAGTGCGGCAGTCTCTGTTATGTTCTGTTATGTCCTGTTGTATTCCTGTTGCTCTTCATGGTTAACAGACTTGGGAATCCCCTGTTACCCGCCTGTTAACGGTCCTGTTGTTAAGGTACGCTCTGTGTGACTTTACCCTTATTATTATCTCGTCTGGCGCATCGGGCACTCCTTGGCTCAGGCGTCACCTTGTATGTATCCTGTGCTTGTCCATCCCTCTCTGTAATAAAACATCACTGCTAACTCACTGGTGACTGTGGCGTCTTGTGATGGTCCGTGAGGGCCATCGTGACATTCACAGGTGTTCTTGATTTGTCTCCTTATTTATAGAGGTCACACGCTGCCTTCAGCACGGCGACCTTCACGCTAGCAGACTCACACTATCATGTTATCATCCTAGCTTCTTCCTGTATCTTGTTCTCATTTTTCGTTCATGTCTGGAATTTAGTTTTGTTATTAAATTACGCCTCAACATCGCTCTGCACCTGGGTCCGATTCCTTGCCCCAGTGGGGCTATCATGACATATTGCATTCACCTCAGAGTGCTCTTATTGTCAGAATTTTGCAAAAATTTTTCCTTTAACTTTGCAACTTTTTCTCATAGATTTGCAATATTTTTTCTGAAAATTTTGCAATTTTTCTCATAATTTTGCAACTATTTCACATAATTTTGCAACTATTTCACATAATTTTGTAAATTTTTTCTCAGAAATTTAAACTTTTTCTCATTAATTTGCAACTTTTTTATAAATTTGCAAATTTTTGTCATTAATGTGTAAATTTTTTTCATTAATTTTCACCTTTTTTCACATAAACTTGCAACTTTTTTCCTATAGATTTGCAGTATTTTTCCTCAAAACTGCAGCTTTTTTCCTGTAAATTTACAACTTTTGTTTCATCAATTTACAACTTTTCTCATTAATTTGCAACTTTTTTGCATCAGTTTGCAGTTTTTCATAAGTTTCCGTTTTTCCTGTAAATTTTCAACTTATTTTTTCTAAATTTGCAACATTTGTCTGGATACTGGACATAGTTTTATTCTGTGTAATTAAATTGTAATCTGTGACTTTTTAATTTTTAAACTGGCATCTCTTATCATATGTTTTCACCTTTATTTTTGCATATTTATGTGTTTGTACCTCATATCCCCCTTGTTAGAAAATAGCAAACGACCTAGTGCTTAACCCTGTCTAATTTTGTCACATCACAATGGTTTCCCCTCATCTACTGGATGTAGCCACTAAGGAAGAACCGGGTTGAAGGTAGCTCACTAAGACAGAATTTTTATGGGATTTCTTCCGTTTTCTAAAACATATCAAAACTACATTTGGGTCTCAGTGCACGTGTGTATTTAATGTAATTTTAGTAATATTATTTGTTAAATGTTTTAATAGGTGGATCAAACCAAAATGACCCGACATACTGCACCATACCTGATCTGCCTGAGACAGGAAAAAACAACGGTAATCCTAAGACTGTCATTAAAGTGGAAACCATGTCAACTGAAGAACTAAATTAAATAAATGTAAATGTCCTTCTACAGAGTCGCCGTATTGTCTGATCGGTGACCCCTGTCATGGTGGAAATGTGAAAGGTACATTTATTTATTCACTCCTCAGATTTATGTGCACGCCATCAAAAATGTCCCATATAAACTACTCGTTTGTTTGAGTAAATCAGATTTGTTGATTTGGAATTGCTTATTATTAGCATTTGCCTCAGTCATGGTGTCGCTATCAAAACATAAATAGAGGGAATATTTGGTGAGCTACTGCTCATTAGCTCTGACAGCAATGTGCTATAAAACAGCCTGTTTAAAGGAGAGCTCCTTCCCTGTGTGTAAAATGGTACTGCAATAAATAAACCCTGAGGTGTTCTGGCCAAAGCACGTCACCTCTGCAAGCGTTCCTACCAACATCTAAATATAACCAACAGAGGCAGTTTAATAATGGAGACAGTTAAGTTTTAATTGCTTACAGTTGTTGTAATTGTGATTTTCTTTGTCCTGCAGGTTCATCACAGTTGAATGATAAAACTTATGTTTTGCTGGAGAATCTCAAAGCACAGAGGGACGACAGCGATCGACCAAAGCTGTAATTTAATCTGATTATTGTGCTGTTGACAAGTGAAATACTGTGAATGAAAAAACTTTTGAACACTGAAAAAATGACTTTTTGACCTTATAATTGTTACTTTTTTGTTCATTTTTACCTGGAAATGTCATTTCAATATTTTTATTTAAAATATCTCTTAAGTTGATGTCTTACTAGATGTTTGATCGTAATTTTGTAGACTATTTCTTTATACAAATGTTACTTTTAAAATCAACATTTATTAAAAAGAAATTTATTAACCTTATAAAAGTTACTTATTTTGTGGTGTGAGGGGGCTGATGGGAAATATCAGGAAATAAACGTGTTTTCCTCATTTAGACTCAGTTTAATGTGTGACTGCTGTGCGTGTCAAAGCTGTTTTTGTTGGTATAGTTGTAACGTTTGTCTTTATTACACCATTACTGAGCATGTGATGTTGGAGATACACACAATACCCCGTAGTAGTGATGGGTCCGGTAACACCGATGCGTCGGCGCATGCGTCGAGCTCATAGAGCGAAACCCTGTGTCAGTGCGTGTTGGTGCGTATTGCTTTAAGAAAGTCACATGACCGATACAGGTACTGTATTGGTCACGTGACGCTGGCGTGTCGAAACACTGACACGCCAGCATTTACAAGGAAGCGCATCTGTCAACGGGATGCATTTGCCCAAAGACTCGTATGTGTTGCGGACGGTCCTTGGGCAAATTTATGACGAATTATGGAGCACGAGCAGCCTCAAGAAAAAAAGGTTTCCGCCATGTGGGACCATTTTGATCTGATATCGGAAAATAAGGTATTTCAAAATAGTATTTTTAAAATACTATTTTCTTTGTTTTAATTTCCTTGTTGTTTCATCCTGTTCCTCTCAGAGTTTCCACTTGATCTATCTGAATTCAAATTCATTTCAAAGTGACTCTTACTTTACTCTTCATATTTTCTGCAGGTTAAATGTCGCATTTGTTCAACAGAGCTGTCATATTTAAACAAGAGCGCCTCCTCAATGCTGAGGCATTATAGGGCCAGGCATGACAATGAAGTCCCGGATACACCCAGGATAGACTCCGGTATACAGCCCTTCTACTACTTACTCACAGTTGCTTTATTGATAATTAATTCCTATTAATTTATTTTTTACTTCATTTTTAACCATCAAGCTTCCAGGAAGCAGATACTGGATGAGGCTCTGCTGAATTTCATAGTGAAGGACTGCCAGCCCCTCAGCATTGTGGAGAGTGAAGGGTTCAGGGAACTGATTCAGGCCCTTCAGCCCTCATATGTTTTGCCCACCAGAAAGGTTTGTGGAAATTATCTAAAGTAGTAGCTGATGTATCCAATTTATTTAATCTTAAAATTTAAATATATGGATTTGCTTTTGGTTTGACTTGGTGTAATTTTCAGACCATCAAACAAATGGTGGCGAAAAAGTACGAGGAGGAACGGGAACGAGTGAAAAAGGAAGTACAGCAAGCTGTGGCAGTGAGTATAACAGCTGACATGTGGACATCTGTGAACATGGAGGCTTACTTGGCTCTTACATGTCACTACATTAACGAGAATCTGCAGTTGTGTACGTCTGTGTTGGGAGTGCAGTACTTTCCACAAAGTCACACTGCTGACAATTTGGGCCAAGTCAAAAGGGGCATGATGGAGGACTGGGCCATAACCAATAAAGTAAAGTGTCTTGTGACTGACGCAGCACCCAACATGATTGCATCCACTAGACAGCTACAAATTCGGCACTCAATTTGCATTACACATAGTCTAAATTTATTAGTTAGTAAATCATGTGATCAGATCCCCACACTTACATCCATCAGACACAAAGCTAGGCACATTGTCACATACTTCAGATCAAGCACTACAGCCAAGGAGAAGCTCGCTCAAGTGCAGCAACAGATGGGACGACCAAGCCTGAATCTTATCAATGAGGTGCCAACACGCTGGAACAGCACATATGAAATGCTGTCAAGGCTACATGGTGAGAGGGAACCAGTGTGGGTATCTCTGGCCTCTCTAAAAAGCGATTTGACTCCACTTACAGCTGATGAGTATACCATCATAGGAGAAACACTTCTTGTGCTTGCTCCTTTCCATCAAGCTACAGTGGAGTTGTCTGAAGAGAGGCGAGCGTCAGGGTCAAAGGTCATCCCGATGATGAAAATGCTCTATCTTACACTAGAGAGTAATGCTTCAACCTTGCACACACAGGCAGCCATACACCTACAAGAACATCTGAAGCGTCGAGTCACAGACACTGCTTCCAACCTGGAGTCATTAAGTGTGTTGACCCTAGCCACACTCCTAGACCCCAGATTTAAATCACTCGGGTTCCACAGTTCCTCCAAGTGCAATGACGCCATCAGTAGACTGCGGTCAGAATGTGCATCTGTAATCGGACGCACAAATGAGCCCCAGCCGGGACCGTCTTCACAACAGCTGTCTGCGCCCACTTCAGGCATGTTATTCAGCATTATTTGTTGTTGTTTGGAAATCATGTACTAAAATGCCAGTTTGTTGTTGTTGTTTTTTTTTAGATAACCTTTGGCAACCTTTGGACATCGAAGTGGGCAGGCAGACCAAAAATGCCACAGCTGATGTCATCCAGGAGGTGCAGAGATACCTGGCAGAGGGCAATATTGCCAGGTCCCAGGATCCTCTGAGATACTGGGACAATCAAAAGGCCATCTATCCAAACCTCTTCCAGCTGGCGTTGGAATTTCTCTGCACTCCAGCCTCATCTGTGCCATGTGAGCGCGTATTTTCAACAGCTGGAGAAGTTGTGTCCAAAAAGCGCAACCACATGAATTTTAAAACTTTGGAAAAACTTATTTTTTAGAATAAAAATTTGTAAAAAGATTTTTTTGTAAAAAATAAATAAATAAATAAATAAATAAAAAATCCCAGTCCACAAGCATCCTCATTCACAACATGTTCACTTAGATTTTCACGTTATGATACATGTTCACATTATTTATTGACTGTATCTAAAAATATCAATGATATTTGAAATTAAAATGAAGATATGAAATAATACAGTATAAAATACAATGACTTAAATTATATACTGGTCCAAAAAATAAAAGGAACACTAAACACATCCTAGATTTGAATGAATGAAATATTCTTATTAAAATACTTTGTTCTTTACATAGTTGAATGTGCTGACAACAAAATCACACAACAGCATGTGAAATTGATTGTCAGTGTTGCTTCCTAAGTGGACAGTTTGATTATTTTTTGGAGCAGTATATTATTGTATATACTAGGTCATCAAATCAGTGTCAGTTGAGTCTGTCAACTTGGTTGCCTGTAGGGATTTTTAAGGTCCAGCAGGTGTCAGTATTCAGTGACACAGTATCAACACAGTATCAATACAGTTTGGCAATGTGTTGAAACGCATCATGACGCCTCATGGACCCATCACTACGGCCCGTAGGGACATGAAAATTTTTTTTGAGATTTTTGCAAATTTATTAAAAATAAAAACTAAGAAATCACATGTACATCAGTATTCACAGCCTTTGCCATGAAGCTCAAAATTGAGCTCAGCTGCATCCTCTTTCCACTGATCATCCTTGAGATGTTTCTCCAGCTTAACTGGAGTCCACCTGTGGTAAATTCAGTTGATTGGACATGATTTGGAAAGGCACACACCTGTCTATATAAGGCCCCACAGTTGACAGTGCAGGTCAGAGCACAAACCAAGCATGAAGTTAAAGGAATTGTCTGTAGACCTCCAAGACAGGATTGTCTCGAGTCACAAATCTGGTGAAGGGTACAGAAAAATTTCTGCTGCTTTGAAGGTCCCAGTAAGCACAGTGGCCTCCATCATCCCTAAATGGAAGAAGTTCAGATCCACCAGGACTCTTCCTAGAGCTGGCCGGCCGTCTAAACTGAGCGATCAGGGGAGAAGAGCCTTAGTCAGGGAGGTGACCAAGACCCTGATGGTCACTCTGTCAGAGCTCCAGTGTTCTCTGTGGACAGAGGAGAACCTGTTCCTTTTTAATTTCCTCCATTTGGCATGCCATATTTATGGCTCTTTCCAGAGTTAAGTCCTTTTCAAGTTGCACGCGCTCCAGCAGCCGCGTGTCTGCTATTCCAACGACAGTCCTGTCTCTGATGAGCTCGTCATGCAGCGGTCCGTAGTTTCAGTGCTCAGCCAAAGCAAAAAGTGTGGTAACAAAAGCATCAACAGTCTCATTGGCTTCTCGCCTGCGCAGATTAAATCTTGCCCGCTCGTAAACCATGTTTTTCTGGACTATAAAGAATGACTGAAAGCCGTCCTTTACTTTTATGTGCTGCCGCTCTTCTCCTTCATTTAGCTTGCGGCTCCTCAAAACCTCGTCCGCCTCATCCCCCATGCAGTATAGTGTGTTCACCTGGTGCTCCTCCCACTTGGCTGTTAAGATGCTAGCTTGCCCAAATCTTTCGAACCTTTGGATCCACTTTGTCCATTTGTGTGGCTTCAAGAGGCTCTGGTGGCTGGATGCTGAAAGTGGTGCTAACCGTATTAGCATTGTTGCTAGCAGGCCCTGTCATATTGCTAACTGGGTCCTCGCTCCTTCTACTTGCTCACCAAAAGTTGTTCTTCCCCCTGTCCTGGTAGACCTTATCTGACTCGGTTCAGCCCAACAGCACTGCTGATACCATGTCGTATACTTTAAAGAAGTATATTTAAACGCGGGATTCACTTTGGGAAGAACTGCTTTATTTCTAGAGCAACTCTAGCATCTGGTAACACTCCAACCATACACTACACTACCCATGATGCCTTGCCTCTCCCATAAGGCACTGTTTCTCTTTGTCTCACAGTTCCTCATTTGACCTCTGCAGTGAAAAAATAAAACTCTTACATAGAATAAAAATGGATGATGCAAAAAGTTGCAAACTACCAAGACAAAAAACCTGAAAAGCAACAAGAATAATGTTGAAAATTTATTGCAACATTATTTGCTGTATGTTGCAATAAATATATACACTATGTGGCACCTTTGGAGAGCCTGATTGGGTACCATCTCAGACAGGAGACAGTGGGAACAAAGAGCAGGGGAGTCCTGGTGAGATATCGGGGAGGTGTTAAGGTTGAGGGGGTGATATGCAGTGTGACGTGAACCTCATCTTTTGTGTGTGAGAAAATGCTAGAAGAATGCCATGAGACTTAAGAGAGGAGTTTCTGCTGGAGTGTCATTCGGTCTGTACTTGAGATGTGAGAGTGTGTAATAAAACGCCTGAAACAAATCTGCCTCATCATTTATACGCTCCACACTGGTGACCCAAGACGTATCATGGAACATGAGACAAGATCCCCGGAGCCGACCTCGACGGGAACCTCCAGCCACGCATGTGCAGTCGCAGTCAAGCTACCGGATTTCTGGCAGCACAACCCGTGCCCTTGGTTCCACCTCACCGAGGCTCAGTTCGCACTCCGGGGAGTAACGGCAGATGACACTAAATTCTACTATGTGGTCGCAGCACTCGATGCCCGCACAGCTCAGCACGTAACGAGCCTGCTCGATCAGCCACCAGCCGGCAGCAGATACGAGGCGCTCAAAACTGCGCTCATCCAGCGTTTCACGCTCTCGGACGGTGAGAGAGCAGAGAGGCTCCTGACGCGGACCGAGTTAGGAGATGGTTTGGCTGTAGACCTCATGGAGAAGATGCTGGCGTTAAGGGGCTCGGACGACGAACACTTTCTGTTTGCCCACCTCTTCCTCCGGAACCTACCGACAGCGGCGAGAGCGGCCCTGGCCAATTCACTGTTGCTGGCCACGCAGGACTACCGTGCGCTGGCCCAGGAGGCAGACCGGATCATAATCGCCACCAGGGTGACCACAGTCATCGCAGCAGCGGCGGAGCCCGGCGAGACGACCAGAGGAGGCGAGGAGCCACCGGCGGCAGCAGCAGCGGGGAACAAGGAGCGCGAGGGAGGCACGGTCTGCTTCTACCACCGCCGCTTTGGAGAGAAGGCGCGCAGATGTGTGCCACCGTGCCAATTCAAGCGCTCGAGAAACACCAAGACCGGGGGTCGGTAGCAGCCGTGACCCTCGGGGAGGAGAACAAGCTGCTCTACCTGACGGACGCACACTCGGGGAGGCATTTCCTCGTGGACACCGGAGCCCAGAGGAGTTTCATCCGGCTGACCTACGCTGACCGGCTGGCAGGATCTAGCGGCCCCGAGATGGTGGCAGCAAACGGCTCGGATATTAAGACCTTTGGTGAGAGGACTCTGCTCTTATCTCTACACAGCCGTACATATGAGTGGACTTTTGTCATAGCAGCACTGAATTACCATATACTGGGGGCTGATTTTCTGTGTGCACATCGTTTACTGGTTGATGTTGCTAACAGGTGCCTAGTTAATGCACTGTCCTTTGACTCTCTTCCCTGTATAGCTCGAGTGACCCGGCCAACAGCACAAGCCAACGTCACAGCAGCAGGCGGAAAGTTCCACACACTGCTCACTCAGTTCCCAGCACTCACAGTCCCGACGTTTTTGGCAGCCATCGCTAAACATGGGGTGGAGCATTTTATCACCACCACCGGGCCGCCCGTTTTTGCACGACCTCGGCGCTTGGACGCAGCTAAACTGGCCATAGCGCGCGGGGAGTTCGCCAACTTGGAAAGGTTGGGCATCATCAGGCGCTCAAACAGCCCATGGGCATCCCCGCTGCACATGGTCCCTAAAGCTGAGGGTTCGTGGCGACCGTGCGGGGATTTCCGCAGGTTGAACAACGCCACAGCGCACGACCGCTACCCAATTCCCCACATACAGGATTTTTCCGTTCACCTTGCTGGAGCACGCATTTTTTCCAAAATAGATCTTGTCTGCGGTTACCACCAAGTCCCAGTGTGCACTGAGGACATACCCAAAACAGCGGTAATAACTCCGTTTGGTTTATTCGAGTTCCTGCGTATGCCATTCGGGTTAAAAGGAGCGGCACAGACGTTCCAGCGCATGATGGATGCAGTGCTGCGCGACCTCCCGTTCGTGTTCATCTACCTGGACGATATCCTGGTAGCCAGTGCGTCCGAAGACGAACACGAAACACACCTCACGACGGTTTTCCGGAGGTTGGAGGAGCACGGGTTAATAATCAACCGAGCGAAATGTCAGTTTGGCACGACGGAGATTGATTTTTTGGGGCACCGCGTCTCTCCAGAAGGAGCGATCCCGCTACCGGACAAGGTGCGCGCAGTGGCGGATTTTCCCCGGCCCCAGACGGTCAGGGCGCTACAGGAATTTTTGGGAATGGTGAACTTCTATAACCGTTTTCTTCCCCGCGCAGCGCAGCTCATGCAACCATTATATGCCACGCTAAAGAAACAGAAACCCGCGGATAGGGTCGAGTGGTCCCTGGAGCGAGAGCGGGCATTCTTGGAAGTCAAAGCAGCTCTGGCAAACACCGCACTGCTGGCGCATCCGGACCCGACGGCCCACATAGCGCTCACCACCGACGCTTCAGACGTGGCCTTAGGGGCTGTCGTGGAGCAGAGCGTCACCTGGGGTTTGGCAGCCGCTCGCTTTTTTCAGCAGAACCTAGCGCGACAACGAACGTAAATACAGCGCGTTCGACAGAGAGTTGCTGGCCCTTCACCTGGCCATTCGCCACTTCCAGTTCTGGCTGGAAGGACGCAGCTTCACCGCGTTCGTGGACCACAAGCCGCTAACATTCGCAATGGCCAAGGTTTCGGAACGGTGGTCGGGCCGGCAGCAGAGACAGCTGGCCGCAATTTCAGAGTTTACTACCGATATTCAGCATGTGTCGGGTAAACTGAATGTGGTGGCGGACTGCCTCTCGTGTGCCGTAGTGGCCCCCGTCTGCGTGGGGATGGACTACGCAGCCATGGCCGCGGAGCAGACGAACGATGCAGACGTGCGCGTGCTCCAGTCTGGACCAACAGGGATAAGGCTGGAGAGCAGGGTGCTGCAAGATGGCGGCCCCCCCCCAATCTGCGATGTCTCCACGGGTCGCCCGCGTCTGGTGGTCCCGGCCGCATGGCGCCGCCGCGTGTGTAAGTCGGTTCACACTTTGGTGCACCCAGGAGTGCGCGCGTCGGTCAAAATGGTGGGAGAGAAGTTTGTGTGGTCGAGCCTGTGCAAACAGGTGAAAGAGTGGGCTGCAGCCTGCGTGGCGTGCCAACGAGCCAAGGTACACAGACACACGAAGGCTCCTTGGAGCCGTTTCGTATCCCGGCTAAGAGGTTCCACCATGTTCACGTGGACCTCATGGGCCCCCTCCCGCCATCACAGGGGTGCACGCACCTCCTGACAATGGTGGACTGCACCACGCGCTGGCCAGAAGAGGTTCCGCTGGCGGCAACCATGTCCGAGGAAGTGGCGCGCGCTTTTGTAACAGCATGGGTGGCGCGTTTTGGAGTCCCGTCAGACATTACGTCCGACAGGGGCCCTCAATTTGTTTCCGAACTCTGGTCCACCATGGCCCGCAGCCTGGGTATCGCACTTCACCGCACAACCGGGTACAATCCACAGGCTAATGGGTTATGCGAGCGTTATCATAGATCATTGAAAGCGGTGCTCAGGGCTTCATTGACGGATGCAAATTGGGTAGACAGGCTACCGTGGGTTTTATTGGGGTTGCGCTCCGCGCCGAAAGAGGATCTGGAAGCTTCCCCAGCAGAGCTCATTTTTGCCCAGCCACTTCGGCTGCCCGGGGAATTTCTGCCAGATAATCCCGCGCCGGGGTGGTGCCCGTCTCAGCTTTTGCAGCGTAGCGCAAACACAGGCACGCTGCCGGGCCCTACCCACCACAGTTTTCCGCGCGTTTTTGTGCCTAAAACTTTGAAGAACGCGGAATTCGTGTTTGTCAGACATGACGCCCACTGCCCTCCACTGCGCCCACCCTATGACGGGCCGTTCAGAGTTCTGGAAACAGGGGATAAGCATTTTTTGCTAGACTTGGGGGGTAGGAGGGAAAAAATTGGCATAGACAGACTCAAACCCGCTGTTGTAAGATGTGCCTAACTCATGTGCTTAGATAGGGCAGCTCAATGCGTGAACGTGAGTGAGTGCGTGCGCGCAGCTGAGGCGCGCCCCCGGTGTGTGTAGAATGGCCCCGAGAAGCGAACGGTGTGTGTGAATTGTGCGGATGGGTGAAGAGAGAGCGAGGCGACTGGAGCAGGTAAAAATTGCTGCTATTAACAGTGTGGTGTGTGAATAAAGCCCCAACGCTTCAGCAAAACGGCCTGTGCTTCTGTGTACCACCATACCATTTTTAAAAAGTGTGAGGTTTACTCAGGATTTGACCCCGGAGGAAGAGCTGCCTCCGGCCCTGGAGAAGACAGATCTCCCCTGCGTCCCCCAACCACGGTTAGGAGACGAAAGGCAGGAAAGGTTAACACTGGCGACCACGAAGGGACTCTCACGTTGTTAAGAGGGTGGTGAGTACTGAAAGCAAAGGACAACGACAACTAGGCCGAGTGACCGTGATGGCAGCTAAGCTAAGCTAATGCAACATGGCGGCCGCTCGCTATCCCGCCGATATCTACAAACAAGAAACTAACTACTCAAACCCGTTCATGTCGCTGGCTAATGGTCAGGAATGCAGACGGGGTATTGTGGAAGCTCATGAACATCGGACTGAGACAGGGTGTGGACATTATAACCCATTTCTGTGTGATGAAAGCTGCGCAGACACACTTGTTGATGGAGAAGATTTGTTCGTGCCGTTCGGCAGCCCCGCTCAATTTGCCACCGGCTGTGGACGGGGATCCAGCAGACCAGGACCTCAGCCTGTACAACTTGTTTGCTACTGCCTCCAGTGATGGCCCCAGCAATTCCTGGCCGTCTACTCCACCTGCAAATGTTCCCAATGTGATCGGGTCTCTTCCATCCACTCCTTCCCATGTGATACAGTGGGGTAAAAAAGTATTTAGTCAGCCACCAATTGTGCAATTTCTCCCACTTAAAAGATGAGAGAGGTCTCCAATTTTCATCATAGGTATACCTCAACTATGAGAGACAAAATAAGAAAAAAAAATCCAGAAAATCACATTGAAGGATTTTTAATGAATTAATTGGTAAATTCCTCGGTAAAATAAGTATTTGGTCAATAACAAAAGTTCATCTCAATACTTTGCTATATATCCTTTGTTGGCAATGACAGAGGTCAAACGTCTTCTGTAAGTCTTCACAAGGTTTTCACACACTGTTGCTGGTATTTTGGCCCATTCCTCCATGCAAATCTCCTCTAGAGCAGTGATGTTTTGGGGCTGTTGCTGGGCAACACGGACTTTCGACTCCCTCCAAAGATTTTCTATGGGGTTGAGATCTGGAGACTGGCTAGGCCACTCCAGGACCTTGAAATGCTTCTTATGAAGCCACTCCTTTGTTGCCCGGGCGGTGTGTTTGGGATCATTGTCATGCTGAAAGACCCAGCCACGTTTCATCTTCAATGCCCTTGCTGATGGAAGGAGGTTTTCACTCAAAATCTCACGATACATGGCCCCATTCATTCTTTCCTTTACACGGATCAGTCGTCCTGGTCCCTTTGCAGAAAAACAGCCCCAAAGTATGATGTTTCCACCCCCATGCTTCACAGTAGGTATGGTGTTCTTTCTCCTCCAAACACGACAAGTTGAGTTTTTACCAAAAAGTTCTATTTTGGTTTCATCTGATCATATGACATTCTCTCAATCCTCTTCTGGATCATCCAAATGCTCTCTAACAAACTTCAGACGGGCCTAGACATGTACTGGCTTAAGTAGGGGGACACGTCTGGCACTGCAGGATTTGAGTCCCTGGCGGCGTAGTGTGTTACTGATGGTAGCCTTTGTTACTTTGGTCCCAGCTCTCTGCAGGTCATTCACTAGGTCCCCCCGTGTGGTTCTGGGATTTTTGCTCACAGTTCTCGTGCTCATCTTGACCCCACGGGGTGAGATCTTGCATGGAGCCCCAGATTGAGGGAGATTATCAGTGGTCTTGTATGTCTTCCATTTTCTAATAATTGCTCCCACAGTTGATTTCTTTACACCAAGCTGTTTACCTATTGCAGATTCAGTCTTCCCAGCCTGGTGCAGGTCTACAATTTTGTTTCTGGTGTCCTTTGACAGCTCTTTGGTCTTGGCCATAGTGGAGTTTGGAGTCTGACTGTTTGAGGTTGTGGACAGGTGTCTTTTATACTGATAACGAGTTCAAACAGGTGCCATTAATACAGGTAACGAGTGGAGGACAGAGGAGCCTCTTAAAGAAGAAGTTACAGGTCTGTGAGAGCCAGAAATCTTGCTTGTTTGTAGGTGACCAAATACTTATTTTCCACCATAATTTGCAAATAAATTCTTTAAAAATCCTTCAATGTAATTTTCTGGATTTTTTTTCTCATTTTGTCTCTCATAGTTGAGGTAAACCTACGATGAAAATTGGAGACCTCTCTCATCTTTTAAGTGGGAGAATGTGCACAATTGGTGGCTGACTAAATACTTTTTTGCCCCACTGTATTTGACCATGGTGGGGGTTCGGTGGGAGAGCCACACCATCAGGCTCAACACGTGTCCTGGCCCAAACGTCGGCGCAGAGGACCGGACCGTTACGGGGACTGGGTTACTGAGTGAGCCAACTGTAGCAGTTCATATTGGCACTAGAGACTCTCCAGTTCACATTTTTGGACTCTAGTCTAGTTATAATGTTCTATACGTTTGTTTAAAAAAAAATGGCTGAAGAGACAATGCTATCATATACCTACATGCACTTTGTTTCATTTGAATGTATTGTATTCTGATTAGTTGTTCAGTAATACTCCCGGTCGCCATGGAATAGGGTTTCAAAATGTAATGTACTCCTTGTTTAATTAGAAACAATGGTATTTCAATGTATTTGTCCCTCATGTTTTCACTGCTAAATGAACTAATTTTATCACTGCATAGACACTCGTAACCTACCTACCTATTTGGATTTATGTTATATATTGGACACTGCTACTGCTACTGCTAGGCCTACGAATGTAGAGAGTGTGTACCAGTTTTATATTATTTAGATGGAATGGAATTAATGTTAATTGCCAGTCCATGGTGGGGGTAGTGTTGTAAGATGTGCCTAACTCATGTGCTTAGATAGGGCAGCTCAGTGCGTGAACGTGAGTGAGTGCATGCGCGCAGTCGAGGCGCGCCCCCGGTGTGTGTGGAATGGCCCAGAGAAGTGAATGGTGTGTGTGAATTGTGCGGATGGGTGGAGAGAGAGCGAGGCGACCGGAGCAGGTAAAAATTGCTGCTATTAACAGTGCGGTGTGTGAATAAAGCCCCAACGCTTCAGCAAAACGGCCTGTGCTTCTGTGTACCACCATACCATTTTTAACAAGTGTCAGAATCAGAATCAGAATCAGGTTTATTGCCATTGTTCATGTAGTACACAAACTAGGAATTTGTCTCGGTGCAATGCTGCAACATTAAACATGATAAGATAAAAGAAATAAACTATACATGCAATAAAGTGTAGAATAAGAGTAAGTGATACTGGTCAGCAGTTAAAATATATTAGCGAGCAGCAGATACTGTGGAGAACTATATAGTGCAGTCGGTAATGCAGGAAGAAAACAGTGATGATTGACATGAGTCTGGTTGAGCTGCTGTACATAGTGCACGAGAGTCAATAAGTCACTTAGTGTTCAGCAGTCTGATGGCAGAGGGGAAGAAGCTGTTCATGTGACGGGAGGTTTTAGTCTGGATGGACCGAAGTCTTCTACCAGAGGGGAGGGGGGCAAACAGTACGTGACCAGGGTGTGAGGGATCGGCTATGATCCGGCCAGCACGCCTCCGGGTCCTGGAGATGTACAGATCCTGGAGAGATGGGAGCTTGCAGCCGATCACCTTCTCAGCAGTGCGCACGACGCGCTGCAGCCTTAGTCTGTCCCTGGCAGTGGCTCCTGCGTACCACACGGTTATGGAGGTGGTGAGGATGGACTCGACGATGGCTGTGTAGAACTGCACTAACATCTTGGTGGGTAGCTTGAGCTTCCTCAGCTGCCGCAGGAAGAACATCCTCTGCTGGGCTTTTTTGATGAGTGAGCTGATGGTCGGCTCCCATTTGAGGTCCCTGGTGATGGTAGTGCCTAGGAAGCGGAAGGAATCAGCAGTGGTGATGGGAGAGCCTGAGAGGGTGAGGGGGGGCAGAGGGGTAATGACTTTCCTGAAGTCTACAATCATCTCCACTGTCTTCAGAGCGTTCAGCTGCAGGTTGTTATTGTTGCACCAGGACGCCAGCTGGGCCACCTCTCTGTGAGGTTTACTCACAGAGTGTGAGTAAACCTCACAGCTTTTTTCTGTGAAAAAAGCTGTAAGTGTGAGCTGTAAGTGTGAGGTTTACTCGGGAGTTGACCCCGGAGGAAGAGCTGCCTCCGGCCCTGGAGAAGACAGATCTTCCCTGCGTCCCCCAACCACGGTTAGGAGACGAAAGGCAGGAGAGGTTAACACCGCATTCGTTGTGGCGGACGAGCAGGTGCTGTTGGCGAGGGCCCCTCGGCGTGGAAGACCCCCACAGAGAGCTCCCCAGGGAAACGATTCATCAGAACAGCCACACGGACAGACAGAAGTGTTTCCCCCCCCTAGCAACAGCCCCCATAAGCACGGCAATGCTGCGGAAGCGGCGAATCCCGGGTACAGCAGATACGGGAGAAGACTGAAGCCCAAGCAGCATGTGGACTGATGTTCAATTGTTCTATCACAGCATGTGGACTGTTATTCTATTGTCCTATCTAAGATGCTGGGGTGGTGGTGTGGCACCTTTGGAGATCCTGATTGGGTACCATCTCAGACAGGAGACAGTGGGAACAAAGAGCAGGGGAGTCCTGGTGAGATATCGGGGAGGTGTTAAGGTTGAGGGGGGTGATATGCAGTGTGACGTGAACCTCATCTTTTGTGTGTGAAAAAATGCTAGAAGAATGCCATGAGACTTAAGAGAGGAGTTTCTGCTGGAGTGTCATTCGGTCTGTGCTTGAGATGTGAGAGTGTGTAATAAATCACCTGAAACAAATCTGCCTCTTCATTTACACGCTCCACAACTACATGTTTATTAAAAAATTATTAGAAGAGTTTCAAATTTATTTAAAAAATTGAAAATTTACAAAAAAGTTGAACATTTACATGAAAAAGCCGTAAATTTGCAAGGAAAATTTACAAGAAAAAAAGTCAAATTTATGAAAAAAGTAAATGTACAAGAAAAAAAAATTGCAAATTTCCAAGAAAAAAATAGCAAATTTATGCAAAAAAAGTTGCAATTTTAGGAGACAAAAGGTTGAAAATTTACAAGAAAAAGCTGTACATTTGCAAGAAATAAGTTACAAGTTTGAGAAAAAAAACAAGAAAGACCAAAAAAGATACTGCAAATTTATAGGGGGGAAAACATCAAAAATTTATGAGGAAAAAAAAAATCAAATTCATCTAAAAAAGTAACATTTTTTTAGGAAAAAGTCACAAAGTAGCAAATTTAGGAGAAAAAGTTGCAAACTTGCAAGAAAAAAGTTGCATATTCACAGAAAAAAGTAGCAAATTTATTTTAAAAAAGTCTCAAATTTTTGGAGAAAAAGCTGTAAATTTAGAAGAAAAATATTGCAAATTCGTGAGAAAAAAGATTGCAAATTTATGAGGAAAAATGTCACAAGTTTATGGGGAAAAATGCATATTTACAGAAAAAAGCAGAAAACTTATAAGAAAAAAAAGAGCAAATTTATGGAAAACGATTCATGTTTTGTTGCCATTATTTGTGAAATCTGGTGTACTGGTTCTTGTCCCCGGGCCACATGTTTGACACCAATGTATTTCAGACTGTTGGTTATAATTTAATCATATTTGTGTAGCTTCCAGTTCTGTCCTACAAGAACTCAGGTCCTCATAACTGCCCAAAATAAAACCTTACATCTGTTCAGTGAAAACAGCACCATCTAGTGGATTACCGAGGTATTTCTTCTTTTTCTTTTAGATTTGATTGGCGGTTGGCAACCAGCCTACAGCTGCATTACCGCCACTGACTAGATTATCATCACTCTATATCTTTGTATAAGGAGTTCTGAACAACTCCTTATGTGTGAAAATATTTTCACTCACATTCCCATGATATATGTATGGATGGCCAGGAGTGCCAAAATTACAAAAATACATCATTAAATGTGTCATTAAATTATTAAAATTGAAGATATGTACATTAAATAAATATACAGTATCTGTCAATAATTACTTAAATGTGCCATTAATTCATTAAATATGCAATTCAATGACATACATTTATTTTTAAAAAAAGAAAAAATATATGTTTATTCCATTATTTAATTAATTATTTCATGGTCCCTGTGCTGAGAGCGCCACAATGAATGAATTTTCTCTGTCAGTCCTACCCATCAAAGTCAGTGGGCAGGGTTGAGACTGATCTCGTCAAGTCCACTGCTTTAGTCTGAAGTGGACTTTTTGAAATCATGGCGGCCCCCTTAATGTAGGATCTTCGTGAGCTCTCTCTTGAGTTGGGAAGAGATATTTTAGACCGAGCAGAAAATACAGAAGCAGGAGTTGCGTGACAGATAAAGCAGAGGAATTTATTGAAGTTCTCGAAGTAATTTCTTCACTTTCTGACCAAGATATTTACTTTGAAGCAATTGAAAAGTTAGAAGAAGTCCTCCAGCACTTCCCCAGTACCAGAGCACAACAACGCACACACGGACCAGGGCGCCCGGCTTTTGACATGGCGAGTTCCGTTCTGGAGCATCATGTTGTCTGTGGATTAACAGCAGGGAAATTGCTGAGAGTTTTGGTGGGTCTAAAAGGACCATCAGGAGACGCGTAGAACAAATTGGTCTAAAGTTTTTACAGCTAAATTTATGAGTTTTCTTCAGTTTATTACTAGCTATTGGTCCCATTCATTCTGAAATAATGTGTAATAAAGTGCACCATTCCTCGATGGCTTTTGTCTGCATAGAAAGACAGACCTGTGTTCACCTGTTGCTGAGGAAGAGTTGGACAGTATTGGAACTGAGATCCACACGCCGGCGACAAACTGATGTACGGACATCTGAAAGCCAGAGGTGTGGTCTTCCAAGTGACTTCCAAGTGTTCCAGACAAATATTGATTGATATTTGATAGGATATTTTTTTTTAAATCTCCTAATCTTGTGTTTTAATTTGTTCTTATTTTTTCTTTTTACTTTTCTTTTTTCTTTGTGACTATATGTCTGTGAAATGCGCTTTATAAATAAACTTTACTTACTTACAAATATGAATAGCTATAAAGTGATAAATTAGTGAGCCTAGCTAATGTAAAGCACTGGGATGTTCGTGTACGTACACAGCAATGCATCAGCCATTTTATCTGAAACACATTTCCAGCGTACCTGAAGCCAAACCAACAGCCCTGCAATAAAACCTGTTGTTGCTGCTGCTGAGTTGTAGATACTGTCATTAAGATAAGATAAGATAAGATAAGCCTTTATTAGTCCCACAACGGGGAAATTCCAGGATTGCAACAGCACAGGGATAGCAACACTCAGAGCAACAATCAGAAGGCAAGAAAAAAAACAAACAAGCAAGAGCAGCTAATATACATATGTACATATTACTATAAAATATATATATACACACACACAGACACACAGCGCAGAGCATTGTAGCTGGATGGAATAAATATATGAATATGTAAACACACAGTGCGGAGCAATGTAGCTAGATGGAATAAATATATAGATATATAAACATAAACACACCCAGTGCGGAGCACTGTAGCTAGATGGAATAAATATGTAAATATATAAACACACACAGTGCAGAGCGTTGTTGCTAGATGGGATGAAACAGCACAACCGTCTACTTAGTTATCCTACATGGTATGATTATGTGCCCATACATATTCTCACTCTCCATAGCGACCGGTATTTTCCTAGTTGTATGCCGGAGGGGACCATTGTGTAAGTCTATTGCATTTTTTGCAGTCAAAAAACTATTAGTTTGTTACGTCTTTTTGCTATCTCTGCGAGCAGCCCTGCTTAGGTTGTACAGTCTGACAGCCGTTGGTAGGAAGGACCTGCGAAACCTCTCGGTTGTGCACCTGGGATGATGTAGTCTACTGCTAAATGAGCTCCTTAGTGCATTCAGTATGTCCTGCATAGGGTGGAACTCGGACTCCAGCAGAGATGACAGTTTAGCCACCGTCCTTCTCTCTCCTATCTCCTCCACCGGATCAAGGTGCTGCCCCAGGACAGAGCTAGCTTTCTTGATCAGTTTTTTCAGTCTCTTCCTATCGGCTGCAGTAATGCCACTGCCCCAGCAGACCACTCCAAAAGTGATGGCTGATGCCACCACCGTGTCATAGAATGTCTTCAGCAGCGCGCCTTGTACACCAAAAGACCTGAGTCTCCTCAGCAGGAACAGCCTGCGCTGTCCCTTCTTGTAGAGTGCATCAGTATTGTGTGACCAGTCTAGTTTATTGTTCAGATGAACACCCAGGTATTTATAGGCTGTCACCATCTCAATGTCTGTTCCCTGTATATTTACTGGTGCTGTGAGGGGTTGTCCTTGCCTGCGGCAGTCCACCACCAGCTCCTTAGTTTTTCTCGCGTTGATCTGGAGGCAGTTCCGATGGCACCAGTCCACGAAGTCCTGGATAAGCCCTCTGTACTCAGCTTCATCTCCATTGGAGATGAGGCCAACGATCGCAGAGTCATCAGAGAACTTCTGTAGATGGCAGTGTGTTGTGTTGTGTGAGAAGTCCGCAGTATAAAGAGTGAACAGGAAGGGAGCCATCACCGTTCCCTGGGGGGCCCCCGTGCTACTGATGATCGTGTCAGACACACAGTCCCGGGTTCTCACAAACTGAGGCCGGTTCGTGAGGTAGTCCAGGATCCATGATGACAGGTGCTGGTCCACCCCTGCGCGCAGCAGCTTGTCCTTCAGGATCATCGGTTGGATGGTGTTGAAAGCACTGGAGAAGTCAAAGAACATGATCCTCACCATATTCCCGGGCTTCTCCAGGTGGGACAGAGAACGGTGAAGGAGGAAGATCACCGCATCCTCCACCCCAATGCCATGCTGGTATTAAGTCATTAATCTGATTATTAAGTGAATTCTGCTCATTTTTAGGCTATGGGATTTATACTAGATTTCATGATAGTGAGATAATTGACTATTTTATACCCATCACTATATTGTAGTTTCTTATAACACCATTATTTCCTCAAAAGGGACTCTCACTACTAAATAGTTTAAACTCCAGTGTTTTTTTTTTTTTTTTATTCCAGTGCTGGTCAGTTGGATTACTCAGGCGTTTCTAATGAGGTGGCTAGTGACTGTATGGTTCCACCCCCACCCCCCACCCCCGTGTCAAGACTGCAAGAGTCCTTACGCAGAGTCGATGCAGAGGGAGTGTACATGAGACATCTACAGCTGCATGGATGAAGACGATGGCAATATTCTGTTTCTGGCCCAAACTCCTTATGGCACATTGACGGTAACCATCAGCTCATCAGGTATCAGCAATATTGGCAGATAAACCATGCACCTTTCTACAAATGTCTAGAATTGTTTTACAATTAAGTTGTGCTTTTTTGTATGCCTGACAGGTGAAGATTTGTTGTCCATGGTGGGGTGGATGGATTCAGCCAATTAGTGTCTACTTGACTGTGGCTGGGAGCAATAGAGTGAACCCTGTCCTACAGAGCTTTATCACAGCTGTTGAGCAGTATGGGCTGCCATCAAGAGTACAGTCTGACAAAGGTCGGAGAATGCAGATGTAGCAGAATTCATGATCAGGAGCAGAGATACCAACAGGATCTCTCACATCACAGGCAGAAGTGTCCACAATCGGTGGTAAAAACGTGTTTGACAGCCAGGCTTACAAACCATACCAGTTGAATGTATTGTAAAGTTTTATGGTGTGTCAAACATAAATTAACATTTTGTCAATCTCATCCTAATCACAGAATAGAGAAGATGTGGAGAGATGTCTACCAGCATGCTCTTGACCGCTTTTATCAGATCTTCACTTCACTGGAAGATGAGGGAACACTGAATCCAGGCACTGAAGTCCATCTGTACACCCTGCACCGGATCTTCCTTCCATAAATACACTGAAGCCTCGACACTCTCAGAGATGGTTGGAATGTTCATGGTCTTAGAACGGAAAGGAATCGATCACCACAGCAACTCTGGACGAGATACAGAGAGCAAGGTCCCATGGAGGATCCCACAGAAGTTAAAGGAAGATAGTCTTAACATTTTCATTAAAGCTCTCTGTCTGCCCATAAGGAAAATTTATTGTTAATATGTTGATCTGTGGTAGCTCAGGAGATAGATTAAACACAGGTGAGAATCTCCTCTAAGTGTTGCATTTGTTTCTCCTAAATTCCCTTAGGAGAAACATTTGAGAGACAGCTAAGATAAGATAAGATAAGATAAGATAAGATAAGATAAGATAAGATAAGATAAGATAAGATAAGATAAGATTGTGGAGGAACAAATAAGTTCAGGCGAGATGAGACGAGCTGGAAGGTTCAGAGTTTTATCCCTCCAACATCATGAGACACACTGCAGTGCTATGCGCTGTGTTGTGCTGTGTGTACTCTGTGAGGCATGTAAAGTCAGCTCTTTTATACAGACAAGAGAGAATGCATGGCACATTTGCATATTGATATACATATCAATGTCAATACATATCAATCGCCTGATTAACTGGCACCGGACTTCCTCTCCTTAATCCGGGGATGTATAACAATGGCCATTGTTTTGATTGTCTCCTAGGGGCTCTCTGTCCGTACGCAAATTGTTCTGCTTCCTGCACTAGCTGAGTGTGAAGGTTGAATGTCCATGTAGATTGTGGTGGGTCACCACAGGGCTCCCCCCCAGAACACTCAGCAGGGGTTGTGACCCCCCCCCCCCGCCGTTTGGGCTCCAGCTCCGGTAGAACTGTCGGAGGGTATGTCAGTCCGTGGGGGGACGGGGGAGGGGTGGAAAAAAAACAGTGTGCTCCGCTCCAAGTTCCAGCACGTTGAATGGCCCTGGATCGTGGGCGCACGGGCCGGCGTGTTTCGTGCATAACGGAACAAGACGGCGATCGGCCAGCTTTAGGGAGCGAGGTGCAGGAAAAGTTCTGTGCAAGAGGAGGGGGAGGGGTGGGAGTAAGCGAGTGCCGGCCCGGGACGTCAAAGGTGCCTGGGCCATGCAAAAATTGCATGTGGATCCACGATGGTGAGGGACTTTCCCGGTAAACCTGGCAGAGATCCACAGTGGCTGTGAAAAAAACATTTTATCTGACTCCTCCCGCGGCTTGATCCAACAACGATGTGGGGAAAGCGAGCGGCCAAATTCAAAGGATGCGTAGCGGCTGTGAAACAACTGCAGCTGTGTGAGGCAGTTTGGCTTTTAGGTGCGGGAAGCAGCCCTAAAGCCATCGGGGACAGCAATCGGCTAAATTCCTGTTATGCACCGCGGCTGAGAAACCCATACAAAGTCCTGTGTGCGGGCTGCACGTCCGCTCCAGGTGCGTGAGCAGCCCTGAAGGTTCCGAGGGTGGCGATCGGCCGTTTTCCTCGGGCATGTGCAGCGGCGGAGGATGATGTATCTGTCTGTGGAGCCGGTTTGTCCCTGGTGCGTGGCGCGCACCTGGCATAGTGACCACATAGCTGGCAGTTGCGCTGTCCTCATAATCCTGCGGAGTGTGTCTTCTGTGCGCAGGAGGTTCGCTGTCCAGAGTTTAGTCAGAGTCGGGGAGCTCGGTGGAAATCAGCACAGTCGGCGTCGATGATTGTCCCCGTTCAGGCTGCTTCCTTCGTTCGCTCGTGTTGTTCATGGTGCATTTTGGTCCCAGCGCTGCGCTCTGGTGAGGATGAAGAGGTTGCAGGCATTCTCTGGTCCTCTGTGTCCACACCGCGGTGAGAGGGAGCAGACGGACATTCTCCCTCGTCAGGTCACCAGTGTGGAGGTAAAAAGATCTGGCAAGGGGCGCACCATGACGCGTGCTGGGGCTTCCCGTCCGGGTCGTCTCCGGGGTGTTCGCCTTGTGTTCCATTCTTCGTCAAGGGTCACCAGTGTGGAGGAACAAATAAGTTCAGGTGAGATGAGACGAGCTGGAAGGTTCAGAGTTTTATCCATCCAACATCACGAGACACACTGTAGCGCTGTGGGCTGTGTTGTGCTGTGTGTACTCTGTGAGGCATGTAAAGTCAGTTCTTTTATACAGACAAGAGAGAATGCATGGTACATTTGCATATTGATATACATATCAGTCAATACATATCAATCGCGTGATTAACTGGCACCAGACTTCCTCTCCTTAATCCTGGGATGTATAACAAGATAAGATAAGATAAGATAAGATAAGCCTTTATTAGTCCCACAACGGGGAAATTCCAGGATTGCAACAGCACAGGGATAGCAACACTCAGAGCAACAATCAGAAGGCAAGAAAAAAAAACAAGCAAGCAAGAGCAGCTAATAAACATATGTACGTATTACTATAAAATATATATATATACACACACACACAGACACACAGTGCAGAGCATTGTAGCTGGATGGAATAAATATATGAATATATGAACACACAGTGCAGAGCATTGTAACTAGATGGAAGAAATATGTAAATATATAAACACCCACAGTACGGAGCATTGCAGCTAGGTGGAATAAATATGCAAGTATATAAACACACACAGTGCGGAGCAATGTAGCTAGATGGAATAATATGTAGATATATAAATATATAAACACACCCAGTGCTGAGCATTGTAGCTAGATGGAATAAATATGCAAATATATAAACACACACAGTGCAGAGCATTGTTGCTAGATGGAATGAAACAGCATAACCGTCTACTTAGTTATCCTACATGGTATGATTATGTGCCCATACATATTCTCACCCTCCATAGCGACCGGTATGTTCCTAGTTGTATGCCGGAGGGGACCATTGTGTAAGTCTATTGCATCTTTTGCATTCAAAAAACTATTAGTTTGTTACGTCTTTTTGCTATCTCTGCGAGCAGCCCTGCTTAGGTTGTACAGTCTGACAGCCGTTGGTAGGAAGGACCTACGAAACCTCTCGGTTGTGCACCTGGGATGATGTAGTCTGCTGCTAAATGAGCTCCTCAGTGCATTCAGTATGTCCTGCATAGGGTGGAACTCGGACTCCAGCAGAGATGACAGTTTAGCCACCGTCCTTCTCTCTCCTATCTCCTCCATCGGATCAAGGCGCTGCCCCAGGACAGAGCTAGCTTTCTTAATCAGTTTGTTCAGTCTCTTCCTATCGGCTGCAGTAATGCCACTGCCCCAGCAGACCACTCCAAAAGTGATGGCTGATGCCACCACCGTGTCATAGAATGACTTCAGCAGCGCCCCTTGTACACCAAAAGACCTGAGTCTCCTCAGCAGGAACAGCCTGCGCTGTCCCTTCTTGTAGAGTGCATCAGTATTGTGTGACCAGTCTAGTTTATTGTTCAGATGAATACCCAGGTACTTATAGGATGTCACCATCTCGATGTCTGTTCCCTGTATATTTACTGGTACTGTGAGGGGCTGCCCATGCCTGCGGCAGTCCACCACCAGCTCCTTAGTTTTCCTCGCGTTGATCTGGAGGCAGTTCCGATGGCACCAGTCCATGAAGTCCTGGATAAGCCCTCTGTACTCAGCTTCATCTCCATTGGAGATGAGGCCAACGATCGCAGAGTCATCAGAGAACTTCTGTAGATGGCAGTGTGTTGTGTTGTGTGAGAAGTCCGCAGTATAAAGAGTGAACAGGAAGGGAGCCAGCACCGTTCCCTGGGGGGCCCCCGTGCTACTGATGATCGTGTCGGACACACAGTCCCGGGTTCTCACAAACTGAGGCCGGTTCGTGAGGTAGTCCAGGATCCATGATGACAGGTGCTGGTCCACCCCTGCGCGCAGCAGCTTGTCCTTCAGGATCATCGGTTGGATGGTGTTGAAAGCACTGGAGAAGTCAAAGAACATGATCCTCACCATATTCCCGGGCTTCTCCAGGTGGGACAGAGAACGGTGAAGGAGGAAGATCACCGCATCCTCCACCCCAATGCCATGCTGGTAGGCGAACTGGAGTGGATCCATCGCTGGTTCCACCAGGGGGCGGAGGTGAGCAAGGAGCAGTCTCTCCAGGGTCTTCATCAAGTGGGACGTCAAGGCCACCGGTCTGTAGCTGTTCAGGTCTTTGGGGTGGGAAGTTTTTGGTACAGGTACCACACAAGATGTTTTCCACAGCTGTGGTACCCTCCCCAGTTTCAGGCTCATGTTGAAGATATACGTCACAATCCCACACAGCTGGTCTGCACAGGACTTGAGGAGCTTTGCGCTGATGCCGTCCGGTCCCGGCGCCTTCCTCGCCTTGATCTTCCTCAGCTCCGTCCTCACCTGGGTCCTGGTCAGGGTCAGGATGGGGGGCTGTGTGTTGGGAGTGGGGGGGTGTTGGTGGAGTGGGGAGTCGGCAGCAGGACTTGATTTCTTTAGAGGCAGCAGTGGTTGTTGTGCAGTCAGGGGGGAGGGCGGTTGGTCAAATCTATTGAAAAACAGATTCAGGTTGTTCGCCCACTCCCTGCCCCCTGTGGCCTGGGGGGAGGTATTCTGGAGCCCCGAGATGGTTTTGAGGTTTCTCCAGACCCCGCTGATGTCGCTCTGTTGCAGCTTGTCCTCCATCTTCTTCCTGAAGCTGTCCTTGCCTTCTCTGATCTTTCTCCTCAGCTCCCTCTGTACGGACTTCAGCATCTCCCTGTTCCCTGACCTGAAGATCCTCTTCTTCTCTCTCAGAAGTGTTTTTATCTCAGGGTTGATCCAGGGTTTGTTGTTTGAGTGACGCCGTATGGTCTTGGTGGGAACGGATTTGTCCACACAGAAGCTGAGGTAGCCCGTGAAGGTGTGAATGAGGCCATCGATGTCCTCACCATGTGGATCGCAGAGCTGCTTCCAGGCGGTGGCTTCAAAACAGCCCTTTAGGGTGTCCATTGTCTCCTCAGACCATAACTCCACAGTGTGCATGGCCGGAGGTTGTCTGTGCACTAGGGGTTTGTACACCGGCCGGAGATGAACCAAGTTGTGATCTGATCTCCCGAGTGGGGGGAGTTGTGATGAGGTGTACGCCTCCTTAGTGTTTGCGTAGAATAAATCCAGTGTTTTATTGTCTCTAGTGTGGCATGTGACATACTGGGTGAACGTGGGTAGAATGGGAGACAGTGAAACATGGTTGAAATCGCCTGAGATGAGGAGAAGAGCATCTGGGTGTTCTGTCTGCAGCCTGCTGGTTACTGAATGGATGACGTCACGTGCTGTCCCAGCGTTCGCCGTCGGATTTGCATAAACAACAATGCAGATCACGTGTGAGTGTTCTCTCGGGAGATATGTAGGCCTCATGCTAACAGCTAGCAACTCAATGTCTTTGCTGCAGTGTCGTTGTTTAACAGTGATATGTCCCGGTCTGCACCAGTTGTTGTTAACATACATTATCACTCCACCGCCCCTAGCCTTGCCACTGTCTGGTGTTCGGTCAGCTCGTATCATGTGAAAACCCTCCAGCTCAATGTTAGCATCTGCTGCTAGTTCAGTTAGCCACGTCTCAGTAAACAAAAGGAAAGAGCACTCCCGGTATGTGCTATCATAACGGGAGATAGCCGCTAGCTCATCTAACTTTCCCAGTATCGACCGTACATTTCCCATGACAACAGATGGAAGGGAGGGTCTGTACCTTATATTTTTTGTCCTCCGCCTTACTCCAGCCCGGCAGCCGCGGCGTTTTCGCCTCAGTTCTCTCGGTATGTCGAGTTTTTCCAATGGGACCGGGTGGCGGTTGAATGCTAGCAGCTGTTCTCTGCTGTATCGTATCCTGCTATAGACAGTGGCTCCGTCCACCGGCTCAGGAGACATTTAGGACGATCTGTGTGTCCGTGATATAAGTGGGGTGAAAAAAAAAAAGACGGATCAAAAGAGAGAGGAAGGGAAAAAGACTCGGAATCGAGCCGCTGTTGCAAAAGGCAGCCGACTCGTGTGGCGCCGAGAGAAAAAAAAAAAAAAAAAAAAAAAACAATAGTCATTGTTCTGGTTGTCCCCCTAGGGACTCTCTGTCCGTATGCAAATTGTTCTGCTTCCTGCCCTAGCTGAGTATGAATGTTGAATGTCCATGTAGATTGTGGTGGGTCAACTTTATTGTCCCTCAAGGGGAACATTGTCTTGGGCTTATCACCCATGCTGCAACCACACAGTCCACACATACACAATGGATGTAGTACATAATAAAATTATATATATATATATACGTATATATAGTATATATATATATATATATATATACAGAGGGGCAAAAAAGTATTTAGTCAGTCACCAATTGTGCAAGTTCTCCCACTTAAAAGATGAGAGAGGTCTCCAATTTTCATCATAGGTATACCTCAACTATGAGAGACAAAATGAGAAAAAAAAATCAAGAAAATCACATTGAAGGATTTTTAATGAATTAATTGGTAAATTCCTCAGTAAAATAAGTATTTGGTCAATAACAAAAGTTCATCTCACTACTTTGTTATATACCCTTTGTTGGCAATGACAGATGTCAAACGTTTTCTGTAAGTTTTCACAAAGTTTTCACACACTGTTGCTGGTATTTTGGCCCATTCCTCCATGCAGATCTCCTCTAGAGCAGTGATGTTTTGGGGCTGTCGCTGGGCAACACAGACTTTCAACTCCCTCCAAAGATTTTCTATGGGGTGATGCCAAGGATCTTCTGGAGACATCTTACATGGAAGGTCTCCAAGCTTCTTAGATGGTGGCTGTAAATAGTCCATGCCTCACATCCATACAGTAAGGGGGTGATACATACAGCTCTGTAGACCAGCACTTTGGTGTGGAGTTTGAGGTTGCTGTTCTCAAGAACCCTTCTCCTTAGATGACCAAAAGATGCTGATGCTTGCTTGAGGTGATTCTGGATCTCGTCATCCATTGAGCAGGTGTCAGACATTGTGCTCCCCAGGTATTTGAATGTGGGCACTGTGAGCAGCTGTTGCCCTGCTGCTGTGAGGGTTATTGGGTTTTGTGGGGGGTCAGTACTGGACTGACAGCGTACCTCTGTCTTCTGGGTGTTGACTGTCAGTCCCATTCTGGTGTATGTAGTTACAGCTGCCGAGAGGATGTTTTGTAGAGCGTCTGGTGTATAGGCAACCAGGGCCTATACACCAGTCATCGGCGTATTGTAGTTCAATGATGGTCTCTGATGTCAGCTTGGAAGTTGCCTGTAGCCTCCTGATGTTGAACAGGCTACCATCAAGCCTGAAGTCAATGGTAACCCCAGCTTGCTTCTCCACCCTCCTACGTAGCAGAGTTGTTACACAGACAAGGAAGATGTTGAAGCAAACTGGGGCCAGCACACAGCCTTGCCTCACTCCGGTTTGCACTCCAAAAGGTTCTGAGCTGTGCCTTCCCACTACCACTCGGGCCATCATCCCAGAATGGAACTGCGCAAGGATGGTGAGAAACTTGGGTGGACACCCAAATCTCTTCAGGACTTGCCACAGTAGTTCCTTGTTCACTATGTCAAATGCATTTGACAGGTCGACAAAGGCAATGAACAGGTCCTTATGCTGCTCCCGACATTTCTCTTGGAGCTGACGCGTCACAAAGATCATGTCAACTGTCCCCCTGTCCTTCCGAAAACCACACTGTGACTCTGGGGTGACCCGCTCTGATACTGCAGAGATGACTCTGCGGAGCATGACCTTGGCAAGGACCTTTCCAGCAGTGGCCAACAGAGAGATACCCCTACTATTGGAGCAGATGGATTTGTTTCCTTTGTTCTTGTAGATGGTCACAATGTTGCCGTCTTTCCACTGCTGTGGGACACACTCTCATCTCCACACCTCTGTGATATAGAGATACAGTGTCCGAGTACAGAGGTAGCCTCCTTCCTTGAGAAGTTCAGCTGGGATGCCGTCAGGTCCAGGGGATTTATTGTTTTTCAGGGTTTTTACTGCATGCAGGATTTCTTTGAAGGTTGGGGGGAGGTCGAGATCTGGCAAGGTAGGATGTTCAGGGAGCTCTGCAAGGACAGTTGGGTCCACTGAGGTGGGCTGGTTAAGCACGGTGTTAAAATGCTCAGCCCACCGCTCCACTATCATGGCCTGTCCAGCAGTGACTACAGGGACCAACAGAGGCGAACAGCCCTGCATGGATCAGACCGTAGACTACAGTGCAGTAAGCAGGTCTAGGGTAAGATAAGAAGTCCTATCACAGCCACGTCAAATCCATCGACTAATTTAGGTTCTAGTTCACTTGTGGCTGTCACATGGTCTGTGTGCCACTGTCATCCACGCTCAGACCATGCTCCTCCTCCGCCCAGCTCTTATTATGGCAGCGTCTCAGCGGGCTTCCAGCTGTCAAGCTCTGCGGACGGCTGGAGGCCAATTACCTCTCATCAGCTGAGGCGATGTCAACCACTATAAAAGGGAGCAGTCCTGATTATTCAGGGCTGTGACCTCGCGCATATGATCCACGCTCTTCTCTCGGTGTGGATTAGGCTGGAACCCCTACGTCCGGCTCCAGTCCTCCTCTCATCCCTCATCATCTGTAAGTGTACCGTTCGTATTGTTTGTGTTTTGCCCCACAAGGCTCGTTTCCTTTGTTCCTTTCCCCTTATCACCAATAAACGACGCAAACTCACCGGTCAGCCCTTGGCTCTTATTTATGGCTCGCTAGAGCCATGTGTAACAGTAGGTCACAGCCAGTGAGTTGCCGGCTGCCCTGAGTTGGCTAATTGAACTGTTTGTTCCTACCTGTCTGGGTACCGTGCTGAAGCATGCCGTCGCGGAGGTCCCGCACTCAGAGTCCGAGCGATGTCCTCGCAAACGCCCTCAAGTGCGTGGACGAAATCCTCATCACCGCCTCCCTCCTCGACTTCAACAGCGACATGCCCCGGTACCTGGACCAAGCCGAGGACATCCTCAATCATCTTCCCCGCTTCGCCGATCACCCAGAGGTAAGCGTGAGGAAAGATGACATCGCTGCACAGCGCGAGATACTCCGTGGGCTGGAGGGAAATCCCGGCAGGAAGCCGAAGAGGAGGAGACGTCGCCCCTCGCTTTGGGATCCCGCTCCTGCCTCCGTTCCGGCCCGGGAGTTTGGATCATCCGGAGGTCTTTCCCCATCAAGCATGTCATCACTCGGGATTCCCCCAGAGGAGCTGCAGCTGACAGCAATTAGGATCTGGGACCGAGTGGCTGCTGCTTGCTCCGCTGTGCATCCATCTGTGATCATGAAGCATGTGGCGGCGGCAGTGAGACTGGTGGAGAGGAGTCCAGAGTTGCGTGAGTTCCCTGAGTTTGCCGACCTGCTTGCCTCTGTTTCTGCACAGGAACGGCAATTCCCGGATCTCACCTTCGCCTCGCCCCCTGCAAGAAACCATTGTCACACCGGCTGTCAACCTCAGCGTGAATCCCGTCTGGATCCAGTTCCGGGTCGCCGTAAGGGCTCAACCCCTCACACAGCTGCCACTCCTGCGCCTCGTCAGAGGGGAATCCCCGCAGCCTCATCTCCCCCCGGGCCATCTTCTCCTGCTGTTCCGCCAGCGCTCCGTGCCCGGGTCATCTCGGCTGTCGCCCCCCTCCTCCTCGTCACCTATTCCGGCTGCTGTGTGTCTCGAGAGTCCAGTTCCGGTGAGTCCCGTCCCGGAACCTTCTCGAGCGGCTCCCCGTCGTCCTCCCAGGGGGTCCTCTGTCACCGTCCGGCGGGGAAAGGGAAGAGCAACATCCACCGCAGCAGGCACCACCCAGTCTCCAGGAGACAGGCAAGTCCAAACTCATTCACATTCTCATTATTGTGATTTGCCTTGTTAGACTCCTGGGGGTGGAGCTCGGGGTTCGCAGCCCCCCGAGCTTCCACCACCTGCTGTGGCTGTAATTATTAACCCCGCATCCTCTGTGTCTCCCTCCGCTGAGCGGTCCTCGACGCCAGGCCAACGTCACCGGATGAGGAGGGGGCCTGCGGTTCTGGAGAGCCTGGTTCCGGTCCTGCAGCCACGTTGTGGGCGGAGGAGGAGGGCGGACTGCAGTGTGGAACCTGCGCCGACGGGGAAGTGTCCCCGGGTCTCCACGGAGGAGTGGTCTGGTCCAGCGGGTCGAGGTTCTCCTGCCACCATGCCGTGTGGGCCATCAGCTTGGGCATCGGTGCCGGAGGATTCTCAAGCTGCGCACACCATCATGCCAGCTGTGGAGCCCGCTGTAGCTGAGTGGGAGCCTGATGACGACCTCCTGCCATCTGAGCCCGGATCTTCGCAGTCCTGGACGGCGTCAGAACCAGAGATCAGGCAAGTGCTCTGTTTTGTCTTTCTTCTTTCAGTCTTAGAGCACTTTAGCCTGTCTTTTGGGGAGATGAGCTCGGTGCAGCCGCCCGCTGCGTCCGAGCTTATCTCGCCGGGTTCTGGCACTGCCGGTTATCCTGATCCCGGTTCTTCTCTCTCTCCTGAGCCTTCTCCCAGGGTCGCCAGCGAGGAGCTGCTTTCGCCCGCTGTGCCAGAGGTTCCAGGTTCGGGGTTGGAGGTCGGTTCTGGTGTGGCGCCGACCCAATCGGGGTCCGACGTGGGTGCAGCCAAGACCCAATTGGGGTCCGACGCGGGAGCAGCTGCGACCCAATCGGGGTCCGACGCGGGTGCAGCACCAGCGGTATCCTGGTCCGGTGAGGGAGCTGCAGATCCCCTGCCACCGGACACTGGACCGGCTCATCTTCATCCCCATCTTCACTGTCATCATCATCTTCACCCTCATCATCCCCCCAAGCCTTATCCACCAGGTCCCGTCTGAACCTCTCACTGTCGGCCCGGCTCACCCTCGTTATTCCTCTCCACAGGGAAGCCATTGCCTTTCTCTCCCCTGCGGGCCTGGTGGCTGAGCGATGCGGGTCGGCCGCCAGAGGGACTGCCGTACCCATTCGGCTCTTTGGTTCGGCCGCCCGACCCATTGGACTCTCTGTTTGGCGGTCTGGTCCAGCCGCCCGAAGTATTGTTTTTCCTGGCCTGGGATTCGGATAGGCCGCCTGGACGTTTCCCGTCACCCCTGTTGGCAGTTTGGACGCTGGGTGCGGGGAGACCCCCCGAACTGTATTATTTCTGCTGTTATTCCTGTGCCTAGTCTTTTGTGATTTTGTGAGTGTGCAGGTATATGACATTGTTAGCGTGTTATGGAGTATTGTGTTTTTTTCCCGTACTCTGTAATTGCTTTGTTTGTTCCCTGCCATTGTTGTGTTTTTTTTTCTCTCAGTCTGCGTATTATTACCATTTTATGGAGTATTGTGGCTTTTTTTTCCTTTCCCGTACTCTGTAATTGCTTCATTTGTTCCCTGCTAATGTTGGTTTTTTTCTTTTCTCTCTCCTTTCCCCGATTCACGCCCTCCTGGCCTGCGCCCCATCCGCCCACCCTAGGTGGGGGGTGGGGGGCTTGGGTGTTACTAGCCATTCGGAGCCCGGCCTTGAGGGGGAGTTCCTGTCACATGGTCTGTGCGCCGCTGTCATCCACGCTCAGACCATGCTCCTCCTCCACCCAGCTCTTATTATGACAGCGTCTCAGCGGGCTTCCAGCTGTCAAGCTCTACGGACGGCTGGAGGCCAATTACCTCTCATCAGCTGAGGCGCTGTCAACCACTATAAAAGGGAGCAGTCCTGATTATTCAGGGCTGTGACCTCGTGCATATGATCCACGCTCATCTCTCGGTGTGGATTAGGCTGGAACCCCTACGTCCGGCTCCAGTCCTCCTCTCATCCCTCATCATCTGTAAGTGTACTGTTCATATTGGTTGTGTTTTGCCCCACGAGGCTCGTTTCCTTTGTTCCTTTCCCCTTATCACCAATAAACGACGCAAACTCACCGGTCAGCCCTTGGCTCTTATTTATGGCTCGCGAGAGCCATACGTAACAGTGGCTAGCTGATACACCGCACGTCTTGGAAACAGATTCTGACTCGTTGCTTTAACACATTATCTGCCCATTTTGAGTCAACAGTGATTATTTTACTCACAAACACTTGACAAGACAATTACATGATCGTCTTACACTTTCTGGAGCAGATATGGGAACTAAATGGTAGTTCAGTTCATGTTATCTATGTGGCAAAATTAGTGTGGCCCCGAAGTGACCCAAACCTGACATTTCATCTGGAAAAAGTGACCAGTTTCCAGCTCGCACTTCCAGACTGCATCAACAGATTTAGACACTTCTTTGTGGATGGTAGGCTGTATGGGTAATGGCACTGCTACTGAGAGGTATGTGTGTTGAGGCTTTTAATGTCTAAATATGGCCTTGAATCCACAGTGTGGAGGTTGTTCCTGTTTCCTGTGTGTGGTGTTTTGGAACCACAAGTTTGGTCAGTGTCGGCGTGATGACGCGGCCACTCGGTGACGTCATCACGCCAAACATATAAATGTAAGGGACGGCCATTTTACAGCCTCTTTCTCCTCTCCTTTGGCACTCAGCCTCCCAACCATTAACACTGCTGCACCACCACAACAGTGTTTGATGTAATAAAGTTCATGTTCCCAGCAAGAAGCTCTCTGTCAGTTCCTTCCACGTTCCTGTCGGTTCCTTCCAACACTGTGTGCTACAGGTCGACTGTCTGGTCTGTCTTTCACTTTAAAAGCTTGTTAAATTTCAGTCTGTTTCATGCAATATGCTGCACAGAAAAAGCTGCAAATTAAAGAAGAAAAACTTTAAAATATGAGAAAACTGACAAAAAATATGAGAATATGTTGCTTATTTATAAAATAAAATTGTGAATTTATTTAAAAAGTTCCAACTTAAAAAGAAAAAAATGAGTTGTAAATTTAAAAACAAATATGACCAAAAGGCTACACAAGAGCCCCAAACTTCTGAAAAAGTTGCAAATTTATCTGGAAAAACGGTTGCAAAATTGCATCAAAAGCTGCAAATGACAGATGGTGAGGTCACAAATTTGAGAGAAAAATTTAGCACATTTACAAGAAAAAAAAAGCTGCAAATTGATGAGCAAAAACTCTGCAAAATTCTGTAAAATAAGTTGTATTTCTTATGAATTTATGTAGGGAATCACCACAAATTTAGAAGAGAAAGTTGTAAATTTAAGAGAAAATTGTTGCAAATTTGCATTGTTAATTTTCAGGAAATGAGTTGAAAATTTATTTCATATTTGGGAGAAAAAAAATCAGAAGTTTAGCTGAAAAAAGTCTTAAATTTATGAGACAAGGTAAAAATAGGAAATTTTTCTTTTAAAATTTGTATATTAATAAAAAGGTGCATATTTACAAATAAATAATAAAAAGCTGTTTGAGAGATTTACAAAAAAATTCCAAATTAAAGAGAAAAAAATCATTTGTTAAACCGGCGAAAGTAGTCTCCTGGTGTGAAGAATCGTTTTTAACCAGTGCTGCCAGCGTGAGGGCGAGTCAGTCCGTCAGCATGTCACCGAGCTCCGTATCCTGGTTAGCACGAGACATTAGACAAGGCTGTGAGGATGGCGTCCAAAATGGAAACGGCCACCCAGCTATCAATGCCGCCTAGCCAACAAGCTCCTCGTCCGGCGCCACAAGCACAGGCCGTCACTGCCACCGCCCAGCACTCTAGCCCCGCATCTCCCTGCTACAATCAGAAGAAGGGTAGGAAACAGGACAACTCAGGTGAGCGCCTGCCCTGCAATGACTGTGGTTCATTAAGACACCAGACCCAATCACCTGCCTGCCCAGCCAGAGGGGTGAAATACTATCACAGTAAGAAGCCCAACCACTTTGCAAGAGTTTGCCGCGCAACCTTCGCTAATTCAGCGGCCTGCCCGTCAGGCCCACCCGCTATTCATGCAGTCAGTGGACGGTGTTGACGTGCCGCTGCTAATGGATACTGCAACCTCGAGGTCTCTTCTAAGCATAGCTACAGTCAGGAAACTGTTTCCCCGGAAGGCCATCACAGCCAATGCAGAGGACGTATTCTGCTATGGGCGGGTCAGAACCGGCATGGTACGGACAGTAGCCTTTTCTGTATGCTGTGGCCCAAAGACCATCTCGTCATTCACCTTTCAAGTAACACGCCGGGGGGCCAACCTGCTGGGCATCGACCTGATGCACTAGCTGTGTTTTTCCATCACCAACCCAGGGGACTCCACCTTTATGACAGTCTCCTCATCCTGGCAGCACCATTTGGCTGGCACTCTTTGCGGGACTGGGATGCCTTACCTCTTTCAACAATGTCCACTCATTGATTCGACGATGTCACCAAAAATTCAACCTCTCCACCGACTTTCCCTCACACTGTGGAATGACGTCATGGCAGAACTGCAGAAGATTTTTGGATGCCGGCATCATTGAGCAGGTCAGTACTTGCCCCTGGATCTCCAACTTAGTGGTGACAAAGAAGAAGTCAGGCAGCCTATGACCTTGCATTGATCTTAAAATGATGAACAAGGTGGTGATCCCCGACAAATATCCCTTGCCCATACGGAGGAACTGACGGTGGTGTTCCATGGCTCGAACGTTTTTTCCAAACTGGACTTTTTCCAAGGCTACCTGCAGGCTCCCCTCCATCCAGACAGCCACAACCGAACAGCCTTCATCACCCACATGGGAGTGTTGAGATACACCCGCATGCTTTTTGGCCTCAGTTCAAAACCACAACCATCATCCCTCTCCCCAAAAGGAGCCCGCTGACCTGTCTGAATGATTACAGACCGGTAGCACTCACTCCCATCATCATGAAGTGCTTCGAGAGAGTGGTGTTGCACCTCATTAAGGACAGCATACTGGATACCCTGGACCCCCTGCAGTACACCTACCGGCCCAACAGGTCCACCTCAGATGCCATTGCTGCAGCACTCCATTACTCTCTCTCCCACCTGGAAGATAAAGACTCCTACATTAGGATGCTCTTTGTCGACTACAGCTCCACCTTCAACACGGTCATCCCCCACAAACTCACTGACAAACTGTCTTCACTTGGCCTGCACCCCACCCTCTGCGACTAGTTACTGGACTTTCTAACTGGCAGGCCCCAGACTATCAGGATGGGTAAGAGGACCTCAGCCAGCATCATCACGAACACAGGTGTCCCACAGGGTTGTGTTTTCAGACCCATCCTCTACAGCCTCTTCACCCATGACTGTGTTGCCTCCCACAAGGACAATATCATCTTAAAGTTCACGAATGATACAGCAGTGATAGGACGCATCACTGGAGATGACGAAACATCCTACAGGAGGGAGGTGTTTAGCCTGGTGTCATGGTGTGAGGACAACAACCTCACCCTCAACATGGACAAGACAAAGGAGATGATAGTGGACATGAGGAAGAGGAGGATGAGACCCCATCGGCCGCTGTTCATCCGGGAGCTTGAGGTGGAGAGGGTGAGCAGTTTCAATACCTGGGCATCCACATCAGCGAGGACCTTACGTGGAAACACAACACCACAGAGCTGGTTAAGAGAGCTCAACAGCAGCTGTACTTTCTGAGGAGGCTGAAGAAGTTTGTCATGTCCCCCAGGATACTCAACAACTTCTACAGCTGCATCATCGAGAGCATCCTGACCAACTGCATCACTGCGTGGTACGGCAGCACTACTGCCCAGGACCATAGGCTACATAGGCTTATGCCATCTCAGGTTCATGTCATCTCAGATATCAATATACCACTGTCCATTATAATCACCCAGGGAATTTCAAATTTCATTCTTCTTGTTTTATTATGTTATTCTGTGGTTTGGTTCTGTGTTATTACCTCATTAGTATTGCTGTGTACCTATTACCTTGGCATTCGTTCAGAGAGCAGAGTAAGAATTTCATTGCTCAGGAAATGTTGCATTTTTTAACCGTGCACATGATAATAAAGCCTTTGAATGTTGAGTCTGAATCTTGAATCAGTTCTGTGCTGAGTTGCTTTCAAAAGATCCTGGCTCCCATCTTCACCAGCCTCCCAGGGGTGGTGGTGTACTTGGATGACATCGTGGTGCACGGCACAACATCGGCCTCCCACCACGACCGCCTTGATAAGGTTATGGAGGTGCTAGCAAAACAGGGCTTCACACTCAGTGGGGAGTAAGTGAATTTTTGGAGCAACGACCATTGAGTTTGTGGGTTTCCGCCTGTCTGCCGAAGGCCTGAGCCCCCTGCACTCAAACGTCGAGGTGGTACTGCAGCTACCCGAACTATCATGCCCCACACAGCTCTCATCCTTGTTGGGCATGGCGAATTTTTATGGGCACTTCATTCATCCTTACTAGGAGACAATAGAGCCACTATGCACCCTTCTGAAGCAGGATGCACCCTAGGTGTGGACCCCAGTGTGCCCCGCTGCCATCAGCCAATTGAAGACACAGCTCACCTCTCCAGCAGTACTCATCCACTTTGACCAACAAAGCCCTAAGTTCATGACGTGCAATGCCTCCAACACAGCAGTAGGAGCCGTTCTGTTGCAACTGCAAAGAGGAACCGAGCGCCTAGTGGTGTTTGCCTCGAGGTCGCTGACTTAAGTCAAGTCAGTGGGGGAGAGGGAGGCACTGGCATGCGTTTGGACGTGTGAACACTGGCACATGTAACTATATGGACGACACTTCACACTGCGGACAGACCATAGGGCCCTCATGGTGCTGCTGAAAACATCAGGGTCGGGGCACAAACCTCTGCTCATCTACAGGTGGACAGAAAGACTTCAAGCATACAACTTTAACACCCAGTTTATGATGGGCAGAGAAAACATAGAGGAGGACCGCTTGTCCCAGGCCATACCTAACCCCACTCCGAATGGTGACTGAGACCCCCTGGAGCCAAAGCTGATCCACATGCTGCATGGGCCACTCCAAAATGCTGTTCCCCTGCAAGAGCTCCAGGCAGCGTCTGAACAGGACCCGACATTGACCCAGCTGCGCACCTATATTCATGAGGGCTGGCCAGCCAACGTGGCGGGGAAATTGGCACCCTTCCACAGAGTCAAGGACGATTTATCATGCTGGAATGACGTCTGCATAGCAAGAGGGCACTGCACAGTGATTCCAGAGGCATTAAAAGACCGCATCCTGATCATGGTACACGAGGGCCACCTGGGCGTCGTCAGAGTCAAACAGCAGTGTAGGGGCTCAGTCTGGTGGCCAGGCATCGACAAGGACGTGGAGATCATGGTAAAAGACTGTATGCCCTGCCTAGCCAGCGAAAAAACCGGCGTGCCACCATCTCCACCCGTGCAACCACTGCCATAGCCATCGGGCCTGTGGAAACATGTCCAATTGGACATATTTATGCAGCAAACTGCATAGCGCTCCCCCGCACCAATGCTTTTTATTAGTGGCCTACAATCTCCACTCAAAATGGCCCAACGTGTTGCCCACTGGCTTAGTAACCGCCGACGTAGTCACCAATTTCCTCACCTCCCTCTTCGCCCACTGGGGTGTGCCAGACACAATCACAACAGACAACGGACCGTAATTCACGTCAACGGACTTCACGACCTCTGTGGGGAAGAGGGTCATCAAGCACATAAGAACTGCCTTCTACCACCATCAGGCAAATGGTGGAGTAGAGAGATTCAATCAGACCCTCAAGAACGGTCTCAGGGCACACTTATGAGATGGGCTCCCATTTTCAGCTGCATTACAGAGTACCCTACTGCACTACAGAGCGACGCCTCATGCCACGACAGGTAGCTCCCCAGACCTATTAATGCTGAGACATGAGATGTGTCTTCCTCTGGACTGACTTCGCCCCCATCGGACGGCACCCCAATGGAGGGGCCCTCACCTAGGGGAAGGGTGGTCAATCAACAGCAACGCATGAAGCAAAGGTTTGACAAGAAATGCTGGGCGAAGCGGCCGGGGCTTGCAGTACTGGATTAAGTCCGGATCTGGCGCCCCAACCGTGCTCGCAAGTTGCAGTCATTTTGGACAACACCAATGCAGATCACAGCTCAGTTGGGGCCAGCCACTTCTCGCCTTGCTGATGGGTCACGGTGGCACACCAGTCACCTCAGAAAGGTGACACCGACTCCAGCCCCGGATCAGGAGACGGCTGCGGACAAAACAGGATCGGGCTGGAACTTTGATGACGCAAGAGCCATAACTCCCGAAGTGTATCCTCCGAAGCCTGCGGAGGCAGTGCAGCCCGAGTGCTGTTCAGCCCAGGTTCGGCAGAGGCACCGCCACCTACAGGACTTTGTGATAAAATTTTGTAATCTGGACTGTGTGTAATTAGGTAGGATGATTCCAGCCTAAGTGGCAGAATAATCCACTCGGTCATGCAGGCACATCGGTAGTCTACCCGGTTGCCCAGTTAAATGTTCCTAGGGTTTTCCAAGGGGGGGGACGGGGTAAATGGGGTGTTTGGACGTGGTGGCTAGCCATAGTTGATGTCATCGCGTAGCAAACTGGCCGTGGCGCTATACGGCGCCACCCTTCTGTATACAGTTGAGTTGTGTAGTGAATAAAGGAGAGTTCAGCTCACGCCCGCTGTCCGCACTTCATTTCCAGACACAACAGTACTGAGACAGTGTGCAAAGACAGTCCCGTTCTGACACTCTTTTACACATGTTCTGAAAGTTGCTCAGTACCGGTAACATTGTTTTTCATATGACTGTATAGCGTATTCTATGAGAAGAGATGTCAAAAACTCACAAGAGTACAGCTTGACCCTAAAATGGAACCTATCTTAATATGATGCATGACAGCAATCTTCTGTCATTCTACATGTGTCATAAGATTAGCTCACCCCTAAACAGTTTAATCTTAAGGACAGACAGGGTGCTTGGTTTCTGCAGAGAATCTTTTTTTGTCTCTGCTAGAAGAAAACATGAACTTTATAACTAGGTCATCATGATTCAGCATAACTGCATTACAGACTTGAATCACAAAAGGAAATTAGTTATAGAAATTAAATCATCTGAAACCCCCTAAAAACGCAATTAACCGTTAAGCTTTTTTCTTGTAATTTGTTTTTTTTTTCTTGTAAATCTGTATTTTTTTTCTAATAAATTGTAACCCGTGTTGGCAAAATGAGTCACTTTGAAGAAATTATCAAAACGGAGGTAACGTTTTTTCCATATTCTGTATTGGAAGACCTTCAAAATGATATTCAATTTGTAGGAAGTGTGCAAAAACGGACAAAGACGATTTGTTTATATTGTGGCTAGGTATAAACTCACGTTCAGTCGGTCGGGAGTTACATCTTCTGCAAAAACACATGTATTTTTAGAAAGTCCGTTTTCTAAGCTTTCAAATGATTCCAGGCACTCATGGGGGTTTTCCCGGGACTTGGAGCTAGCAAACAAAGAACGAGTTGTGGCGGGTTGATTCAACCCCCCCACAACACACAGGACAGTCAGCTCTCTTCTCTTGGTTTTTCCCGCTGCACTACTGAGATGTAATGTGCCATTCATGTATTGTGATGCAATGTGCCATGCATGTATTGTGATGCAATGTGCCACGCATGTATTGTGATGCAATGTGCCATGCATGTATTGTGATGCAATGTGCCATTCATGTATAGTGTTCATGCGTCCTGTCCTTACTGTGACCTAGAGACAGTTCAATATGTAGATATGCCTTGTAACCTCTTTGTCCTGCAAGCTGGAGCAGAGGCTGCATCTGCCTATTGTTATGTAGGTCTTACAAATGCAAATGTCTCATGCCTGTTCTGCAGTCCCTTTGATCAGACCAACTGCTGTGAATCTGCTTTGATGTATTGTTTGAGTTGGGTATAAATACTGCACAGGTTCTGTAACTCATCCTCTCAATCTCACTTCTGCAACTGCTGCTGCTAGACACAGACCTTGTGTCCCTCTTCTCTGAGAGCCGTTTGGGCTCGCTCCCGGCGCGCATGCACGGCGCCGGGAGCGGAGCCCGTGACGGCGGTATGATTAATAAAACCAACTAAAAACTCCATCGCTGCCTTTATTATTTCTTTGCCGCCGCACTGGTGACCCAACGCTGAAACGAACATGCTGCTGGCGAACGCAGCACCCGGCAGGGATTCTCCGACGACAAGCAAACGTGGCAGCCTGACTGATCTGCCCTCCCTTCTGCTTCAGGGAGACTTCGATGGAGAGTTTCCAGGTGAAACTCTCCGGAGACCACCCACGACCGGGAAAGCCGCACCAAACTTCATGGTGAGATCTGCATGCCTAGATCGGCACATCCACGCTGGACCAGCCGCGCTCGCAGCTCCTCCACATGAGAGCACATACACCTCGTCCTTTCTCCGCGACGGTGACTCCCATGGCCGACGGAGCACATGTGGACCTGAACGCACCATGACCGAGCAAGTGACAAGAGCGTCTACTTCCCTTCACCGCTCCAACACATTGAACGGGGATGATTAAGCTCCCCGACCCTGGTTCTCCTCTCCAGCTGGCCCAACAACGCACGGAGCCCCGGCACACGCACCGGGGAGTTACGAGGACGGCGCAACACGCACCGGACAAATACGGCTCCACCGACCGCCAGCATCCTCCGCCGCTGCACACAGAGCCTTCAGAGCTGCCCTCACACCTGAAGCACGCACGCAGCATGCACGAAGGATTTGTCAATGGTCTCAGCCACGGCGCACACGGGGAATTCAGCAGTTTTGCGGTTCCCGAGGGCTTTTAAGGTTGTGCCCGCACCTAAAAGTCAACACGCCAAGTCCCTTTGTTTCTGTTTTTCCTTACAGCCGCTCCTGCTTTTCTTCACGGCCACTATTAATCCTTGCAGGACTTAATCGCGGGAGGAGCCAGTGACTAATTTTTCTTCTTGTGGACCTCTGCACGTTCAACGGGACAGCCCCTCGACGTCGCGGAGCAGCAAGCAATTTTTGCGCGGCTCGGACGATTTCACCGCCCCTGCCGGCACACACTACCCCTCCCCTCCCTCCACCTCCGCCTGCAGCGAGCTTCTCCCACAGCTCGCTCCCATAGATGGATTATCGAGGTCTCGGCCCCCTGCCGTGCCCTCTGGGGGGGAGAGTGTGGCGGGTTGATTCAACCCCCCCACAACACACAGGACAGTCAGCTCTCTTCTCTTGGTTTTTCCCGCTGCACTACTGAGATGTAATGTGCCATTCATGTATTGTGATGCAATGTGCCATTCATGTATAGTGTTCATGCGCCCTGTCCTTACTGTGACCTAGAGACAGTTCAATATGTAGATGTGCCTTGTAACCTCTTTGTCCTGCAAGCTGGAGCAGAGGCTGCATCTGCCTATTGTTATGTAGGTCTTACAAATGCAAATGTCTCATGCCTGTTCTGCAGTCCCTTTGATCAGACCAACTGCTGTGAATCTGCTTTGATGTATTGTTTGAGTTGGGTATAAATACTGTACAGGTTCTGTAACTCATCCTCTCAATCTCACTTCTGCAACTGCTGCTGCTAGACACAGACCTTGTGTCTCTCTTCTCTGAGAGCCGTTTGGGCTCGCTCCCGGCGCGCATGCACGGCCCGGGAGCGGAGCCCGTGACGGCGGTATGATTAATAAAACCAACTAAAAACTCCATCGCTGCCTTTATTATTTCTTTGCCGCCACACGAGTCATGATTTCTGACTTCTTGTGCCTGCAGCTCGTAATGACGGGGTGCGCATTCCCACTCATTTCTCCAGCAGGGGTCACAATTTGCAACTTTTTTCCTTTAATTCTGCAACTTTTTCCCCATAAATTTAAAACTATTTTTATTATAAATTTGCAGCTTCTTATTGTAAATTTGTAGCTTTTTACTTGTAAACTTGCTGCGTTTTCTTTTAAATCTGCAGAATTTTTATCATAAATTTGCTATTTTTTTCTAGTATGTTGCAAATGTAGTATAGTAATAAGTATGTTGCGTTTTACTTTTAAATCTGCAACTCTAATCAAATTCTCAGCATTTTTCATGTAAAGTTACAATTTGTTTTCTATTACATTTAAACGACTTTCATATATTTGTAGCTTTTTTACTGTAAATTTGCTACTTGTTTCTCAACTACAACAGGTCGCTTAATGCCAGAATAGACATGTAAGCTGGTAATCACAACCATATGTTGGTACAGGAACAAGTCCATAATTACAAAGTTCATCTAAGAATCCTGAAGACAAGTCAAACAGTGAGTTGTACAAAACGGTATCATTCAATTCAATTCAACTTTATTTATATAGCGCCATTTCACAACAACAGTCATCTCATAGCACTATCAATGTAGGGGGGAACCCCCACAGTTGCAGAAAGACCCCAGCAATCAGGCGATCCCCTGTGAGCAAGCACTTGGCGACGGTGAAGAGGAAAAACTCCCTTTTAACAGGAAGAAACCTCCAGCAGAACCAGGCTCAGGGAGGGGCAGTCATCTACTGCGACTGGCTGGGGGGTGAGGGGATAGAGAAGAAGAAAAGAACAGACATGTAGAGAGCAAACAGCACGATGGGGACTCAATCTATGGGAGAGAACAAAGAAACAAATGTTAATGACCAGCAAAAAAAATATTTCATAGAGAGTGAGGAAAGGAGAGAGGCCCAGTGTATTACTGGAGGTCCCCCGGCTGACTAAACCTATTAGCAGCATAACTAAGGGAGGGTTCAGAAACACATGATCCCTCCCTAATTGTAGGCTATATCAAAAAGGTAGGTTTTAGCCCTATTCTTAAAAACAGAGATCGAGTCATCTGCATAAAAACAGACAGACTGAAATAGAAAGCAATACTTCTAATGGCTGAAGTGTTAAAGGTGGCCTGAGTATTTTTTTTTATCGTGACCAACCAATCATTTTCAGTGACAGAAACCTTCATTCTTCCTGTAGAAAACCTTTGCACACAACAGACCACACATACTTATCTATCTATACCTGCTGATATCTAACTACTAACTAACTAACCTGCACTTATATAGTGCTTTTCTAGTCACAAAGACCACTCAAAGCGCTTTCACGAGTACTAACCCTCTATTCTAAGGGTCTATAGGAAACAGATATCTAGGGACAATTTAGAACAGCCAAGTAACCTAACATGCATGTCTTTGGATTGTGGGAGGAAACCGGAAACCCCGGAGTAAACCCACGCGGCACAGGGAGAACATGCAAACTCCACACAGAAAGGTTCCAACCCCTGCCAGCCTGGGGATTCGAACCAGGAACCTTCTAGCTGTAAGGCAACAGTGCTAACCACTACACCACCGTGCTGCCCATGGTCATAAAATCTCTTGTTTTCTTCTGCCTCACTTTTTTCTTCTTTTTTTTTTTTTTTTGACTTCTGTTGCTGTGAATGTAGTCGACTAGTCCTGTTTAGGTTAACAACTTATCCAGATGAAATAAAAGTTTACAAGCAGCTTCTTTGCTTTTATCCATGAGTTAAAATAAATTCTCATTGTGCTTTTTTTTTTTTTTTTTTTTTACTGTTGTTGCATTTGTTGTACCTGAAAATTGCTCATGCAACTGTTCTATATAAAGGGAAGCATCAGCCTTCATTAACCACAAAAAAAAGTGACTAACATTCTGAGGAACAAGCATAACATGCACCAAGACAGCTGAGTTCCTGTTCTCAGGACACATAAAAAGACGTCCGCGTTGCTCTGACGCTTCAGTCTGTGTTTGGATGATGGCGAACGTCTACCGCTGCCTGCTAGCGGTCCTTCTGGGCTGCCAGGTCACGACAGGTAAAAACTTTACTAAGTCCCTCTAATATTATTGATTTTAACTGTGTTTATTCAGTATAACATATAAAAAGATTAGGAAAAAAAAGGCAAACTGGTGAGACTTGGCACAGGATGTTGGTTACTGGTGTGAGTAAACCGTTGTTTTTTTTCTGACAGTATTTTTTTTTTTGTTGACCCATTTAATTTCTAGATTAAATTAGCAATGGTCCTCCAGTCCTCTCTGTTGCCAGTGCGTCTGATGGCATCTATCTTGGATTTTGTGCTACCAGCCATGTATACTCATTGCCAATGAAAACTCAAAACAGTATCTGTCTAAATATTTTCGGGTCCATCCTATCTGAGCTTTAGTAATAGTGTTTGTCCATCCATCCATCCATCTTCTACCGCTTTCTACCGAGGTCCGGGTCGCGGAGGCAGCAGTTCAAGCAGAGAAGCCCAGACTTCCCTCTCCCCAGCCACTTGCTCCAATTCAATTCAATTCAATTCAACTTTATTTATATAGCGCCATTTCACAACAACAGTCATCTCATAGCACTATCAACTGTAGGGAGGACCCCCACAGTTGCAGAAAGACCCCAGCAATCAGGCGATCCCCTGTGAGCAAGCACTTGGCGACGGTGGAGAGGAAAAACTCCCTTTTAACAGGAAGAAACCTCCAGCAGAACCAGGCTCAGGGAGGGGCAGTCATCTGCTGCGACTGGCTGGGGGGTGAGGGGACAGAGAAGAAGAAAAGAACAGACATGTAGAGAGCAAACAGCACGATGGGGACTCAATCTATGGGAGAGAACAAACAAATGTTAATGACCAGCAAAAAAAAAATATTTCATAGAGAGTGAGGAAAGGAGTGAGGCCCAGTGCATTACTGGAGGTCCCCCGGCTGACTAAACCTATTAGCAGCATAACTAAGGGAGGGTTCAGAAACACATGATCCCTCCCTAATTGTAGGCTATATCAAAAAGGTAGGTTTCAGCTCTTCAGAGGGGATACCAAGGCGTTCTCAGACCAGCTGGGAGACATAGTCTCTCCACCGAGTCCTGGGTCTGCCCTGGGGTCTCCTCCCAGTGGGACGTGCCTGAAACACCTCAAGTGGGGGGCGTCCAGGAGGCATCCTAATCAGATGCCCATACCACCTCAACTGACTCCTTTCAATGTGGAGGAGCAGCGGTTCTACTCTGAGTCTCTCCCGGATGACTGAGCTCCTCACCCTATCTCTGAGGGTGAGTCCAGAAATCCTACGGAGAAAGCTCATTTCAGCCGCTTGTATCCGTGATCTCGTTCTTTCGGTCATTACCCAAAGCTCGTGACCATAGGTGAGAGTAGGAACGTAGATTGACTGGTAAATCGACAGCTTTGCCTTAGAACTAAGCTCCCTGAGTGGAGCGAGAGATCGACAGACGGATTCGAGCAGCATCTGCAGTGATGCGGACGTTGTACCGGTCTGTTGTGGTGAAGAGGGAGCTGAATAGTGTTTGTATGACTCAAAATACGTCTAGAACTCATTTTCAGTGGTTGTACTCACTGTAACGACTTTGCCTTTGAGCTCTGGCTCGATAATCTTTTTGAGCTTGTTTGTTTTGGATGCTCCAAAGTCAAAAATGGATAATTTTAAGGAGTGGTCATCGTCCCAATATAAAGATGAACAAAAATTCATAGCACTATGTTGTGAAATCTCCACGATGCCACGACTGTCATGTGATCAACGTAACTATGCTTTGAGCCTTTTGGAGGGCGGAATGTTGGCATGACAGGTGGTGCTTCGATGCAGTGCATCACACCATTGTTCAGTTGCAACAACGCCAGGTCCAAACTGGGTCCGTGGCTGATAGACCACGTCCAGGACGAGCGCATGTCACCAACCCAGAGCAAGACTGATACATCGTGCTGCAGCACCTCCAAGATTGAGTCCTCACAGCCATCCAGACGGCCCAGGAAATTCCAGGGAGATGCCAGCCAAGGATCTCAGCCAATACCATGAAAAGGTGCCTCAGGCATCAGGACCTCCAGGCCCGAAGACCCTTTTGAGGGATGATCCTGAATGAATGAATGAATGAATGAATGAATTTATTTCGGATAGTACATTACAGGTTAAAAGAAACTGTATAATATAACAACAAGGTCAAATTAGACAAAGACTCCTTCTACTATACAATTCCACGTGAGTTATCCGAAATGGGTGATGGCTGAAGCCGCAGCTTATATTGCCCACTATTCCATCCAAGAATTCAAAGGAGAAAAAAGAGAAAACAAGACAAGAGCGATTACAATTTAAAACAAGGCTAAGACAAAATATGACTGAGAGAAAAAGAAAACTGAGCTAGTCTAAGTTAAGCGGTTACTATTCAAAAACAAATCTAAGACATAGTGTCACAGAGAAAAAAGAAAAACAAAGCTATAACACAACACAGGCTGGAAATGTCAATCCTAATGTGAGTTTACATGTCGTCTTGTAAATATGTTTGGAGTATTTCTTCCTTTAGTTTTTGTTTAAATTGTCCAAGCTTTGTACATGATTTTAATTCAGGTCCAAAATCGTTCCATAATCTGACACCTTGCACTGAAATACAATGTTGCTTGGTAGTTGTTCTCACTGTAGGCTTTTGAAATATACATGTTCCTCTGAAGTGATATCGTTTCTCCCTTGTTTGGAACAACTTTTGGATATTTGCGGGCAGTGATAGATTCTTCACTTTGAACATTATTATTGCGGTTTTAAAGTCGATCAGATCTTTCAACTTGAGAGTTTTTTGTTTAAGAAAAAGTGGGTTTGTTGGTTCCCTGTAAGCTGCTTTGTTGATTATTCTAATAGCTCTCTTTTGAAGCATAAAGAGTGGATATATGTTTGTTTTATATGTATTTCCCCATACTTCATTACAATATGTCATGTATGGGAGTATTAATGAATGATACAAGGTGTATAGTGTGGGTTGATTCAGCAAATTTTTCACTCTGTGTAATATTGCAATTGATTTGGATACTTTACCTTTTATATAATTAATATGTGGCTTCCAACACAGTTTGTTATCAGTTATTACTCCAAGGAATTTAGTTTCGGATACCCTTTCAATCTCTACACCATTTACACTGAGTTTGGGTACTGGGTAGTTGTGATGGTTGTTAAAGACTATAAATTTTGTCTTGCTTAAATTGAGCGTTAATTTGTTCGAATCAAACCACAGTTTCAGCTTTCCTAATTCCTTTCCGAGTGTATCCAGAAGTTGTTCCAAGTTGTTTCCACTGCATAGCAGGTTAGTGTCATCAGCAAACAATATTAAGTCCATTTTTTCTGAAACTTTACATATATCATTTATATACATATTGAATAATAATGGTCCCAAAACTGAACCCTGTGGGACTCCACAGGTGACCTTCAGTAGCTCTGAGTTTTTGTTGTTAACACATACAAACTGATATCTATTCTTTAAGTAACTTCTTAACCAGGACAGTGCTACCCCTCTGATACCACAATTTTGTAGTTTCTTTAATAATAGATTGTGATCTACTGTATCAAATGCTTTTTTAAGATCCAGGAATACTCCAACTGAATACTCTTTATTTTCAATGGCTGTTGATATTTTTTCTGTAAATTCCATTAAGGCATATGCTGTTGTCCTTTTGTGTCTGAACCCATATTGCTGCTCACACAATAAATCATTCTTCAGTATGAAGTTGTCAATTCTCTCATAGAATATTTTTTCAAGTATCTTGGAAAATTGCGGTAATAGTGAAATTGGTCTGTAGTTGGAGAGTTCCCCTCTGTCGCCTGTCTTGTAAATCGGAATTACTTTAGCTATTTTCATTGCATTGGGAAATATACCTGATTGGAGAGACAGGTTACAGATATACGTCAGTGGTTTCACTATGCATTCGATAACAGTTTTGACTAGTAGCATATCAATACCATCGCAGTCAGTAGATGTTTTACTTTTGAACGATTTAACAATTTCAATGACCTCTCTTTCGTCTGTGTTCTTTATGAAGATGGTGTCTTTTACAGCAGTGTTATTGCATATTGAATCACCTGTTGGCACCGTAGTGGGTATTTCTCGGGCCAGTTTAGGTCCAATGTTAACAAAAAAATTATTAAATTCATCTGCAGGTGAAGCTATATTCACATTCGGAGTCGATTTATTATTTTTTGGAGTGTTAGTTGGGTAGCTGGTATTTCTGCTTTTATTTCCAAGGATACTGTTGATTATTGTCCATGTATTTTTAATATTGTCTTTGTTTTTTTCCAGTTCTTTACTGTAATAGTCTCTTTTACTACATCTTATTATATATGTTAACTTATTTTTGTATGTTTTATACCGCTGCTCTGCTTCTTTTGTCCTTTTCTTTATGAAAGCTTTATATAATAAATTTTTCTTTTTACACGCCTTTTGTAGTCCTTTGGTTAGCCATGGTTTGTCAGTAAATTTGTGTTTAAGCTTTTTTTTAACTAATGGGCAGTTTTTTTCATAAAGAGTGGTTACAATGTTTGTAAATGCGTCATAGGCTTCATTTACATCTGATACATAGACTTCTGTCCAGTCTTGCTTCAGCAAGTCCTCTTTAAAAGAACTGATTGCGTTTGGTGATTTGTGTCTGAACGATTTTGAGATTTTTTCTGGGTTGGGCCCCGTGTGGCCATGGATAAGTGCAAAGATTGGCAAGTGGTCGCTTATATCATTTATCAATAATCCACTTTCTATTTTCTTGTCGAGAACATTGACAAACAGGTTGTCAATAAGTGTAGCAGAGTGAGCTGTGATTCTACTGGGATGTGTTATTGTGGGATATAGACTCATGCTGTACATAGAGTTCATGAACTCTGTAACTACATTTTGTTGATGTGGATTAAGTAGGTCAATATTGAAATCTCCACAAATTGCTACCATTTTCTTACTAGTAATATTATTGTACAGCTCGACTAATTTATCTCTGAATGTCTCAATGCAAGTTCCCGGCGTTCTGTATATGCAGCTTATGATTAGATTTTTTGTTTTGTCTAGGTCAATCTCAACAGTAACACATTCCAGAAGCCCTGGTAGTGCTGAGGACATTTCATTTACAAGCTTACATCTATATAGGTCATCAATATACAGTGCAACACCACCACCCTTTTTTTGAGATCTGTTAATGTTAAACATCTGATATCCCTCTATTGCCATCAGGGGAGCCTGGTCTTCATTAAGCCAGGTTTCAGAGACTGCTATAGCTGTGAATTTTCTGTTTAGCTGTTTTAAATAGTCCTGAATCTGTGAGAAGTTTTTGTTAAGACTTCTGCTATTGAAGTGTATTATTGACAGTTTACCATCTAATTGCACTTGACTTTTGAATTGCTTTTCAGTGTAATATTCACAGTGGTTATGAATATTATTGAAAAAGTGGTTATCAGGATCAATATCATTCTCCATCTCTTGTGGTTTATGCTCAGCATAGTGGCATATTTTTAGAGTTTGAGTTTCCTCACTCTGTGTTTCATAGTCAGTGTTCATCTGTATTTATCTAAGTCAGTAGCATCTCTGATCATTATACTTTTTGCTTGCTCAGGTGTTCCATTTAGTTTAATCCAAATTCTACAATTTCTTGTCCAGGTTGACTGTATCTTATTATGTTTCTTTAGCATCCGTGCCTGCCGTGCTAATTCAGCGTTTTTTTTTTGTCAGGTGTTCATTTAGGTAAACTTGAGTTTCCTTTAGTTTTTTGGCCTGCCTCAGTATGTCATTTTTCACCCTCCTGTTCACAAAGCGCATCACAATTAATTTCTTTGTTTTGTTATCTTTCTTCGGTAAAGCATAACAGGCTGAGATCGCATTGGCTTCTACCTTAATGTCTTTATCATTAAGGAACTGAAGCACTTGGTTTTCTAAGGACATTGATTCACTTATGGAAGCATGTTCACCACTCAGTCCTGTAGCGGCATGGGCGTACGACTGATATCTGATGTCTAGTCCACTTATAACTATGTCATCAATGCGAGAACCTTGTTCAAGATCCTCAACGCGTTGCTCCAAAAGACGCCCGTGTTGCTCCAGGTCCATAATTTTTTTGTCTTTTTCTTTTATTATTGAATGTAGGGCTTGTACCTCCTGTATTAGGTCTAATATTTTGTCCTGCTGGCTAGTCACTTTGGCCAGTTCATCTAACACAAAGTTCAGAGTTTTTTTAATTTCTTCCATTTCCTCTTTTTTGGGTGGCATTTTACTGACCTGTGGATAGAAATAAGCAGAGAATCCGGCTAGGCCTCAACTAGCTCGGTCACTACTGGACCCGCCGCTCCTGCGCAGCTTCTCCGCCGAGTGACGCTGCTCAGCTCCGCAGATCACCGCCGTCTATCGCCGGCGCCTGCCTCCGTCTACCTGGCCAGTTGTGTCGTGCACCGCCGGCGCAGCCGGAATCCACCGATCACAGCCACTCGTCGCCGTCTGGCTAGGCGGCTCCTCCGCTGGGCCCCGTCTAGGCCCCGTCACCAACCGCCGTCAGTCTGGTCGTTCCTCGGCTGGGCCTCGCAATTGAGCACCGGTTCAGACCACTGTCCTGCTGGATCCAGGTGGCCCCCGTCTCTCACCAACGCCGCGCCCGAACTCCCAATCGCCGCCTCGGTTGGTTCGTCCTCCTTTTAAATCCTTCTCTCCTCGGCTCCAGATGGCCAGATGTAAAGAATACCTTCTCACTGCTGCAGTTACTCTGGGTTAGCATCTGGGTTAGCATCAGAGGCGAGCCTTTAGAGGTCGGAAACGGGGCGAAACGGAGCCAAGGATGACACTTTACTGATGATTTTTAGGTTTAATGGCAGTAAACCCTCAAATTCACCGTAAGAGCTTGTGCCTCTATCAAGGGGGCTGCTAATAACAAATACGTTTTATATTTTATCACAACCTTTTCTTCCCCGTCTTTTGCCGCCGTTAGTTTGCTCACGCTAACCATGAAGTCAGAGTGGCATCAAAATTGCCACAAGTGGGCTCGTCAGCACAACAAGTGGACTCTATGGCAGTGAAACACTGTTCTTTTCTCTGACGAATCCCAATTTTGCCAGTCCAGGGTTAGGGTTCGGGTCAGCCAATGGGGCAGTGCTGGAGTTATGGCATTGCAGAAGAAGTGGCTAAATGTCCCCCAGGACAACCCTGATGGTTTGTGAGGTCCATGATGAGGCGTATTACTGCCTGCATTAAGGCAAATGGTTGCCATATTTCATATTGAACTTTGTTTTAAAGACAGATGTTTTGTTGTGCTTTCATAAGTCTGGATGCTTCTGTTTTGTTCAATTTTGAAAATTGTTGACACAGAGATTTTCACTTGTCGATCTCTGATATTGATTTGAAGATGTCTAAAATAATTTGCATCCTTTAATTGATTTCCATAAAAAATAGTAAAAATATCAAACTTTTCTAGAGTGTTGCGTTTTCATTGACAGTGAGTATAAGCTGTCCGTCTGTGTATGTTTTACGCTGTTGTCCATTCAATCTTTTTCCTTTGATTTTATCACAGTGTTAACATTTCTCACCCATTTCTGATAATGTGATCAAAAAACTTTTACCATATTTTTCGGACTGTTGGTAAAAGTGCTTCATTTTCAGTTTGCTATTTGTACAACATTTGACTCTTTCTCGGTCCAAGAAATATGGAAAATTCCTCTCAGAAACCACATTTCTGTTGCTTTGAGTCTTTTTGGCATTTCCATGCAGACTGTCCTACGTATAGACCATATGTGCTGTATACATACGGGGCGGCTGTGGTGCAGATGTAGTGTGGCTGACTATTGATCGGAGGGTCAGAGGTTTGATTCCCACTCTGTCTGCAGTCTGCATGTCAAAGTGTCCTTGAGCAAGACACTGAACCCCCAGTTGCTCCTGGTGGGTCAGGTCAGCACCTGTGTATGGCAGCTCTGCTGCTATGAATGTGTGTGTGGATAGCAGGATCTGTAAAGCATTTTGGTCATCTAGAGATGAGAAAAAGTGCTATATAAGTGAACACCATTTACCATTTATGTTTTGAGAACTTCAATCTTTGTGTCGAACATGAAGTTCCTGTTGGTAAAGATTGGTTTTAGAATAGAACTTTATTGTCCACAAAGTTGACATTTGTCTTCAGTTCACCACTTACACATCACAATGCATACTAAAATCATAAAAAATTACAACCATCATCAAAACATACATCTACAAAACAGGAAATGATAATTCATAAACATGTTCACATCTCCTTATTCAGTAACCAAACTGCATTTGGCTCAAAGATCCCTTATAAACATTTTGGCTTACTAAAGGAGCTCGGTATCATTGCCCTGAAGGGAGTAACTGAAACTCAGCATATAGAGGATGGTTGTCGTCACTGACAATAGACCGAGCCTTTCTGGAAACAGCACCAACATACAACTGTTCTAATGATGATTGTGCCCCCCTATTAGTTTTCCAGACATTTTAACAATTCTATGCAGTTTTCTTTTGTTTGCCACAGTAATATTATCATACCAGACTGATATAATAAATACACCAATCAGAGCAACATAAACCCTTTGCAGAACATCTGAGCAGACTACAAAGCCTCTTGGTTTTCTGATCAAAAATAATCTGTTGTTGCATTTCTTATAAATAGAAGCAACATTGTCTGTAAAATTGAGTTTTAAATTGTTGATAGCATCTTTGGAAACTGCAATTCTCTTTGTAATTTCCCAATGACATTTTCCTTGTGATGTCAACAGGTATCGGAGGTACTTAAAGTTATCTACCTCAACCACAACTGCTTCAGTGGAGCTGCTCAGTGGCCACAGGTCAGTCTGTGGTTGGACTGGGCAGCGTCCTGGTGTGAATGTGAACAGGGCGTCCTTGAAAAAGAGAGGTTGCCTCTCAGTGGAACGACCCTGTATCAATAAAGGTTAAATTGAAATAAATAAACATGCTGAGTCCATTTAATATTTAGTAAAAATCTGACTTTGTCGAAAGTTTTTGAGTATTCTATAAAACACAGGTGAGCAATAGCTTTGTAAAATATGTTTTTACACAGCCAGCATGTCCATGTGGGCCGCCACCAAAGATTAAACTGGACTGTCTTATGGGTCCCATGTGGGTTTGTCCACGGATTCCATCTTGGCCCCATCTGTGTTTGCCCACATGGACTTTACCTGTATTTTCAACTTATTTTCTCATAAATTTGCTATTTTCTTGTGAATTTGTGACTTCTTTCCCATAATTTGATATTTTTTTTCTTGAAAATTTAAATGTTTCTCATAAATCTGCAACTTTTTTATTGTAAAGTTGCAACTTTTTCTCCTGAATTTGTGATTTTTTTCCTTGCAAGTTTGCTTTTTTCCTCATAAATTCATTTGGGGATTTTTTTTTTTTTTTTGCAAAATTGTGACTTTTTCCTGCAAATTTGCAAACTTTTTCTCATAATTTTGGAACTTTCTTATAGATTTGCCACTTGTTTTTACTGTAATCTTGTAACGTTTTCTCATAAGTGTGTTACTTTTTTTCATTGTAAATTTGCTATTTTCTTATAAATTTGTTTTTCCCATAAATTTGCAACATTTTTTTAAGTAGCTTTTTTTAATGTAAACTTACAACTTTTCCTCATAAATTTGAGACCCTTTTTCTCATATATTTTCAATTTATTTACTAATATATTTGCTCCTTTTGCTAATTTGGAACTTTTTCAAATTTTTTTTCCTCATTAATTTGTGACTTTTTGCAAATTGCTGAATTTTTCTTGTAAGTTTGTAACTCTTTCCAAGTAATTTTACAGTTTTTTTTCTTGTACATTTGCAAATTTTTTTCTTCTAAATTTTCAGTTTTTTCATAAATTTGCAACTTTTTTCGAGTAAATATGTGAGGTTTTCTCATAAATTTGCTACTATTTTTCTTTTTTTTTTGGTAAATTTGTCCCTTTTTCTCTAAGAATTTTTCACTTTTTTCTCATAAATCTGTGATTTTTCTTGTAATTTTGCCGATGACACCAGTGTTACTGAAACCTGCTCACCCATTTTAAACCCATGTGGGGCCCAGATGGTTTTAAACGGCTAAACAGGCAGACAGTGGTCCAAAACATTTAGTCAGACATGATAAACCCAACAATTGCTGACATCTTGGAAAATGGAAAATAAATAACGAAATTTCTAAAATTTTAAGCACTGAAGACTTTTATACTGAATATAGGAATTTGAATATCTGTTACACAACTATAAGGTATCTCACAAAAGTGAGTACACCCCTCACATTTTTTGTAAATATTTTATTAAATCGTTTCATAGGACAACATTAAAGATATGACACTTTGATATAATGTAAAGTAGTCAGTGTACAGCTTGTATAACAGTATAAATTTGCTGTCCCCTCAAAATAACAACACACAGCCATTAATGTCTAAACCACTGGCAACAAAAGTGAGTACACCCTAAGTAAAAATATCCAAACTGTGCCCTAAGTGTCAATATTTTCTGTGGTCACCATTATTTTCCAGCACTGCCTTAACTCTCGTGGGCATGGAGTTCACTAGAGCTTCACAGGTTGTCACTGGAATCCTCCTCCACTCCTCCATGATGACATCACGGAGCTGGTGGATGTTAGAGACCTTGCGCTCCTCCACCTTCCATTTGAGGATGCCCCACAGATGCTCAATAGGGTGTAGGTCTGGAGACATGCGTGGCCAGTTCATCACCTTTACCCTCAGTTTCTTTAGCAAGGCAGTGGTCGTCTTGGAGGTGTGTTTGGGGTTGTTATCATGTTGGAATACTGCCCTGCGACCCAGTTTCTGAAGGTAGGTGACAGTACATGTTGGCATTCATGATTCCACCAATGAACTGCAGCTCCCCAGTGCCGGCAGCACTCATGCAGCCCCAAAACATGACATTCCCACCACCATGCTTGACTGTAGGCAAGACACACTTGTCTTTGTACTCCTCACCTGGTTGCTGCCACACACGCTTGACACCATGTGAATCAAATAAATTTATGTTGGTCTCATCAGACCACAGGACATGGTTCCAGTAATCCATGTTCTTAGTCTGCTTGTCTTCAGCAAACTGTTTGCGTTCTTTCTTGTGCATCATCTTTAAAAGGGGCTTCCTTCTGGGACAACAGCCATGCAGACCAATTTGATGCAGTGTGTGGCGTATGGTCTGAGTACTGACAGGCTGATCCACCCCCCCAACCCCTTCAACCGCCGCAGCAATGCTGGCAGCACTCATACGTCTATTTTCAAAAGACAACCTTTGGATATGATGCTGAGCACATGCACTCAACTTCTTTGGTCGACCATGGCGAGGCCTGTTCTGAGTGGAACCTGTCCTGTTAAACCGCTGTATGATCTTGGCCACCGTGCTGCAGCTCAGTTTCAGGGTGTTGGCAATCTTCTTATAGCCTAGGCCATCTTTATGTAGAGCAACAATTCTTTTATTTCAGATTCCCAGAAATTTCTTTGCCATGAGGTGCCATGTTGAACTTCCAGTGACCAGCATGAGAGAGTGTGAGAACGATAACACCAAATTTAACACACCTGCTCCCCATTCACACCTGAGACCTTGTAACACTCTTCGTCGGCCTCCGTCGGTCTATGATGACCATGGAAGAGAATCCTAAAACGTCTACTCTGCTGGAACAGCACCGCCTGTGGCTGAACAGGCCGATGCGCGAATGACAGTCCCTGTCACACAGGTCACACTTGTGGGTGGTCTCCGTGCTGCTGGGTCTGTGGCGGTTCTTCCTGCGGGTCCTTTTTTCATCTGCTGCAGCAGTCAGTCTCTCTTCACCCGCCTTGAGCTGTCTGGTCAGGGTGCCTCTCCATTTGGAGCGGTCCGTTGCAAGGTCCTCCCAGCGCTCTGTGTTGATATCCAGGGCCTTCATGTCTCTCTTGCAGACGTCTCTAAAGCGCAGCTGTGGGCGGCCAACGTCTCTCCTGCCAGTTGCCAGTTCTCCATAGAGGACGTCTTTGGGGATTCTGCCATCCTCCATACGGTGAACGTGGCCTAGCCAGCGGAGCCTGCGCTGCCTGAGTAGAGTGAACATGGAGGGAAGGCCGGCGCGGGACAGAACTTCTGTGTTGGGCACTTTGTCCTGCCAGGATATGTCCAGGATGTGGCGAATGCAGCGCAAGTGGAAGGAGTTCAGTCTCTTTTCCTGCCGGGCGTATGTTGTCCACGTCTCACTCCCATAGAGCAGTGTGCTGATGACGCAGGCGTTGTACACTGCCATCTTCGTCTTGACAGAGAGTTTGGGACTCTCCCACACTCGTGTGGTGAGGCGAGCGAGTGTGAAGGCTGATTTTCCAATCCTCTTGTTGATCTCTGTATCAATGGAGAGGTTGTTGCTGATCGTGGACCCCAGGTACGTGAACTGATTCACGACCTCCAGCTTGTAGTCATCAATGATGATGGTTGGTGGTGCTTCCGTGCCTTGCGCCAAGACGTTAGTCTTCTTCAGGCTGATGGTAAGCCCGAAGTCCTTGCATGCCTGGGAGAAGCGGTCCATCAGGGTCTGAAGCTCCTGCTGTGTGTGGGTTGCGACTGCAGCGTCGTCTGCGAACAGCATGTCTCTGATTAGAGCCTCGCGTACTTTGGTTCTGGCTTTCAGGCGGGCGAGGTTGAAAAGCCTGCCGTCAGATCTTGTGTGCAGGTAGATTCCCTCTGTTGCTGTGCTGAAGGCATGCCTCAGGAGCATAGCAAAGAAAATCCCAAAGAGGGTTGGCGCAAGTACACAGCCCTGTTTCACTCCGCTGCGTATGTTGAATGGCTCTGAGACGTTGCCATCGTGCTGCACTATCCCCTGCATGTTGGTGTGAAACGATTCGATGAGGCTTTGCAACTTTGGTGGGCATCCTATCTTTGGCAGGATCTTGAAAAGGCCCTCTCTGCTGACCAGATCGAACGCTTTGGTGAGGTCGATGAAGGCGACGTACAGAGGCATGTTCTGTTCTCTGCATTTCTCCTGGAGTTGGCGGATGGAGAATATCATGTCTACCGTCGATCGCTCAGCGCGGAAGCCACACTGAGACTCGGGGTAGACACGTTCGGCAAGCTTCTGTAGACGAACGAGAACAACTCGTGCGTAGACTTTGCCAACAACGCTGAGGAGGGAAATGCCCCTGTAGTTGTTGCAGTCGCTTCTCTCCCCTTTGTTTTTGTAGAGGGTGATGATCTTGGCATCCCTCATGTCCTGTGGTACGGCACCTTCCTTCCAGCACTGGCAGAGGACGTCATGCAATGGCAGCAGTAGGGCGGTCTTGCAGTGCTTGATCAGGTCAGGGGGTATGCCGTCATTGCCGGGTGCCTTGCCAGCGGCCAAGCTATCAATGGCCTTACTGAGTTCGTCGATGGTTGGCTCGGCGTCAAGTTCGTCCATGGATGGCAGGCAGTCGATGGCATCAAGGGCTGACGGTGTCACGGTGTTCTGTCTAGAGTAGAGGTCGGAGTAGTGTTCCACCCATCTCTCCATCTGCTTGTTCTTCTCTGTGATCATCTCCCCAGTGGAAGATTTGAGGGGGGCCATCTTGCTCTGAGCCGGACCAAGTGCTTTCTTGATGCCATCGTACATACCACGGATGTTCCCTGTTATGGCAGCGGTTTGAATGTCTTGGCTGAGCTGAGTCCAGTACTCATTGGCACAGCGCCGAGCAGTCTGCTGAACTTTGCTTCTCGCAGCCCTGAGAATCTGGAGATTCTTCTCGTTTGGGTACTTCTTGTACTCAGCAAGTGCTGAGCGCTTGGCTTCAATGACGGGGGTCATCTCGGTCAACTTGGCATCAAACCAGTCCTGTGACTTCGAGGTCTTCCTCCCAAAGGTAGCCAAGGCTGTGCGGTAGATGGTGTTTCGCAGCTCTTCCCACTTCTGCTTTGCAGATTCTCCTCCTTGTGGTACACCAAGTTCCTTCTCAAAGGTGGAGGCAAACTGCTCAACAAGTTCTGGTTGGGCCATCTTGCTGGTGTCAATCCGTGCCTTTCCAGGTTGTCTAGCACGATGGAATTTCTTCAGCTGCAGCTTGACCTTGCAACACACCAATGAATGGTCTGTGTCGCAATCTGCACTCTGGAACGAACGGGTGATTAGCACATTCTTCAGTGAGGTGCGCCTGGTCAGGATCAAGTCTAGCTGGTGCCAGTGCTTTGAGCGCGGATGTTGCCAGGAAACCTTGTGTTGGGGCTTGGTCTTGAAGAACGAGTTTGTGATGCACAGATCGTGATATGTGCAGAACTCGAGCAGCCGCTGTCCGTTGTCGTTCATTCTGCCCACGCCAAAAGGTCCAAGACAGGAGGGCCAGGAGTCGTGGTCAGCACCCACTCTGGCATTGAAGTCTCCAAGGAGAATGAGTTGTTCAGAGTTGGGGATGATCCTGACAGTTGTTGCGAGATTCTCGTAGAACTCGTCTTTTGCCTCTGGTGTGGCTGTCTGTGTTGGGGCATACACACTGACGAGGGTGACTGGGCCTTGAGTGGTGTTCAGGCGGAGGGTGAGGAGCCGTGCAGAGCCAGTGCTGCCCAGTTCCACCATCTTCAGCAAAGTGTTCTTCACTGCGAAACCCACTCCGTGTTCCCTGTGTTCGTCACTGCCCTTTCCCTGCCAGTAGAACATGTAGTCCTTCTCTCTCAGTGTGCCTGCATCAGCTAACCGTGTTTCCTGGAGAGTGGCGATATCCACTCCCAGTCTCTTCAGCTCATTATTGATGATGGCAGTCTTCCTGGTGTCGTTGATGTCCTTGAGGTTAGCAGCGAGTCCTGTCATCATAGTGCGGACGTTCCAAGTTCCCAGTTTTAGAGTTGGTCTCTTTTGTTTTATTGTCTTGCCTGGTGCAAAGGTTCTCAGCCTGCTATTTGGATTTCTCCTTATCCCCATGCACCCAATGAGGAAAGCAAGCTGTGGCGGGACAACACCTTATTGGCTGGGGGCTGCCCAGCTTGAGGCGGGCGGTAGCTGTCCAGTGAGATCTGATGATCCCTCCCACCGTCGGGAACAACCCCTGGCGCCACGCTCTACGCCAATTGAGCAGTGGCTTATAACCGGTAACTGTCATTCCCCGTGTTTTGTCTACGCCAAAGGCAAAGCTGGAGTGTCCTCTCCAGTGATCCGGTGTTCTACCTTCCAGCGTTGGGCGTTGGTAGGATTCAAGCCTGGGCAGGAAGATATGGAGGACAAGATGTTGCCCATGCAGCATGTCCCCCCTCTCCACGTCACTGATGAATCCAAAGGAACAGCAGGGCTGCTACAGTTTGGCACCAGCGCTGTTGCAGGAGCTGCCAGAACGATGTTGAGCACAACATAGAACTGCCTTAGGGGCTCCGACTCCGGATTTTTCCTCAGGGTTGACTCCCGAAGCCTTTCCCGTGACCGGGTATGCCGCAAGGCAGCAGAGGTTTGAAATCAGGGTTTACCTTCCCCTAGATGGGCTACCTTCCCAGGTTGACGAGCCACCATCTACCCGAAGCATCTGGTTTTAAGGCGCCAGAGATCCGCCCTCGCCCCTTCTCCTATTAGTAAAAGCAGTTCCGCCGGGCTTAGAGACTAAACCACACGGGCAGGCTAGGAGTTGGACTTAGTTGTCAGAGGCTTTCCGAGACGCACGCCATAAGGAGCATTTTATGAGCACTGGGAGCTTAACCCCAGTGCCGCTCCTGGCTATGACAACCTTGGAACCTTGTAACACTAACGAGTCACATAACACCGGGAAGGGAAAATGACTGATTGGGCACAATTTAGACATTTTCGCTTCGGAGTGTACTCACTTTTGTTGCCAGTGGTTTAGACATTAATGGCTGTGTGTACTGTTATCACTACGTGTTATATACACTGAGTATGTTTAACGCAGTTCAACAGCAAGCCAAACTCGTTTTTCACGAGCCAGGAAACCGAGCGTCCTGCTCACTTTATTTCAGTCTTCACAGACAGTTTACAGTACCTTAATACTGTGGCTCGAAGCTCGTTGAAAAGCCCGAGTGAAAAGCCATTGCTTTCGATGGCGTGGAAAAGGGGTTAAACACACAGGAGGAACGTTTCGGACGTTTGCAGGCAGGTTATATGCTCGTCTGCCTTTTTTTCTTCTCCCTAAAATGTCTGCTTCTCCTACCCATAAACCATAGCGGCAACTGGCTGCGCTTTCAATATAAAACACAAGTAAATCGCTACTAACTATACAGAAATTATTTTTAACACAAATTACTATTTCTAACATGAATTATTACAAAAGGACTATGATATTTAATATGAACTTGTAAACTAATTTCTAACTCTACAAAACACACACTACTGAGGGCAGAACACTCCCCGCCTGGCATTACTAATGCCACTACTTCTTTTCTATATTTCGCTCTCTAAGAGCACTACAACGTCTGAAATAGGACGTAAGTAAGTCCTGGAAACACCCTGGGATGATGTCCTCACTTCGACCTTTCTGACATTCCCTTCGCTGCTTGGAAAGGTGGATGTGATGATGGCCATTGTCCACTCGTTCCTGGGTGCTTGATCCTGTTACAACAGCACTATGTCACCTGTCTGGAGGTTGCGGTGTGTTGTATGCCACTTGCGCCTTGTTTGGAGGGTATTGAGATATTCGTTTCTCCAGCGGCTCCAGAATTCGTTGGCAAGTGCTTGCACTTGTTTCCACTGATTTTTGAGCAGGTCCTTTCCACAAAAGTCTCCTGGTGGAGGGGGAACATGCTGCTTTTGGGTCAGGATCATTGCGGGACAGAGTAGGAATGGTGAGGAAGGGTCTGTTGAGATGGGGACTAAGGGCCTCGCGTTGATTATAGACGTTACCTCAGCCATTAAAGTACAAAGCACCTCATGCGTCAAACGAGTGTGTTTGTTTTGCAAAAGCATGGAGTCCAGTATTCTGCGAGTGACCCCAATCAGTCTTTCCCAAACGCCTCCCATGTGAGAGGCATGCAGGGGGTTGAACTCCCATGTGCAACCGTTGGCATGAAGATAGTTGACGATGTTGGGAGGGTTCTTGTTTGGTTGTGCCATGCCTAACTCCACACTCGCTGCAATGAAGTTGGTGCCTCTGTCAGATCGCATTTGCTTTGCTGGGCCTCGTATTGCGAAGAATCTGCGTATTGCATTTATGCAGCTGCAAGCGTCCATAGACTCAATGACTTCAATATGCACACCTCTTGTGGCCATACACGTGAAGAGTATTGCCCACCTTTTACCTTGTGCAGCTCCACCTCGTGTGTGTCGAGTGACTACTGACCATGGACCGAATACGTCCAACCCGACATATGAAAATGGAGGGCATGTTTTAAGTCTCTCAGGTGGGAGATCTGCCATTTTCTGAGTCTCTAGTTTTCCCCTGAGTTTTCTGTACGTTACACAATCGTGGATAATGGACGAGACCAGTCTTTTGCAACCTACAATCCACAGTCTGGCTTGCCTAATTGCGCTTTCCGTGAACTGCCTTCCTTGATGCACAACTTAGGCATGATAGTGACGAACAAGCAGTTGAGTCACGTGATGCTTGTTTGGGAGAATGGTTGGATTCTTGGATGCTGTGTTCAATGAAGCATGTTTGAGGCGACCTCCAACCTTGATGAGGCTTTCACTCACATAGGGATCAAGAGTTACGATGGGACTTGAACTGCAGACGGTTTGGTTTGCATGGAGAGCAGCATACTCGTCGGGAAAAGCGTCTTTTTGAACAGACTGGAGGATGAGGTTACTGGTAGCATCCAGCTCCTCTGGAGTGCGTGGCTTGCTACATCGATGCCAGCCCCTGCATGAATGATCTGACAGGTTGCTTGAAGAGTGAGAACGAGCTTGGTGAATTAGGAATGCGATGGCACGTACCAATGAGTTCCAACTTGAAAAGCGCTGGAAGCATTCTGGTGAGAGCCCGTTCTTCTGAATGTGAGTAGAAAAGGTAGCGACTTTTCTGATTTCAGAGTCTACTTCAGGCTCGATTAACTCAAAGGATTCGGGTGTCTCGGATTCAGGTGGTCTGTAAAGGAAGTCTGGTCCCTTAAACCACATAGTGTCCATGAGCTGTGATGCAGGTATTGACCTGGTGGCTAGATCAGCTGGGTTTTGCTCTGATGTGACGTAGTGCCACTGTTCAGGGGATGTGGACTGACGTATACGATGAACGCGGTTATGCACATAAACATAGAAGCGCTTTGAATCATTGCAGATGTACCCAAGAACCACCTTGCTATCACAGTAGAATTTGACAGCGTTTGGTTTGTGATCAAGTTCGTCCAGAATGAGCTCCGCCATCTCAACCGCTAGAACTGCTCCACAAAGTTCAAGGCGAGGTATCGTGGGCTCTGGTTGTGGTGAAAGTTTTGCTTTTCCAAGCACAAACCCGACTTCGCATTGTCCTTCTGCATTGACTGTCTTCAAGTATGCTACTGCCGCAATAGCCCAGCTTGAGGCATCGGAGAACTTCTGTCGGAGAGTTCTGTAGCTAATTTGTTTGAATGGTGGTCTCTCACCTTTGCTGAAGGGTTGGCTGCTGCATGTCGTAAAACTTGGGTCATTTCTTGCTTTAGCCTCGTCTTGGACAAACTTTACAAAATATGAGAAGGGAGGGAAGGTTACGTCATATTTTTGTTTGTATTTTGAGCCCGCGTGCAGCCATTTATCTTGTAAACTTGGAGGCAACTTTTCAACTATGGGCTTAACCCCACAGGGTGTGTTGAGGTAGGCGAGGTCTGGGAGATAAGCTTCATCCTTAGCGACCCGCAGCTCTAAGAGTAAATCTCCAAGTTCCCTGAGTTTTACATTGTCTCTGTTTGTAAGGCCAGGGAAGTTATCTAATTTTTTGAACAAGGCGTTTTCTACTACTTCTGGCGTAGCATAATACTCTTCTAACCTGTCCCATGACAATTGGAGAGCAGTTTGGGGTTAGTGGCATAGACAGCTCTGATTCTTTTAACGTGCTCTGAGGACTCTTTACCAAGCCACTTGACTAGGAGATCTAACTCCTGGCTATATGTGAGACCAATGTCTTCAGTTGCATTTATAAATGACGACTGCCATGCTCTAAAGTTTTCAGGGGTGTCATCAAACTTAAAGAGTCCGGTTGTGATTAGCTCTCTGCGCGCGAGGAACCTAGCAAAGTCTGCCATAGGTGGGCCACCATTGTGGGAAGTATGGTAGCTGTTTGGCCTGACATAGTCCCTCGGTATGTCGATGGATTCACTTTTTACGTACATTTTCTTGAATGCTGGTGGAGAGAGAGTTTGTTCGGGTCTCCTCGGAGTGGATAATTGCGCTCTTTGTGCAGGTTCGACTTGAGGTGTTTCTTCTTCAGCTGGCCGCACCTGTGACTTTAGCTGGATTTGGTGGTGCACATACTCCATAGTTCTCTGTCTGACAGCTTGTGATGAAATTGCGCTCCTTACACTCTCTCCTTCGTCTAGCTCGGCAGCTACAGCAGCTTCTAGAACTTCTGCTTTCGCTGTGGCGGCCGCTGTTTCCTTCTCCATCTCCAGCATCTCTAGATCCAGTTCTAGCTTTGCTTGTTGCTCTGCTTGTTCTTGTTCTGCTTGTTCTATCTCTGCTTGTCGCTTTGCTTGTTCTAGCTTTGCTTGTCGCTTTGCTTGTTCTAGCTTTGCTTGTTGTTTTTTAATTTCTAGTTGTTTCTTACTGTACAAGGCTCTAGCATTCGCAGCTTCAGCAGAGGCTCGTGTCATAATGGCTGCTTCCATTACGTTGGACCTCAAGGACAACCTGGAGCTAGAACGTCTGGAGCTAGAGCTAGCGTTGTGTGATGATTTGGCTTCGGAGTTTGCCTTTTCTTCCGCCCTCTTCTCTTGAGTGTCGTCCATTGCTGTGTCGTGAATCTTAGCTTCACCAACTGCTGACGTGGGTTTTTTTTTTTTTTTTTACTCTTGAGTGTCGTCCCTCGCTGTGTCGTGAATCTTAACTTCACCAACTGCTGACGTGTTTTTTTTTTTTACTCTTGAGTGTCGTTCCTCGCTGTGTCGTGGACCTTATCTTCACCAACTGCTGACCTGGCTTTTCACTCTCTTGAGTGACGTCCCTCGCTGTGTCGTAGACCTTATCTTCACCAACTGCTGTCGTGGCTTTTCACTGTACTGTTATCACTACGTGTTATATACACTGAGTATGTTTAACGCAATTCAACAGCAAGCCAAACTCGTTTTTCACGAGCCAGGAAACCGAGCGTCCTGCTCACTTTATTTCAGTCTTCACAGACAGTTTACAGTACCTTAATACTGTGGCTCGAAGCTCGTTGAAAAGCCCGAGTGAAAAGCCATTGCTTTCAATGGCGTGGAAAAGGGGTTAAACACACAGGAGGAACGTTTCGGACGTTTGCAGGCAGGTTATATGCTCGTCTGCCTTTTTTTCTTCTCCCTACAATGTCTGCTTCTCCTACCCATAAACCATAGTGGCAACTGGCTGCGCTTTCAATATAAAACAAGTAAATCGCTACTAACTATACAGAAATTATTTTTAACACAAATGACTAATTCTAACATAAATTATTACAAAAGGACTATGATATTTAATATGAACTTGTAAACTAATTTCTAACTCTACAAAACACACACTACTGAGGGCAGAACACTGTGTGTTGAGTTATTTTGAAAGGACAGCAAATTTACACTGTTATACAAGCTGTACACTGACTACATTACATTGTATCAAAGTGTCCTATCTTCAGCGCTGTCCCATGAAAAGATATAATAAAATATTTACAAATATGTGAGTGGTGTAGTCACTTTTGTGAGATACTGTATATGCTGTAGAAAAGATTGATATAGCCTCTGGATCTTGAAAGTTAAGTGTTAGTACCCTAAAGCAGAACTCAGGAGCAAAAGCGACAGGTTGTGGTTGTTTCCTCTCATGTCTCAGATCTAAACCATCCTAACCAAACACCAACAGCTGTGTGCTTGGAAATAAAACCAGCACAGGGGAGGTGCAGAATTAGACAATAGTTCACTTTTTACATCAGTTGAAACCTACAAGCCCAACTTTCAGATACCTGCAGAAAAACATTTGTGCACAGATAGGTCAACGCACAGCAATCTAACAAAAAAAAGGCGAAAAATAAAACAACAACCAGCAAACAAACAAGATCAGATTAAGAAAACGTCATCATCAAAATGCAAAGGTGCTGCAACAATTGCAAATAGAGAAATAAAGTGACAAACCACAAAAGTCAGTCACTATTGTGCAGTAAAAGTGAGAGACCTTTGTGGGTCGTCTCGTTTTTGTCCTCAGACTCACTTCCACTGTGTTGTATTGGCAGCACTTTTCTCCACTTGGAAGCCTTTTGACTTTTGCAGCACTGGTCCATTTCTATGTTGATGATATATTCTTAATTTGGTTTTTGCTGTGTGTATTTGCAGTTGTTCTTTTCAGCTGCAGTGCATTGAGCTCTGTGGGCTGTTTTACTTATTAGCCTAGCTAGGCTTAATGGTGAAGCTTGTGACTGTTTTAGGAGCTAGAAAAAGGGGTCATTGACTGAAAAATGGTGTTTTGTAGGTTTTAACCTTCTGAAAGGTGTCTGCTGGTCATGTGATTATCAAAAAATATCAGAACACTCACTTCTCTTAAAAAACTACACAGCCTTTATATCGTGTTTCACTGCAAAAAGTAAAACTGACTGTTGTGGATTTGCCATGGGAGATCACTTCCATAATAAACCCAGCCCAGCACTTCTTTGATCCTCACCCGCTGCTGTATTATTGGCCAGCCTAGCTGTCAATCATGTGGAGAACAGTAAGCTAACACGTTAGCCTACGTAGCATGGTTTATTATTATTTTCTTTAGATTTTAGTCACCCTAATAGACATCACTGTTTCCACCTGGCTCACTAATCCACAGTCGATAATATATCTTGTGCTATTCTGGCTCATTTTGTTATATTTTAGCTAGGAGGTCTTTCGACATTGGTCACGTAATCAAGAGGCCACCTAGCATTAGCTTAGCTGCTGATCTGGTCAGTTTGGCTCGCTATTTTCTTTAAATTCTATTCACCCCCACTGGAATCCTTGTTCATGTACCAACACTGAACCATATATGTCATCCTTAGATGTTATTTTGAGCAGCTAGCTATTATCAGCTAGCTACTATCATCAGCGTCGTGAGCTACGCATGATCTGGACAAGTACACAGACACTGTGACCTCATATATCCATTTTTGTGAGGTGTGCATTCTTCCATCGTGCACCAGGGTGAGTTACTCTAATGACAAGCCCTCGTTCACAGCCAAGCTCAGACAGATCAGGAAGGAGAAGGAAGCGGCGTTGAAGGGTGGAGACAGGGACTGCTACAGGGAGGTCAAATACCGGTTTAGCAGAGAGTTGAGGAGAGCTAATTCTGTGTATTCTGAGAGACTCCAGCAGCAGGTCACTGCTAACGACTCTGCTTCTGTGTGGAAAGGACTGAGGCAAATCACCAACTATCAGCCTCAGGCTTCTAAGGGACAGGATGACAAAGTCCTTTGTCAAAGACTGTCCCAACACTATGCCCGTTTTGACACCTCGTCAGCTGTGCCCAATACCCCCTCTCCCCCCTGCGTCACTGCCTACATGGTCCCCACTTCATCAAAGGCGGTTCCCCTCTCCTTCCCCCCTGCCCTTGTCATCAGTGAGCAGGACGTGCACAGACAATTCTCTAGACTGAACCCGCGCAAGGCCCCCAGTCTGGACGGCGTGTCTCCCTCCACCTTGAGACACTGTGTGGAGGAGCTGACTCCTGTCTTTACAGACATTTTTAACACCTCTTTGGAGTCATACCACGTGCCGGCCTGTCTCAAAACCTCTACCATAGTCCCTGTTCCCAAGAAGCCACGGATCACTGGACTTGATGACTACAGACCTGTAGCGCTTACCTCTGTAGTCATGAAGTCCTTTGAGTGCCTGGTCCTGCCTCACCTCAAGACCATCACTACTCCCCTCTTGGATCCGCTGCAGTTTGCCTACAGAGCCAACAGGTCTGTGGACGATGCAGTCAATTTGGCCCTTTATTCCATCTTGCAGCACCTGGACTCCCCGGGAACCTATGTTAGGATCCTGTTTGTGGACTTCAGCTCTGCATTTAATACCATCCGCCCTGCTCTGCTCCAGGACAAGCTGATCCAGCTCAACGTGCCTGACTCCCTCTGCAGGTGGATCACTGACTTTCTGACGGACCGGAGGCAGCATGTGCGGCTGGGAAAGACTGTCTCGGACTCTGTGAGCATCAACACTGGATCACCTCAGGGCTGTGTACTTCCCCCCTGCTCTTCTCCCTGTACACCAACTGCTGCACCTCTAGCCATCAGTCTGTCAAGCTGATCAAGTTTGCGGACGACACCACCCTCATCTGGCTCATCTCCAACGGCGATGAGTCCGTCTACAGGAGGGAGGTGACCCGGCTGACGTCTTGGTGCAGCCACAATAACCTGCAGCTGAACGCTCAGAAGACAGTGGAGATGATTGTGGACTTTAGGAAAGTCATAGCCCCTCTGCCTCCCCTTGTCCTTACAGACTCTCCTATCACCACTGTGGATTCCATCCGTTTCCTGGGCACCACCATCACCCGGGATCTCAAGTGGGAGCCGTCCATCAGCTCCCTTATCAAAAAAAGCCCAGCAGAGGATGTTCTTTCTGCGGCAGCTGAGGAAGCTCAAGATGCCCACCAAGATGTTGGTGAAGTTCTATACGGCCATCATCGAGTCCATCCTCACCACCTCCATCACTGTGTGGTACACTGGAGCCACTGTCAGGGACAGACTAAGACTGCAGCGCGTTGTGCGCGCTGCTGAGAAGGTGATCGACTGTAAGCTTCCATCCCTCCAGGACCTGTACATCTCCAGGACCCAGAGGCGTTCAGGTCGGATCACAGCCGACCCTTCACACCCTGGATATGCACTGTTTGCTCCCCTCCCCTCAGGCAGGAGACTACGGTCCATTCGGACTAAAACTTCTCGCAACATGAACAGCTTTTTCCCCTCTGCTATCAGACTGCTGAACACTAAGTGACTTATTAGACTCTTGTGCACCAGGTACAGCAGCTCAACTGGACTCATGTACAATTATCATTCTGTTTTTCACTGCCGAACTGTATTATATGGGACTCCTCAATATCTGTTGCTTGTTAATATATTTAAAATTGTATAGAATAGCATTATTTATTTTTATTCTACTTTTTATTGCATGCATAGTTTTTTTTATTTTTTTTATCTTTTATGTTAATTTATGTCTAATGTTGCAGCATTGCACCGAGACAAATTCCTAATTTGTGTATTACATGAACAATGGCAATAAATCTTATTCTGATTCTGATTCTGAGCTAACCACCTTGAAGCTAGTAGTTTAGCCACTCATTTGTGAACGTTTCTGTGCTCATTGTACTCGAGAGACTGGTCATATCCTGTCAACACATCGTGCTAGCCAGTGGCTATGTTTACATGGACACAAGTAACTGGATTAAAAGCCTGATCAGAATAAAAATGCTACATGTAAACACGCCAATCTGAATATTCTGACCCGATCACGCTCATTCGGATCAAAATTTCATTCTGATTGAGAGGGGTGGGTTATGCCGATTGTTAATCCGAATGGTGCGCATGAAAACACTTATTCCAAACGTAGGGCAGAAAATATGTTTACTGCGCATGTCTGTACACCAGCCGCACGTCGACGTGACGTATTTCCGCCCTAGCAGCAGCTAGCGGAAAACATAGCGGGAGTAAAACAAAACTGGTCTGTATCATCCTGCTGTCTCCCTCTGTTCATCATATGCAGAAGTATGTACTTGTAGCTTCATTACGGAGACCAGCAGAAGCAAAAGTACAGTCTGAATAACACAATACAGGTCAATTTCAACACAAAGCCGGGCTTGCTAACACCAGAAGTTGCTTCTTCTTCTACTATTTTTGAAATGTCGAAATGTCGACATGCGCATGTCAAAATGATTTATTCAGTTCAGACGTGTGACACATGGAAACACACGTCCTAATCAGATCAGCTTTTTCAGGATCCATGTAAACAGTAAAATTCTGATCTGAATTGTAATCCAATTGATGAAATTTTGCCCATGTAACCGTGGCTAGTGATGCATTCTTTCATTCATTTCTTAAAGACAATCGTTAGTTGGCTTGGAGTGACAAGTCAAGTCAACCCCGGGATCCCCAATGGTGCAAGCAGATTCCCTCCTCTAAACTGTTAAAAAGACTTTTCTTGGTCACAAACGTAAGGAGTTTTACAGAAATTCTCCACTCCTGCCACGGAATGTTGTGTGGCTGACCCGACCCGTGTTTGGCTCACAATACATCCGAGCTAAATGCTAGAAGCTAGCCAGTCAATGTTAACAACAGTGATATAAAAGGGAGGGTGGAGTTGAACCCAGTCTGAAAATTTAAAGGTACAGACACTTAAACAGGCTGTTTTCAGAAAGACTGGAAAAATGAAAAACAAATTTGCTTCAGTAATTAAAGAGTACATTAAGAGTGTTCAGGAGGTAAAGAGGGAGTCAGACAGGATCACGAGTTTGAAGCTGGGACAGATGGTTGTGGATTTTGCTGAAAGGATGGAAACAGCTGTGGTGAATTATATTTCAAGAAGAGAGAGTAACATAGGGTGACTTACAGGAGTGGAGGAAGGTGCACACAGGTGGACTACATCTTATGCAGCAGGAGAAATATGAAAGAGATGGGAGACTGCCAGGTGGTGGCAGGGGAGAATGTAGCTAGACAACATTGGATGGTAGTCTGTCGGTCCGAGCTGGGCATATCCACTGACAGATGTCATGCGTCTAGATTCCAAATACTCCTACATTTTTAATGTCTCTGACTATCCCACTTTTTCTTTGTCAACCTGAACAAAATTTATCACAAATATTTCATGAAGATACATGTGAGCTGTTAAAATGTAGAAAAATTGCAATCACTGAAAGCTGCTTTCTGTGTGATCAGTATCCTCTCTAAAAGGACATCTAAGCACACACTCGTGCACTGCGCATATTCGTATGGAGCATTAAATTTTGTAAATCTTGATTTTCAGACTCGAGGAGGAGCATGAGCATAATTGATGTCCAGATAACCTAACCTATGTTATTCTGAAGGGTGGTTATGGCTTTCCATGTAAAAAGTAACACGTAAAAATTTACCACCCCCCCCTAATCTGAGACAGACAGAAACCTACATCAAATTTAGAAAAACTAAATTTAGAAAAACTAATGAAGCTACTGAGTCTGTCTTTGGTCTGTGGGAGGAAACTCTCACAGGCACACTGAGCAAAACTGAAACCTTCTGTCTGGGTTCTCATCACCACCACCATGCCGCATGTTAGTGGTTGACAAATGTTTGCAGAAAAAAGTTTACCCAACATTTAAAGTCACATTTTAAAGTCAGCGAGTGGCAACTCCTGTGGCAGGAAAATAATGTATAGAAATTTAAGGAAATGACACATCAGGTTTTATTAATCATAAAAATATAGTTTCAGTAGACAGTGTAGAATACAGTCAGTTGTACATAATGGAATAACTCGAGGAATTTTTGTTGCTGCAGTATGAACGCTACATTTTTCTGAGGGCCAAACACAACCTTAAACTGAGTGATTTCATGGTTGTAATCCTGATTTTGATTAACAAGGTGACATAATTGCCCTTTGTGGATCATACCTAGAGGGGTTTGAGTGTTCTAATGATCCCAGGAGCTATGTTGTCAGGGGCAACTTGCCACGGGTAGGGTCTCCCATGACAAGTGGGTCCAGGGAGAAGGACCAAATACCATCACAAATGTCTGCAAACACCATACAAACAATTTTTGGACCATTTCATAAGACCTTCTTAAGGTGGCTGTAGGAGAATCCAGTGTTCATAGACCGTTCATAAGGTCGTGGCCAGGTCGATGGTCTTGTCCAATATTTCTAGGAATGCCGTACGAATGCCATAGGAACAATGTAGGAACTACGCAAGATGTTGCCCATAATTATGCCTCAAGAACACCTTAAGTTGCTCTTGATGGCCCCTTAAAGCGGTTGTAGGAAACAACATACAAATCCCCGTTTGTACAGAGATTTGTACAGCGTACGTAAGGCGGTAGTGAGGCGCTCATAAGGCAGACGTACGTCATTCATGCAACATTTGTCCCAACAAAATGTGCCAAAAGCTGTAAGATCTTCCTACCAATGACTTGAGAGTGTCGTGAGGTGCACAAAAATTTTTGTAAGATGGCAGTAAGTAGGAAGTAGAAAACTCCAAGGAACCCTTACAAAGAACATAAGAACTCCAGGGCCACTGTATGACAGAAAAGCACCTCATTTCTCAAGAATAACTCAAGTTGCTCTTGTGAATTGAACTGCAGTCGTAAGAAGCTATGCCCCCTCCATGAATGTCTGCGAATTCCAGAATTTTTAGGAACTGGGAGATTCTTACAAACCCATCATTCATAAGAATCTTGATTGATTGATTGATTGATTGATTGATTTTATTTGAACATCCAGACAAAAAAGAAAAAAAATTTAAAACCAAAAATCAAAACCAAAAAAATAGAATGTTCTGTAGCGAACTCAATATGAGCACCCTACTTGGCTTGCCAAGTGGGTTGACCCTATTGGCGACACAGGTAGAGTGCGGGACTCCGGAGCGGGAGGCGTGAGTTCAAATCTCCCGGTGGGACGTCGTCATGTCGAGCAGCACGTTACATTGGTGTCAGAAGTGGGCATGGAGCAAATGGAAGCTAGGATCAGAATGGAGATCCAGCAGCTGGAGCAGGCCATTGCTCAGCTGATGATGGACGATGAGACCGAGACACCACCACCGGGAGCCCGGAGCCGGGACGAACGAAGCGGCGGACCTGACGGGGCCAGCGCACCCCGCCTCCTGTCTTTTTCAAGACAGAGCGGGCAGAACAGAGAAAACGTTCCACCGTTCTCAGGACAGCACGGGCTGGCGACCCCACGGCGATCAAGGGTGGCGATCGATCAGGAAACGACCACCCCACCTGTTCGACAGCGGGCCAAGATTCCCCGTTTCAACGGCGAAGCCACACTGGATGACTACTACTACTACCTGACACAGGTCGAGCTGACTGCGGTGCTGAACGGCTGGTCGCCAGAGGAAACCGCCGTACAGGTCGCGCTGGCCCTGGAAGGGAAAGCCCTCTGCACGCTCTCTGATCTCCGGCCCGAGGAGCACCACAGCTGGCCAGCACTACAAGGGGCGCTCCAGAGACGATTTGGGAGAATAGCGGATGCTGAGCACGCCCAAGAACAACTGACTCGCCGCCACCGGAACCACCAGGAAAAACTAGGAGCCTATGCTGCAGACATATGGCTGTTAACCCGGCGCAGCTACCCAGATTTCGCGCCGGAGGCAGTAGAGAAGCTCGCCCTCCGGAGTTTCATCCAGGGTCTCCGCCCGGCCCAGCTCCAGAGCCACGTACGGCTCCACGCCACGAGCGACTGGAGGACTGCAGTGGCAGAAGCAGAGCGGGCAGAGCCGCTAATAAAGCGCACCGCTGAAGCAGCAACGCACAGCCAAAGAACCTACCAGGCTACGATGGAGAGCGAGGGGGAGGAGGAGGAATTACGGCAGACCACGGCGGCGCGTCCACGGAGAAGATGGCCTCGGCGGCGCGAGGAAGGGTGCTTCCGCTGCGGAGAGATGGGACACATCGCGCGATACTGCCCCGCACCCACCCCACGACAAACCGGCCCCTCGCTGGCGTTAAACTAGAGCGAGGTGGCGTGAACGGGGACAGGCCACCTCCAGCAGATGTTTCCCCCGAGGAGCCGGCACCGCGCGTGGGCCGAGTTGGACACTCTCCAGGGATCTATCTACAGTGCAGCTTGGGGAAGACGTCGATCTGGGCCCTGATTGACACCGGCTCTACAATCTCCTTGGTTCGACCCGGTGTGCTGCCGGGCACGAGCAAGACGGCTCCGCGGGGGTGGGAACCCACCGAGCGCTGCGTCACCACAGCTACTGGTGAGCGCGCCCGACTGAAGGGGCGGAGAGTGCTGGTGGTGGGGGTGGCCGGTCAGAACATAAGACACTCGTTTTGGCTGGCTGACATCCAAGACCCCTGTATTATTGGACTAGACCTGCTCACAGCCTGGCGTGCCAAGATCGACACCGCCGGACCTTCCCTCCAGCTGGGAAACCGGACCATCACGCTCCACAGCAGAACCCAGGGAAGGGACACGGGGGCACGCACAATCGAGAGATCGCCAAGACAGACCGGACCAGGCAGGTCACCGCGAGGACTGGACACGATGACGTCACCAGCGCGGACAGAGGGAGCATGAGCACACACAGGGACAGCAAGGGGAGGGGACAACGTGTCAGCAGAGACGCAGCAGGCGGTGGAGGAATTATTTCAGCGGAGCTGCAGCGGGCGGGACCCGGAACAGAGATGCCAGCTGCGGGAGCTATTGGACTATTACGTGGGTGTTTTCGCCGCGAAGGATGAGGAATGCGGCCGGACCGGGTTGGTGCAGCACGAGATCGACACCGGTGAGGCCAGGCCGATTCGACTCCACCCACGCCGGCTGCCCTTTTCAAGGCGGGCAGCGGCGGAACAAAAAGTGCGAGAAATGCTGGAGGCAGATGTTATTGAGCCCTCCAGCAGCCCCTGGGCGGCGCCTGTGGTGCTGGTCAAGAAGAAGGACGGGTCGTGGCGGTTCTGTGTGGATTACCGATGCCTGAACGACGCCACCAGGAAAGATTCCTACCCCCTGCCCCGCATCGATGACGCACTGGACCACATCGCCGGCTCCAGCTGGTTCAGCTCGCTGGATCTACGCAGCAGCTATTGGCAGGTAGAGCTGTCACCCGAGGCCCGCCAAAAAACAGCCTTCTCCATCGGGCAGGGACTGTACCAGTTTAAAGTGATGCCGTTTGGACTCTGCAACGCTCCGGCCACCTTTGAGCGCTTGATGGAGCGAGTGCTGGCTCACGTGCCCCGGAGTCGCTGCGTTGTTTACCTGGATGACCTGCTGGTGCATGCAGCTGATTTTGACAGCGCCCTGTCAAATCTCCGAGAGGTGCTGGGAGCCATCCAGCAGGCGGGGCTACGGTTACACCCTAAGAAATGCCACCTGTTCCGGCGGGAGACCACCTTTTTGGGCCACGTCGTCAGCGCAGCGGGGGTCGCCACCGACCCGGAAAAAGTGGCAACAGTGAGAGACTGGCCAGTGCCGCGGAACGTTGGAGAACTGAAGAGTTTTCTTGGATTGGCCTCCTATTATAGGAGGTTTGTGAAAGACTTCGCCACCATCGCCAGCCCGCTGCATCAGCTGACGCAGAAAGGACGCACGTTCCAGTGGAGTGACAGCTGTGCTGCTGCTTTCTCCCAGCTTCGCGCAGCGCTCATCAGAGCCCCCGTCCTGCAGTATCCCGACCCGAACCGCCCTTTCATCGTGGACACGGACGCCAGCAACCAGGGCATCGGGGCGGTGCTATCCCAGGAGGGAGAGCATGGAGAGCAGGCAGTCGCTTACTTCAGCCGCACTCTCAGCAGAGCCGAGAGAAATTACTGTGTGACTCGCAGAGAGCTGCTGGCTGTCATTCAAGGACTGCGTCACTTCCGCCCGTATGTGTACGGGGGGAGGTTCCAGCTCAGGACGGACCACGCTTCCCTGACCTGGTTGTTAAATTTCAAAGAACCGGATGGACAGTTGGCGAGGTGGCTGGAGGCACTGCAGGATTATAATTTCCAGATTGTGCATCGGGCAGGCCGCCTCCATGCCAACGCTGACGCGCTGTCTCGGCGCCCCTGCGCGACAGAGGAGTGTTGTCACTGTCAACGGGCTGAAGATCGGGACCAAACCGCCCCACGGGCTGCCGCTCTCCGAGTCACTGGGAGCAGGAATAACGCAGCGACGCACAGCCCCTCCTCAGATTATCAGGCAGTTCTCCCCAGCGATGACGTCACAGAGGTTCTTGGCACGCAGCAGCTGCAGAGCGAGCAGGACAGACACCCGGTCATTTCGCGGGTTCGGCAGTGGCTGGACGCAGGACAGCGGCCCGCCTGGGAGGTTGTGTCACCACTGGACCCAGAGACTAAGGCCCTGCACTCCCAGTGGGCCAACCTCCGCTGCTACGAGGGCGTGGTGTATCGACAGTGGCAGACTCCAGCTGGGCAGCGGCACGTCTGGCAACTACTGGTTCCTCGTCGACTCCGGCCCAAAGTACTCCAGCTGGTTCATGGGGTGGTAGGAGCGGGCCACTTCGGAGTGACAAAGACGCTGCAGCGCCTTCGGGCCCGGTTCTACTGGCCCGGTTGCCATCAGGACGTGGAGCTCCACGTTCATCGCTGCGACACATGCACAGCTCAGAAGGGACCAACCCAGCGATCCCACGCTCCCCTGCAGCAGTACCGGGTGGGAGCACCGATGGAGCGAGTGGGAGTGGACATCCTGGGCCCTTTCCCGACCACGGACCGGGGGAACCGCTACGTGCTGGTCGCGATGGATTATTTCACTAAGTGGCCAGAGGCGTACGCGGTCCCGGATCAGAGCGCCGCTACGACGGCATCAAAGCTGGTGGATGAAATGTTCTGTCGGTTTGGCGCACCGGAGGAGCTGCACAGCGATCAGGGTCGGAACTTCGAGGCGGAGGTCTTCGGAGAGGTCTGCAAACGGCTGGGCATCCGGAAGACCTGGACCACCCCACTGCATCCACAGAGCGACGGCCTGGTCGAACGATTCAACCGGACCCTCACCACCCAGCTCGCTATCCTAGTGGACCAGCGACAGCGAGACTGGGACCTGCATCTGCCTTTTGTTTTGTGGGCGTACCGGACGGCAGCTTAGGAATCTACCCGGTGCACCCCTGCGGCGCTCATGTTTGGACGCTTGCTGCGCACACCGGTGGATTTGGTATTCGGTTGCCCCCCTGAGCCGGAGGTGGAGGGAAAACCCGGATTGGATTATTTTTTTTGTTTGAAAGAACGTCTCCACACGGTGCACGAGCTGGCTCGAGAGGCCCTGGCGGCGGCAGGGGGTCGGCAGAAGCGAGCGTACGACTCCCGCTGCCAGGGGAGGGACTTTGCACCGGGAGATCGAGTCTGGGTTTTCTGCCCTGAGAGGAAGAGAGGACGATCACCGAAGCTGGCGAGCCAGTGGTCGGGGCCATGCGTGGTCCTGGAGAGACTGTCAGATGTGGTGTACAGGGTGAGGCTTAGAAAAAGGGACCGGGTTGTGGTCCTTCATCGTGACCATCTCGCCCCGTATCGGCCATCTGCACCGCTGGTGGACGAACCGGAGCTTCTATCCCGGCCCGATACCCCGACCGAGACCCAGATGGACACTAGGGGGCCTGTACGTGTTGGCCACCGGCACCGAAGACCGCCCCGACACCTGGATGAGTTTGTATTGGACTTTTAAATTGGACTTTAATTTTTCTGGGGACAGAAACCAGTCCGGGGGGGGGGGGGGCAGTGTAACGTTGGGGCCATGTTAAGTGAATTTCCCAGCATGCTTTGCCAGATGAAAACGTTATGTGTGTGTAACCGTGATGTAAACAGAGGTCTGGGAGAATGACCTCCCCTCCTGCCTGTGAGCAGAGTGTGTGTGAAAAATAAATCAGGTTGATCACAGCCATCTGCTCCATTGTCTTTGTGTGAACCCTTGCAGACGTCACACTGGTGTCAGAAGTGGGATCTCCTGTCCAAAGCAGTAATGGGGCGCTGACATCGGGACGATGTCGAGAACCAGAGGGGAGTAGTGTAGTGAACTCAATATGAGCACCCTACTTGGCTTGCCAAGTGGGTTGACCCTATTGGCGACACAGGTAGAGTGCGGGACTCCGGAGCGTGAGGCGTGAATTCAAATCTCCCGGTGGGACGTCGCCATGTCGAGCAGCACGTTACAGTTCAAAAGGAGTGGGAAGAAGCCAGCGCTTATATCGTCCCACCCCTTCTGCATACCCAATAAATTATAATAACATTCTAGTCATTATTCATTCCACAAATACATTCATTATACAATACCATAATATATAATCCATCCATCCATCCATCCATCTTCTACCGCTTTTCCAGAGGTCCGGGTCGCGGAGGCAGCAGTTCAAGCAGAGAAGCCCAGACTTCCATCTCCCCCGCCACCTGCTCCAGCTCTTCAGAGAGGATACCAAGGCGTTCCCAGACCAGCTGGGAGACATAGTCTCTCCACCGAGTCCTGGGTCTGCCCCGGGGTCTCCTCCCAGTGGGACGTGCCTGAAACACCTCAAGTGGGAGGCGTCCAGGAGGCATCCTAATCAGATGCCCATACCACCTCAACTGACTCCTTTCAATGTGGAGGAGCAGCGGTTCTACTCTGAGCCTCTCCCGGATGACTGAGCTCCTCACCCTATCTCTGAGGGTGAGTCCAGCAATACTACGGAGAAAGCTCATTTCAGCCGCTTGTATCCGCAATCTCGTTCTTTCGGTCATTACCCAAAGCTCGTGACCATAGGTGAGAGTAGGAATGTAGATTGACTGGTAAATCGACAGCTTTGCCTTAGAACTAAGCTCCTTCTTCACCACAACAGACCCGTACAATGTCCGCATCACTGCAGATGCTGCTCCAATCCATCTGTCAATCTCTCGCTCCATTTTCCCCTCACTCGTTAACAAGACCCCAAGATACTTAAACTCCTCCACTTGGGGCAGGAGCCTATCCCCAACCCGGAGAGGACAATCCACCTTTTTCCGGCTGAGGACCATGGACTCGGACTTGGAGGTGCTGATTCTCATCCCAGCCGCTTCACACTCAGCGGCAAACCGTCCCAGCAAGAGCTGTAGGTCATTGCTGGATGAAGCCAACAGGACAACATCATCTGCAAACAACAGAGATGAAATCCTGTGGTCACCAAGCATGACACCCTCCATTCCCTGGCTGCGCCTAGAAATCCTGTCCATAAAAATTATGAACAGGATCGGTGACAAACGGCAGCCCTGCCGGAGTCCAACTCTCACTGGGAATGACTCCGACCGAGTGTTGGCAATACGAACCAAACTCTCACAGCGGTCGTACAGAGACCGAATAGCTCGTAACAACAAGCCTGATACCCCATACTCCTGAAGCACCCCCCACAAAAATCCACAAGGGACGCGGTCAAATGCCTTCTCCAAGTCCACAAAACACATGTAAACTGGTTGGGCAAACTCCCATGAACCCTCAAGAATTCTCGAGAGGGTAAAGAGCTGGTCCGATGTGCCACGGCCAGGATGAAAACCAACATTGCTCCTCCTGAATCTGAGGTTCGACCAACGGCCGGACTCTCCTCTCCAGTACCTTGGCATAGACCTTCCCAGGGAGGCTGAGGAGTGTGATCCCTCTTAAGTTGGAGCACACCCTCCGGTCCCCTTTTTTGAAGAGAGGAACCACCACCCCGGTTTGCCATGCCAAAGGCACTGCCCCCAACCTCCACGCAATGTTGCAGAGGCGTGTCAACCATGACAACCCAACAACATCCAAGGCCTTGAGGTACTCAGGGCGAATCTTGTCCACCCCCGGGGCCCGGCCACCAAGGAGATTTTTAACCACCTTGGCAACCTCAGCCCCTTTGATAGGCGAGTCATCCCCCTCGTCCCCAAACCCTGCTTCCTCTGTGGAAGGTGTATCAGTGGGATTGAGGAGATCCTCGAAGTATTCCTTCCACCGCCCGACGATATCCCCAGTCGAAGTCAACAGTGTCCCATCCGCACCATACACAGTGTGGACAGGGAGCTGCTTTCCCCTCCTGAGCCACAGTTTGCCAGAATCTCTTTGAGGCCGACTGAAAGTCTTGTTCCATGGCCTCACCAAACTCCTCCCATACCCGGGTTTTTGCTTCAGCAACCACACGAGCTGCACTCCGCTTGCCCTGCCGGTACACCTCAGCTGCTTCGGGAGTCCCACAAGCCAACCAAGCTTGATAGGACTCCTACTTCAGCTTAATGGCCCCCCTCACCACTGGTGTCCACCACTTGGTTCGGGGGTTGCCACCACGAGATGCACCGACCACCTTGCGGCCGCAGCTCTGGGCCGCCGCTTCAACAACAGAGGTGGAGAACATGGCCCATTCAGACTCCATGTCTCCAGACTCCCTCGGAATGTGGTTGAAGTTCTTCCGGAGGTGGGAGTTGAAGACCTCCCGGACAGGGGCCTCAGCCAGACGCTCCCAGCACACCCTCACTATACGTTTGGGTCTACCAGGTCTGAATGGCTTCCTCCCCTGCCATCGGATCCAACTCACCACCAGGTGGTGATCAGTTGACAGCTCTGCACCTCTCTTTACTCGGGTGTCCAAGACATACGGTCGCAGGTATGATGATACGATAACAAAATCGATCATCGACCTGCGACCTAGGGTGTCCTGGTGCCAGGTGCACATATGGACACCCTTATGCTTGAACATGGTGTTCGTTATGGACAGACTGTGGTTAGCACAGAAGTCCAATAACTGAACACCACTCAGGTTCAGATCGGGCAGGCCGTTCCTCCCAATCACCCCCCTCCAGGTTTCACTGTCGTTGCCCACGTGCGCATTGAAATCCCCCAGTAGGACAATGGAGTCTCCAAGAGGAGCACCCTCCAGCACCCCAGTCACAGACTCCAAAAAGGGTGGGTACTCTGAAACATCATTTGGTGCATAGGCACAAATGATGGTCAGGACCCGTTTCCCAACCCGAAGGCGCAGGGAAGCAACCCTTTTGTCCACCGGGGAAAACTCTAATATAGAGGCAGCAAGGTGGGGCGATACAAGAATACCCACCCCTGCTCGTCGCCTCTTGCCTGGGGCAACTCCAGAAAAGGCCAAGCTCCAGCCCCTCTCCAGGAGACTGGTTCCGGAACCGGAGCTGTGTGTTGAGGTGAGGCCGACTATATCTAGCCGGTATCTCTCAACCTCGTACGCCAGCTCAGGCTTCTTCCCCACCAGAGAGGTGACATTCCACGTACCAAAAGCCAGTTTAGAAAGCTTGGGATCAGTCCGCCAAGGTCTCCGCCTTTGACCGCCACCTAATCCACATAGCACCGGACCCCCATGATCCCTCCTGCAGGTGGTGAGCCCACTGGAGGGCGGACCCATGTAACTCCTTCGGGCTGAGCCCGGCCGGGTCCCATGGGTGGAAACCCAGCCACCAGACGCTAGCCTTCGAGCCCCTACCCCAGGCCTGGCTCCAGGGTGGGGCCCCGGTAACCCCATACCGGGCGGGGTACACTGAATCCTTGATCTAGAATTTATCATAAGAGTCTGTTAAATCGTTCTTAGTCTGGTCCTTCACCCAGGACCAGTCTGTCTTGGGAGACCCTATCAGAGGCAAATTGCCCCGGACAACATAGCTCCTGGGATCACTGGGGCACACAAACCCCCCCACCACGATAAGGTGACGATCCATGATCGTCCATGATCCAGCTTATAATTAAATTATACAATAGAAATGATACAACAATAATAGTTTATATTGGCAATAACACCATCCATCCATCCATCTTCTACCGCTTTTCCGGAGGTCCGGGTCGCGGAGGCAGCAGTTCAAGCACAGAAGCCCAGACTTCCCTCTCCCCAGCCACCTGCTCCAGCTCTTCAGAGAGGATACCAAGGCGTTCCCAGACCAGCTGGGAGACATAGTCTCTCCACCGAGTCCTGGGTCTGCCCCGGGGTCTCCTCCCAGTGGGACGTGCCCGAAACACCTCAAGAGGGAGGCGTCCAGGAGGCATCCTGATTATATGCCCATACCACCTCAACTGACTACTTTCAATGCGGAGGACCCTCATGTGGAGGATCCCTCATGGATCGTCACCTTATCGTGGTGGTGGTGGTGGGGGGGGGGGGGGGGTTTGCGTGCCCCAGTGATCCCAGGAACTATGTTGTCCGGGGCAATTTGCCTCTGATAGGGTCTCCCAAGACAAACTGGTCCTGGGTGAAGGGCCAGACTAAGAACGATCCAACAGACTCTCATAATAAATTCTAGATCAAGGATTCAGTGTACCCCGCCCGGTATGGGGTTACCGGCCCCACCCTGGAGCCAGGCCTGGGGGAGGGGCTCGATTGCTAGCGTCTGGTGGCCAGGTTTCCACCCATGGGACCCGGCCGGGCTCAGCCCGAAGGAGTTACATGGGTCCGCCCTCCAGTGGGCTCACCACCTGCAGGGGGGATCATGGGGGTCCGGTGCTATGTGGATTAGGTGGCAGTCAAAGGCAGAAACCTTGGCGGACTGATTCCAAGCTTTCTAAACTGGCTTTGAAAGGAGACAATAACACCAACATCTAATAATAATCGTAATAATAATAAATATGTATTTCTGGTATGTTTAATATAATTATAGACAATATTATCATCATCATAATCGCCATATATACCACCATATACCCCCACATGGCTTACAGTACCTAGGCACAATAAGTAACTCCAGTAACTCTTCCCTCCAGACGGAGGTTTGCTGTCCCAAAAAGCAAAACCCAGCGCTACAAAAACAGCTTTGTCCCTGCTGCTGTCAAAGAGTTGAACAAGCTATAAAAATATATTGTACATATTTTATATTTACTTATTTTGTATGATGTGTGCCTGTGTTTGTGTCTATGTTGAATGTAATTAGTGGCTTGTAAATATGGATGTCACCAGACTCCAAAACAAATCTACCTACGGGTACAAATAAAGTAACCTGAATCTGAACCTAACCATATAATAATAATCCATTCATTAATTCATCTTCTTCCATTTAGTCCTTTTCGGGTCATGGGGGGGCTGGAGCCTATCCCAGCATCTTTGGGCGAGAGGCAGGGTCCACCCTGGACAGATCGCCAGTCCATCGCAGGGCCAACACAGAGAGACAGACAACCATTCACTCTCACAGTCATACCTAAGGACAATTTAGAATCCCCAGTTTGATGCCAATTAACCTAACTTGCATGTTTTTGGGATGTGGGAGGAAACTGGAGAAATCCCGGAGTAAACCCACACAGACACGGGGAGAACATGCAAACTCCCATATAATAATAATAACCATAATAATAGGTAGCCATATGGTAGTTATAACAACAACAAAAATAATGTAGCTTCCAGTCAACACAGAGAAGGCCAGAACTGATGGTTAAATGACTTTATTGCCATCCTTGTGTCATCAACCAACGTAAGAGCTATGGTAAAAACAAAATAGACAATAATCACAATATAACCCTCAAACATCACATAGCTCATACATTAGCAACCTTTTCCGTTAGCATAACTAATTTACAATTTTACAAATAAAAACTTTCTATAAATTCACCAACCTTGTTCCCTTATCGACCGAAGCTAAATCCTTGCCGTTTTTTACCCTTTTCCGTCATCTTTTCTTCGTTTTTCCTTTTCTTTTCTCGCCCTTTTGCGCCTTTCCTTTTTCCGTTGAATTGATTTCCGTTCACTGACTTCCGGTCATGAGGAAGTTACCAAAATAAAAGCATGTCTTTGCAATATAATTACTATACATGTAAATAGAAATAACTTTACTATATCTACCTTTACACTCCCACCAAATTATTTGCTGACACACATACGAAACACAAATAATTTCTTCAAATTACTTAACAAAAAAGAACAATAACTTTGTAAACATGTTATAAGTACAACTTTCAACATTTCAAAAACATTCTATAGCATTCTACATTTACTTTTCCTTATCTCCCAATAGCAGAACTAACTTATGAACTGGGCGTTCTACTACAGACATTTTATTTACACGCTGGCCCTTTTTGGTAAGATTTCTGTCTGCAAAAGTAATCTTGACCTTTCTGACAAGTCCATCTGTGTCTTTTGCAGTGTCCAAGATTCGTCCAAGTTTCCATTGAGATCGTGGTTGCATTTCATCTTTGTCCATTACTATGTCTCCTATTTGCATGTTCCTTTTTGGCATGTGCCATCTTTGTCTGATCATGATGTTTTGAAGATACTCCCTTTTCCATCTGCTCCAAAACTGTTCAAGTAAGTACTGTACTTGACGCCATCGTTTTTGTGCATACAGATCTTCTCTCACGAACTGTCCGGGGGGAGGCAGAGCAGTTGAGGTTTTCATTGTGACAAGATGATTTGGAGTTAGTGGCTCCAAACTGTTTGGATCATTGAGATTGTCTGTTGTTAAGGGGCGGCTGTTTACTATTGCAGCTGCTTCGTAGAAGAAGGTTCTGAGTGAAGAATCAGTGAGTCGACCTGGGGTGAGAGCCAATGTTGCATTTAGAACGCTTCTCACGGTCCGTATTTGCCGTTCCCATACTCCACCTGCGTGACTAGCATGAGGTGTGTTTAGGACAAGATCACATTGTTTCTCTGCAAGGAAGGATGTCAGTTTGTCAGTGTCTATTTCACTTAGTGCTGCGTTCAGCTCATTTTTGGCCCCTACGAAGTTAGTGCCCTGGTCACATTTTATTTGCCTGACAGAGCCTCTTAAAGCAATAAAGCATCTGAGTCCATTTATAAAGGCGTCTGTCGATAAGTCTTCTAGCATTTCGACATGAACTGCACGTGAATAGAAACATGTGAAACGGAGGCCATACCTTTTGTATTCCTTCCGTGCTTGTTTGGTCAGGAACGGACCAAAAACGTCCATACCACAGTGTGTGAAGGGTGGAGAGAGCTCAATTCTTTCTATGGGCAGATCTCTCATTCTTTGTCCTTCCACAGGTCTCCTTTGTTTCCAACAAAACACACACTGGCGAATGTAGGATGCGACTGTTTGACTTAACTTTGGAATCCAATAGCCACTGGATCGTATCTCATTCATTGTGAAGCCCTTTCCTTGATGGTTGACCCTTTCGTGACAGTGAGTGATTATCAGTTTTGTGATGTGGTGTTCTCTGGGAATGATTGTTGGATGTTTGAATGAGTTGGGAAGAGATGAGTGTCGTAGCCTTCCTCCCACCTTGAGCACATTGTCCTTGTCCAAGAAAACATCCAAGTTGTACATTTTGTTGTTCTTTGGTAGTTGTTTGCCTTTGCTTAATATCTCTATTTCATTCTGATATGCTTGACTTTGTAAATCTTTGATGATCACAGTCTTTGCATTTTGTCTTTCCGTTACAGTAGTAAGCGTCTTTGATTTGTTTTTGAGCAGATAACGTCTAAGGCGCGCTACTGCGCTGACTGCACGGGACCAGGATGAGAACTTTGTGAGGCGGTCGCTAAGACTTGGGTGTTCAACAGTTTGTGTGCTTAGTGTCTGCACCTTTCTCACTTCTGGGTCTCCTACTGCGAGTTGTCTGTTATCTGGCATTTGTGGCCTTTCTTTAAATGGCAACGGCATTTTATAATGTCCATCTTCAGTTTGCGTTATGCCTTGCTCAAGTTTCTGGAGGAACATTAAATCGTCTTGTGACACAGTTTTTTCGTTACTGTCAGTCTCTTTAAAATCTCTCTCCAAAGCATGTATTGCATCTGCTTGAGTGGAGGGAGGGATTTCCTTAATGCTCACTCGATGACAGAGACTGCTTGCCATGTCTGTTTCATTGCAAGGTACCGAGTTGCCAACTATGCTCCATCCTAAGTCAGTTTGAATGGCATAGGGATCATTTTCTTTGCCTGAGATTACTCGTTTAGGCACGAGAGCTCTAGGACAAGTATAACCAATGAGGAGACTTACTTCACAACTGAGGAGTGGGGGAATCTCATCAGCAATGGGCAGCAAGTGACTCCACAGTTTTGCTGTTTCACATGTTGGTATGTGTTCTCTGTTGGCAGGTATGTAGTCCTTTGTGTATGCAGTGGGGAGCTTTATGACTGTGGCTGAGTTATAACCTCTCACCAAGAGATCGGATACTTTTCCACTGCTTACAACTGCATTTTTGCCCATCATAGTAGTCAATTTCAGCTTTACTGGACAAACATTTGCTTGCAGTTCATGTGTCACATCTTGATCAATGAAGACAGTGTCGCTCTGTGTGTCTAATAACGCATAGACCAATTTTTCTTTGTGCGGATTGGTAGCAGTTGACAGCCACACTGGAACTATCATTGAGGTGCTGACTGTCTGCTCAAATCTGGCAACATTAAGTGACATGGCTGTTGCTGTTTCAGGTGAGTTACTTTGAGCTGCGTTATGTGTACTCACGTGTGTTTCTCTTTGTTGACTGTGACTGTAGTTCTCATCGTGAAGACAGGTTGGGTGTCTCTTCGTGCAGATTTCACAAGCGAGGCGGCGTCTGCAGTCCTTAGCACTGTGACCTTGTTTTAAACAACCATAACAAAGTTTATTGTCCTTCACATGTTTCTTTCTGTTTTCTAGAGGAATTTTCAAGAAATCTGGGCACCTGTGGAGCTGATGAGTGTCCTGGCATAATGTGCAAGGAGAGCAGTCAGGTGTTTTTCTTATTGTCCAGCTGCCACTTTGTTCAGTGGTGTTTGTGTTAAATACAGTTGCCTTGTTCCTTTTATCACTGTTTGTTTTAGTGCCGCGAAGTGTGTGAATGGAGGTGACTGGGTTGCAAGCGACTTCAGCTTCTAATGAGAGGAAGGATGCAAAGTCACTGAAGCTTGGAAACTCTCCACCTTTCATTAAAGTCTTTGTAACCTGCCTGTTCCATCTTGCGTTTATCCAATCTGGTAGCTTGTGCAGCAGTTTTTGATTTTCTTCGCAGTCGTTGAGTATTTGTAACCCTTTTACATGCGGCATAGCGAGCATGCATGCGTTTACAAAATCTGCAAAGGTCCTTAATCATTCAGCGTCTCTAGGCTGCACCTTTGGCCAGCTTGAAAGCTTTTCTCTAAATGCCTTCTGTATCACAAATGGCTGGCCGTATCTTTGGTTTAATTTGTTCCAAGCATCGTTGTATGCTTCTTCATCATTTCTAAAGAAAGTTCCTTCAATGCATTTGCGAGCTGGGCCAGTTACATATCGTTTCAAATAGTACAGTTTATCTGCTGCTGAGGTGCCCCTTTGTTCAATCAGTGATATAAATGTACATTTCCATTCGATAAACTCTATTGGTTCACCACTAAACACTGTTGGCTCTGGTGTAGGAAGTCTGTTCATTTTTATGCTGTCTTGAATCGCTTGTGCGAGTTGAGTGACACTAGGGGGAGCTGTTTGCTCAGGAATGAAAGCGGGTGCTGGTATGGGACACTTGGGTGTGAATTCTGGGATCACCTGTTCGCTCTTCATTGACTGTACATCACCCACCTGTGATAACTCTCTGTCATAAGCTTCAAGCCTGGCTTGAGCTGCTTTCATGTCCTTCTGTGCTTTCAAACGTTCCAGCTCTGCTGTTTGAATTGCAATCCTTTCTCTTTGCTTTTGTTCTTCTTTTGCGAACTCATACTCAGCCTCCTTTGCTGCTAGTTCTGCTGCTGGATCGGCTCGTTTTACGGCGAGGTGTGAAGCGGAGAACTGCTGACTGTGATGAGACGATGTGTCTGATCCAAAAATGGAGAGTGCGTATTGGTGCTCTCGGAGTTCGTGTAAACAAGATTTTTCACGGTCTGCATCAAAATCTCCATCGACACCACTTATCCTTTCCAGAATTATTCTCACTATGTCACGAGTAACTGCATCACATGTATCAGTCTTTCTCCTTATATCAGCTGAAGGCGTCATTTGATTTCTTAATTCTGAGTACAGCTTTAGGACATCATCTCTTTTTTGTTCCAATATGTCTGCATGTTCTGCCATCTCCCTTTCAGTGATATCAGACTTTAACCTTTCTCTCGTTTCACGTACTTGTATTTTCCATTGTTCATAAAGAGATAATAGCTTTCTTTCTTTCTTACTCATTTCTTCCCTTTGATATATTATCATCTTCTCAGTTTGTGTTTTAGCTCTTTCAGAACGTCTTGGAAGATCTGACATGCTGATCTGTTCATTTATGTCCACTTGACTATCTGATTCAGCCTGTTCATCTTCCATCCCAAGCTCCTTTATTGAACCGCTTTTTTCTGACCAATTCTTGCCCTCTGCTGTACGTCGCGGGTGTTACCATGGATACCTTGAGCCCACGTTGTGCAGCGTGTGGCGGCGGTCAAGCTCTTACTGTAGCTTCCAGTCAACACAGAGAAGGCCAGAACTGATGGTTAAATGACTTTATTGCCATCCTTGTGTCATCAACCAACGTAAGAGCTATGGTAAAAACAAAATAGACAATAATCACAATATAACCCTCAAACATCACATAGCTCATACATTAGCAACCTTTTCCGTTAGCATAACTAATTTACAATTTTACAAATAAAAACTTTCTATAAATTCACCAACCTTGTTCCCTTATCGACCGAAGCTAAATCCTTGCCGTTTTTTACCCTTTTCCGTCGTCTTTTCTTCGTTTTTCCCTTTCTTTTCTCGCCCTTTTGCACCTTTCCTATTTCCGTTGAATTGATTTCCGTTCACTGACTTCCGGTCATGAGGAAGTTGCAAAAATAAAAGCATGTCTTGGCGATATAATGAATGAATGGATTTTATTTATTTCGGATAGTACATTACAGGTTAAAAGAAACTGTATAATATAACAACAAGGTCAAATTAGAGAAAGACTCCTTCTACTATACAATTCCACGTGAGTTATCCGAAATGGGTGATGGCTGAAGCCGCAGCTTATATTGCCCACCCATATTCCATCCAAGAATTCAAAGGAGAAAAAAGAGAAAACAAGACAAGAGCGATTACAATTTAAAACAAGGCTAAGACAAAATGTGACTGAGAGAAAAAGAAAACTGAGCTAGTCTAAGTTAAGCGGGTACTATTCAAAAACAAATCTAAGACATAGTGTCACAGAGAAAAAAAGAAAAAAAAAGAAAAAACTAAGCTACAACACAACACAGGCTGGAAATGTCAATCCTTATGTGATTTTACATGTCGTCTTGTAAATATGTTTGGAGTATTTCTTCCTTTAGTTTTTGTTTAAATTGTCCAAGCTTTGTACATGATTTTAATTCAGGTCCAAAATCGTTCCATAATCTGACTCCTTGCACTGAAATACAGTGTTGCTTGGTGGTTGTTCTCACTGTAGGCTTTTGAAATATACATGTTCCTCTGAAGTGATATCGTTTCTCCCTTGTTTGGAACAACTTTTGGATATTTGCGGGCAGTGATAGATTCTTCACTTTGAACATTATTATTGCGGTTTTAAAGTCAATCAGATCTTTCAACTTGAGAGTTTTTTGTTTAAGAAAAAGTGGGTTTGTTGGTTCCCTGTAAGCTGCTTTGTTGATTATTCTAATAGCTCTCTTTTGAAGCATAAAGAGTGGATATATGTTTGTTTTATATGTATTTCCCCATACTTCATTACAATATGTCATGTATGGGAGTATTAATGAATGGTACAAGGTATATAGTGTTGGGTTGATTCAGCAAATTTTTCACTCTGTGTAATATTGTAATTGATTTGGATACTTTACCTTTTATATAATTAATATGTGGCTTCCAACACAGTTTGTTATCAATTATTACTCCAAGGAATTTAGTTTCAGATACCCTTTCAATCTCTACACCATTTACACTGAGTTTGGGTACTGGGTAGTTGTGATGGTGTGTTAAAGACTATAAATTTTGTCTTGCTTAAATTGAGCGGTTAATTTGTTTGAATCAAACACACAGTTTCAGCTTTCCTAATTCCTTTCCGAGTGTATCCAGAAGTTGTTCCAAATTGTTTCCACTGCATAGCAGATTAGTGTCATCAGCAAACAATATTAAGGTCCATTTTTTTGAAACTTTACATATATCATTTATATACATATTGAATAATAATGGTCCCATAACTGAACCCTGTGGGGACTCCACAGGTGATCTTCAGTAACTCTGAGTTTTTGCTGTTAACACATGCAAACTGATATATATTCTTTAAGTAACTACTTAACCAGGACAGTGCTACCCTCTGATACCACAAATTTGTAGTTTCTTTAAATAATAGA